>JAJJWX010001510.1:0-285000 GCA_023529315.1 Papaver bracteatum
GATTATCTTAATTAGTTATTATAACTATTGTAAGAATAAGCCTTATAAGAAGGTGTGATATAATCGGTTGTGATTATGGAATGAATATGTTTGTTTGAGAAATCCTCTCGCAGAGTTTGATTACGCTCTAAAGTGATCACGGGAGGTTTAGTGTTTTCCCTCGAAGAAAACTCATCTTGTTACGTTGCACGTAACAATTGGTATCAAGAGTGTTTCGTCTTCCGCACAGAGCAATATCCGTGGATTACCTTCAACCTTGTTTCGTGAAGTGTTTTTAAAGAAGATTCAGTGTTATCTTATTTTCAAGATCAAGAAAAAGGGTTTGTTCCAGATTCTTTCTATTTCAATCAAAAGAAAAGGGAGTTTGAAGATTTGGTATATATCTTAGTCTTGTCAAGAGTTTATAAAAATTGAAACACCCTTGTTTCTTTTATATATTCTCACAAATCCAAGAATATATTCCTAGATTTTCTCCTAGTTTTAGAATATTTCTTTTGGTAACTTTGATTTTGTAAAAGGAAGAAGAATGGCGTGCCAGCAGGATTTTGTGGATTGTACTATTCCTAAAATTTTGAAATTGTGCATCGAAATCAAACATGAACTTCATGATATGGAAGAATCAATAAGAGCCCAACGTACTTATAATCGATCGATTTGAATTCCAAAAATAGTTGTTGTTACTTAACCAATTTTTTTGATATATTTGAAGAGAAAGGTAATGGTACAAAAACAAAATCGGGAGCTTCCACATTTGATATTCAAGATTTCTTTTCCGATATTTAACGAGTTTGTTGAAGCCAAGGAAGAATCAACGGATTAACAACAAGAATATTTGGATGAAGAGCACAAGTTTTCTGGAGCAATAGTAATGAAAAAAGACGACATCTACTTGGTGCATATTTCCTTTCTATGTTGCAATATTTGGAGCGGTCAACAACCATCATTTTATTAATGATCTTTCTATATTTATTGGAGTCATCAAGTCCAGAAAGAAAATTTATAGCAGGGTAGACAATAACTTACAACCTTGAGGACAAGGTTCATTTTAGGTAGGAAGGAATGTTATGTATATGTAGCATCTAGGGGTGTTTATTACTTAGGATTATCTTAATTAGTTATTATAACTGTTGTCAGAATAAGCCTTATAAGAAGGTGTGATGTAATCGGTCGTGATTATGGAATGAATATGTTTGTTTGAGAGATCCTCTCGCAGATTTTGATTGCTCTCTAAAGTGATCATGGGAGGTTTAGTGTTTTCCCTCGAAGAAAGCTCATCTTGTTACGTTGCACGTAACACTGTTAAACATCTCTTGCCTTCAGCCTTGTGCACCATATTTTCAACTGCACAATAGTTAAACTATAGTTAAAATCAGTTCTATTGTCGGAAATAAATCCAGTTAATTAAGGCTGGTCAGGGCAAAGACCGTTAGAAAATTAGTTCTTGGGTACTTCCCAAAACCAACATATTCACATTATCAATATGTCCATGAATTATAAAAAGAGTACGAGAATTAAACCTGAAGCGAAGATAAAAATGACAAGGATGAATGAAATGATTGTGGAGAATTTCGCCATAGTTCCTTCGAATAAAAATTATTGCAAGAAGCTTTTTTTCCCGATGTAGTTTGCTGAATCGAAGACGAGTGCGCTGTAAATATAGCGAGGTATCTTCTTCTCTTTAATTCTGAAATTTGATTTTATGGGATTTTTATAATTTCCCAGATTTTGGTCCTAATATTTATTTTCTACCTAATTATTTGTATCTTTACTAGAGCATGGCTATAAATGAAAGGCTTTTCTTATTGAATTCGGACACGAGCTACCACTATTACGGAAAAACGATTATATACAACCGTAACTTTACAACTCATATTTTTAAAGTTGTGAAAGGTGGCCTGTTTTACTACCTTTACCAAATAATAAGTTGTCAAAGTTAAAAAACGTCCAACTCTTAGGACAAACAGGACCAAAGAGTAGTGACGAGAATCAAAACCACAACATTTGTGTGCAAAGAGTAGTGACCACCTTTAGACTTTAACTACTCATAACGTAAAGATAGTGAATCACTATATAACAACATTCATAAGAGTTGTTGAAGTTAAAAAAAAATATTGGTTCGACAAAAGCTGTTGGAGAGATTCGAACACAAGCGTACGACGCGTTAGTACAAGTCATCAACCATCATTCCGTATTCACAATATTCGATATTTGTGTTTTGTTTTTGATTCTATTGACAACCATTATAAGAGTTGTAAAATGAAGAATTAACTTTGAAAAAAAAAATGAAGCCCAGGAGAGTCGAACCTGAGCCTCCTCTGTCCAAGTCTGGGATTCCAACCATCTTTCCACATTTACATGTGTGGTTATATTTTACTTTTATATCTATATGAAAGAAAAATTTGAGCTGATCCTTATAAAAAAAAGGCCAGTGAATGCAGCCACTATGCCTGAAACATACAAGGCATTCTCTGCAATCACATTTCAATCAACACTCATAGTATATCTATATCTCCACTGAAGTACCATATTCATGCAAGTTTTGGTGAAGCAAAGACCAGTCCTGAAGAAGTTGCAAATGCTCCCAGTTCTGAAGTATATTGACTGCAAAAAATGCAAGACATTGACTGCAAAAAAAAGCCAAGTGCAGAATTAGAGACCAAAGCATGATTTAAGTCACCAATTTCTGCACATAACATCGAAAAAGCGCATTTAAGTAACAAATCCTCTTTTCTCTCCTCCTTTATCCGGGCTTGAGACCGGCAATGAAATGATATATATATCATTTCAATGGCGGAGATAAAAGGGGTTCATCTCAAGAGAAACAGATAGCATATCATATATACCAATAATATTACCAAAGTCAGGATAGCATATCATAACGTGAAATAGATAGCATGTTGTTTCCAACGAAAAAACAAGTCCAGACCAAAAATACAGCAGAACCAAAATGAATCAAAAATAATACCCAAATTCATTAGAAATGAAAAAAGTAAACCCACCATCAATGGCACTTTTTTTTTCTTTTTCTTATTATTCTTGTTCTTCTTCTTTATCGGAACCACTAAGATAGGTTCAACATCAGTTCTTTAATAACTCTCGGTCTCGTCATCCATTTGTAAGACAAGAGTTGAAGGCTCTACTGGATGACAACTTGTGTCTTCTTGTTCATTGTATTCCTCTAATTCATGGAAACCCCTAGGTGGTGGTTTCAACATCACAAACCAATTAGATGTATCCGACTCTAGAGAATAGAAAACTTTCCTGGCTTGTGACGCTAAAATGAATGGATCATTCTGATATTGGTTCTTATGCTGACGTAAGTTTACCAATGTAAAGCATTTTTAAATCTTTACACCAAAAAATGTGTGTGCCCAGTCACATTTGAATATGTGAAACTGAAACATATGCTGGTAGTCCAACACAAGAATTTGATCTAAAACACCATAGAAACCACTTATTTGTGACTGTCCTGTAACTAAAGATTTTGATTCAATTGAAACACCACTGTTTTGTATGACTCTTTGAATATCCTTCGTAATAAACCTTGACCCATTTATTTCCAAGCCTTTATATGATACACAGTTATCTAAATGACCATATGCCAACCATTCTACTGTATTTGATACCGATATGCCTTGACTAATTTGTATTTTAACCTATAAATATAATTTAGTTAGCAGAACACAAGTGATCACAGTAATGGGAGCAAGCTATTTTGGTAATGCCAAAAAGAGGTACTACTGGCAAATGACCAAGTTGTAGTGCACATACCTTTTGCCGTATCCAATCTGAAAATGTCTCTGAGTGTATGGAAAGGAGTTGGTTTTCATCACTGGCAGTATCAGAAGATCTTAACTCATCCATGTGCATTCTAATAAGAAAGAAAAGTAATATGAAAAAGATTACTATCATGTCATCATCTTCCATGTAAGATTATGTAAAGGTATTATAACTGATAACAATTTGAAATGAACATATAATTCCATACTTACGTTCTATATGGGTCAATTGCTGCTGTGTTAAAAAGCACATATCTATGAGCGATATTTAGCATATCACTACCAATACACACTCGAGCACCTTTAGAAATAGGACAGCCTTCAAGCTTTGTCGAATCATGTTGAGTGTCTTCATTACGGCTCTGATCTACTCCTCCTTCATCTGCTTTGTCCGCATGAACATTACAAAACCTGACGCACTCCATTCCCAGGTAACACTCTGTTATACATGCTTCATGTTGTGCGTAAATTTTTACGTATTCTTTGAATGTCTTCATATACCTGCGACAGACCAAACCTTTAATTATTAGAACATTGCACTGAATTTGTTTTTTCTATTTACATGAAACAAGAAAACATGGGTGTTAAAACTAATGAAACAAGTAATACCTTTCAAATGGATACATCCAACGATATTGTAGGGTCCACATAAACGCACTTCTCGAGCTACGTGAATTGTCAAATGTACCATCACATTAAAAAATGATGGAGGGAAGTACATCTCCAACATACACAAAGTCTCAGCAATTTCTTCTTCAAGTTCTACTAATCTATCGAGATCAACTGCCCTTTGGCATATTTCGTTAAAATAAGAACATAACCGATTAATAGCGGTACTTGGCCCATAAGGAAAAAGCTCCTTCAAATCTATAGGTAATATTTGTTGCATAAGAACATGGTAATCATGAGCTTTAAGGACACCCAAACAACCATTTTTCGAGAAATGCCTCATAAGATCAGAACTATACCCATATGGGACCTTCAAATTTCTCATCCTATTATAAAATGTGGCTTTTCCCTTATCGCTTAAGTTATATGGTGCTGGTGGAAGCCATGTTTTGCCATTCTTGAGTGTTGGATGCAAGTCTTCTCTGATTCCCATACTTTTCAGATCATTACGGTAATTTAAGCCATCTTTTGTTTTAAACTTTATATTCAATATAGTACCAATGGCACTCTCACAGATGTTTTTTTCTGTATGCATAACATCAATATTATGCCGTAGTAAAAAATCCTATGAAGGAAATAAGATAATAACATCAATATCTAGCTCATGTGATAATATTTTGACTTTCCAAACACTAAAAGACAGTCTATTTACATATTCATACCGGGTAGCAGATAAAAAAGATTATATTAACATATTCATACATGCCAACATGAAGTTGAGATTAGAACTTACCTTCCAGTAAGGCAAGTCGAAAAATATGGATTGTTTGTTGAATATCGGATGGTCAGCATCCTGTGCACCAGATGTAGCAGCAGCACTCGAACCGGCATCAGTAGCAACTGCCCTTTTTCGCTTCCCATACTTAGAATTACCATCATTTGCACCTGTTTCCGCACTACTCTGAACCTTTTTCTGGTTATTCTTCTTATTCTTCTTCTTTTCCTCTTTCTGTTTCCTTTTCTCCGCCTCGTTCTGCTTCGCTTTCCCAAAATCATTCACAATACTGCTCTTGCGTTCAAAGGCCACAGCACCAGACATAATAGGTGGCTTTTCATTCATCTCAATCTCTCCATTAAACATGGCTTTCTTATTACGCAACCGAAGAGGATGATTACACGGTAGAAATCTCCTATGATTCATGTAAACTGTTTTATGACTAAACGACAACCAGTTCGAAAGAGTATTATCACCACAAAGAGGGCAGGCCGCCTTCCCTTTATACATACATCCAGATAGATTACCATAAGAAGGAAAATCATTTATCGTCCACATCAATAATGCCTTCAAGTTGAACATTGTGTTACTAAATTTATCATAAAACTCCACTCCATTCTCCCACAACTCAATCAGATCATCTATCAGTGGTTGCAGATATACATCGATGTCTCTACCTGGTTGTTTATTTCCTGGAATCAACAAGCTCAAAATAATATTTTCGGCTTGCATACACTGCTGAGGGGGAAGATTATATACCACAATCAACACTGTCCAACAACTATGTGATGGGGAAAGATCGCCAAATGGATTAAATCCATCAGCAGCAAGCCCAAGACGCAAATTACGGGATTCTGAAGCAAACTCGGGGAACTTTGTGTCTATATGCTTCCAAGCCAAAGAATCTGATGGATGACATATCTTCCCATATTTACTCTTATGTGTCGCATACCATATCAGTTGTTGAGCCAGCTTTGCTGATTTATACAATCTCTTTAAATGGTTACAACATGAAATGGTTGTGAAACACGTTAAATATGTACATTGTTAAAATTGAGATTTAGGTTGTGTTTATGGGTAAAAATCGTTTCTGCGGATTTCGGTAAATTCGGTAAGTGAGTGAGAAACTGGTTTAAACCCTAAACAAATGTATTGCACGTTGAGCACTTTTTAGGTTCGAGAGATCAATCTGTACAAGTCCGGCCTAAACCAAGAAATGGACGTTGCAGACTTGCTTCGGTCACAAAGTGGAAGAGAAGGGTTTATTTAGGGAGGGAAGCAAAGAAAGGTGTTGAGACCAGAATAGTTCTGGAAAGGTAGCGTCTCGACTTGTATCAGAAAAGTGGAAGCTTAGGAAGCTTGCAAGAGATGTAATTTTTTTTTGGGAGAGCTTGCAAAGTTGCCTTTGTGAGAGTGTTGTATATCTCCTGACCGAGATTTGTTGTCTGGTGGAAATAGGTAAGACCTATTTATATAAGTCGAGATTGAAACGTACCCTAGCCTCAGAAGGAAGAAAGTAAAGGGTGAAATAATGTGAGGAGGTGGTAACCGTATGGTGTTTATGGGTGAAAACGTTTTCACCATTATTTCCTCATTTATTTGATCGCTTTATTCCTTTTCACGCTTTCTTAATATGAGCGTAGTATACGCTGCATGCTGTGACCGCCAAACCAAGACTCTGGAAAGAATCCCCCAGTTTGTGTTGATGTCTCGAGTGTTGGTTGCACCTTGAGTGCAAGTGGCGCTGAAACTGGCGCGTGTGGCATGTGCCAATGGCATGTGCGGAATGCCTTTGTTAAGGGTTGCACCTTGAGTGCAAATGGCAATGCCAGAGCTGCTAGTGGTGCGTGTGGCATGTGCCATTGGAATATGCGGAATGCCTTGGTGGTAGGTTATACGTTAAGTGAAAGTGGCAATGCCAGAGCTTCCAGTGGCACATGTGGCATGTGTGGAATTCCTTGGTGGTAGGTTGCATGTTGAGTGCAAGTTAGGCTACCAGCGTGGGTTTTGGCATGTGCTAATGGCGTGCATGCCATTAGGGTCACGGCCTGGTAAGAAAATCTACCAGTGAGCGTTTTGGCATGTGCCAATGGCATGCTCGGCTATTAGGTCCATGGCTTGGTAACAAAAGCTACCAGCGTGCGTGTTTGGTATGTGCCAATGGCATGCTCGGCCATTAGGGCCACGGCCTGGTAAGAAAAGCTACTAGCGTGCGTTTTTGGCATGTGCCAATGGCATGCTCGGCCATTAGGGCCACGACCTGGTAAGAAAAGCTACCAGCGTGCGTGTTTGGAATGTGCCAATGGCATGCTCGGCCATTAGGGCCACGACCTGGTAAGAAAAGCTACCAGCGTGCGTGTTTGGCATGTGCCAATGGCATGCTCGGTAATTAGGGCCACGGCCTGGTAAGAAAATCTACCAGCATGTGCCAATGGCATGATCGGCCATTAGGGCCACGGCCTGGTAAGAAAAGCTACCAGCGTGCGTGTCTGGCATGTGCCAATGGCATGATCATCCATTAGGGCCACGACCTGGTAAAAGAGCTACCAGTGTGCGTGTTTGGTATGTGCCAATGGCATGCGTGGCCAATTTGGCCTAGGTTGCACGGTTTTCAAGCTTAGGCGTGGGCGCTATTTTGGCATGGCGCGGCTAAGGCCAAGGTAAGGGTGGTTTGCTTGGCGCGGTGTGACTAGCGTAGCTAGGGCCGAGGTAGAATGCGTTTGGCATGACGCGGCTAGCTTGGGCTAGGTGTGGCTGGCATGATTTTCCATTGGCACAGAGGTGCGGATAGCATGGTTGGCATGCTTTGGCGCATTTGGTGTGACTAGCATAGCTAGTGCCAAGGCAGAGTGCGTTTGGCATGGCGCGACTAGCTTGGGCTAGGTGTGGATGGCATGAATTTCCTTTAGCACGGAGGTGCGGCTAGCATGGTTGGCATGTTTTTGTGCGTTTGGTGTGACTAGCATAGCTAGGGCCAAGGCAGAGTGCATTTGGCATGGCGCGGCTATCTTGGGATAGGCATGGCTGGCACGATTTGCCATTAGCACAGAGGTGCGTCTAGCATGGTTGGCATGCTTTGGTGCGGTTGGTGTGGCTAGCATAGCTAGGGCCAAGGCAGAGTGCGTTTGGCATGGCACGGCTATCTTGGGCTAGGTGTGGCTGGCATGATTTTCCATTGGCACGGAGGTGCGGCTAGCATGGTTGGCATGCTTTGGCGCGTTTGGTGCGGCTGGCATGATTTTTCATTGGCACGGAGGTGCGGCTAGCATGGTTGGCATGCTTTGGCGCGTTTGGTGTGGATGACATGATTTTCCATTGGCACAGAGGTGCGGCTAGCATGGTTGGAATGCTTTGGCGCGGATGGTGTGGCTAGCATAGCTAGGGCCAAGGCAGAGTTCGTTTGGCATGGAGCGGCTAGCTTGGGCTAGGTGTGGCTGGCATGATTTGCCTTTGGCACAGAGGTGCGGCAGCATAGTTGGCATGCTTTGGCGCGTTTGGTGTGGATAGCATGATTTGACATTGGCACAGAGGTGCGGCTAGCATGGTTGGCATGCTTTGGCGTGGTTGGTGTGGCTAGCATATCTAGGTCCAAGGAGAAGTGCGTTTGGCATGGCACGGCTAGCTTGGGCTAGGTGTGGCTGGCATGATTTTCCATTGGCACGGAGGGGAATTAGGGTTTTGCTCGTTGAAACCCTAATTTGAAAAAAATACCCCTCATTAATTATTGACTACATGTATTACATATTTTAATAAATGTGTCACCGGTGACATTAGGTTATTCGGTATTTTACAATTTTGCCCTTTGTCTAAAAACCACCATCAACATTAAGTCCCCTTCTTAGATCGGAACAGGAGATTTGTTGCGAGGTAAGCATAAGATGGTAACAAACTATCAGTAGTAAATCATAAAGAGAATTGAGGAGGCTTGTATGACCTTTTTATAGATAGGATTTGGAATCCTTGCCTCTGGCAGTTTTGCACAAATCGAGAGGCTGGCACAATTGGGTAGCTGGCGTCATTGAGAAACGGGAAGCTGGGAGGTATTGGGAACTAGGCCCAAGTTGGGAAGTTGGCGGCATTGGTAATTGTCATGAGTTGGGAAGCTGGGCAGCATTGGGAAACGAGAAGCTGGGCGTCCTTGGGAGTTGGCGCAAGTTTCATGCTAGCTTGGTGGGGCCGACTTAAGCTGGGAAGCTGGTGCAAGTTGGGAGACTGACCAGGATTAGAAAGCTTTCACGTATTGGGAAGATGACGCCGATTGGGAAGATGACGCTGGTTGGGAAGCTGGCGCGGATTGGGAAGATCTTACAAGGGAGACGCTTGCGGTTTAGGGTTTGACACGCCGAAACCCTAATTGGCGCCCTTCACTAAAGTTTATGTAGAATCCTCGTTTGGAGTCGTATTTTCGGTTTCCGCATATGTGTCTTCAAACCCATGAAATTTCCAAGCTTTAGAAAAGAATCTTTTTTTAATTTTGAGCATGTCTAGGGGATGAAAAACGTGAAACAGTAAACTTCCAGGAGGTTTTCAGAACTTTTCCAGGTTGCGTGTTGTCTGATGTTCTGGTCACCTCTCCTTTATCGTTCATCCGATTGCCATGAAATGTTGACATGTTGTAGGTAACTTCCATGCAAAAAGAATGATACATAAACCAATACTAGATTCCACACCAATTTCTCCCAGTTCGTAATGGAACACAAGGCAGTGTAAATTTCCCTCAGTTGAGTTTGTTTGGAAAACGTGTTTCATGACATCGATTTACTTCTTGCAAATGTTGTAAAAGCATAATAAGGAACTTGAATGATGTTATTTCACTTACTTTCTTAATTTTATGATCGTATTGATTTTCCACGCTTGATCCATCCTAATCTCATGTAATCTTCATATTGAATGCTTAAAAACAAAGTTGGGAATCATGGGTCCACTAGTACGAGCAACCCTGGAGTTGTTGACGATGAACCACTTGCGCCTCCAGGTTATGAAGTATCACTACACCAAATTCTGGATTTAGTAACCCAGATTAGCAACAGCTCTAGGGTTGTTGCTAATTCGCAACAAAGAAAAGCAGTTGCCAAATGTTAGCAACAACTTGTTTCTGTTGCGAAACTCGCAACTTCCCATGTTCCGTCGCGATTAGCAACTGCAGAGATCATAAGCATGCGATTCACATGCTTCCAAGTAACACTTTGAAACTCTTTTTCCGCCCATACTTTTGATATCCTTTAGTGTATTGATATACTTCCACCCCGTTGACCCCTTGACCCTTTGACCATTTCTACTACTTGTTTCTATCGAAGACATAAGTTTCTCTTCTACCGTTCTTCCTTTCTCTTCTTCCTTCCTCTCTGAGAGAAAAACTCGATGAAAAAAGAAACTCCGACCCAGAAAAATGTTCTACCCTTTTCTTCTTCCTTTCTTCTTTCCATATCTGATTATTCTGCTGATGATGTAGATTTGTGAAGGTCAGCTACCTTGTTCAATCTTATCTTAGAAAAAAAAAATCATTTTTTTAGATCTTGTTCTTTAGTTTAGTTTCTTTATGATTCAATTTTCATATTTATTCATATTATTTAACTTTGAATATCTTCATGGTTTTATTTTATGTCAATAGTATTTGAAAGTTTTTGGTGATGAGGAATTTTCCAAAAAAGAAACGGCGAAATCAGCCGACTCACCCTTGAAATTTGGAGGCGTAAACTTCGGAATCAAAGGTATTTCATGAAAACACTAAATCTTTTCTAAATTAGGGTTTAGATGTTGAGGGCTATCAATTTTAAGACATACAGCCAATTGAATTTCATTTGTTTAAAATTTAGTGTTGAATTGAAACATGTCCTAGATGATTGGAAAAATAAGATGACATTTAAAGAGAAGGAGCGCGTATTCTCGCCTTATTTGAATACTCTGGTTTTTAGTTGTCAACGTATGACTGGTTATCAAATTCATGAAGACAGAACGGAGGTACTTGACGATTTGGATTTGCTATAGGTACGTGCATTTTGATATTGGGTGGTTTCATTTTTAGGTCTGCTACATACATTGTTAATTGAGTTGTGGTTATGGGTATCTTACTTTCAGAAACTTGTCACTCTATTGGAACTCGATGTTGCTGAAGGCTTGAGCAATCATTTTAGATATCAGATTGCAATCGCTTAAGCTCATAAGAAAATAGGCATGGTATGATTTGTCATAACTCAGACTCTTGTCCTTAAAATACTCCCTATAGTACTAAGTAATTTCTTGTACTGCTGTTTTTTTAACTTTTACAACAGCTGCTCCACGATCTTGACTGTATCTTAAAGGGACAAGGTACAATCTCTCCAGATGCTAACTTCCGGGCTTGGATTCTGGATAAGCTAAATATCGAGGATTGGGAAGATTACCTTCATTTTGCCAATGCTCAAGAAGGAGATGTGCTGTTTAGAGCAGCTTCCGAAGGGGTTGAGCTTGAGAAACAAATAATTAGTCCCGAAACAATCAGGGTTCAAGATGAAGATGGATTTAAAATCCGGCTCGAGGTAATAACTCACACATGTTTTCTAGATCAATCATCATTCATAGAGTATACATGATTATCAATTTTTCTTCCTTCACCTTCTTCTCGTCACAGGTGTATCATAAAGAACTAGAGGCTGCTCATAACATGGCGCATAAAAATATAGATTGTATCGGTGGTGATCCGTCCGTGTGTAGTATTATTAAGGGAATTACGCCCAAACTGAGATATAGATATCTGGTGAACCCTAATGACAACGTCAAGGTAAGTATTCTGCATCACTGTTGCCGGCATGTCTTGAAATGGAAGCTTAATTGATGAACAAAATTTCTTCCCACCGTATGTGTGTAGAAGGAAAGACGAGATGGTGATCACGACTCATGACCCGAGAAGTCGAGGCTGCCAAAGTAAATATTCTTCTAAAGATGTTTGCTACTTATATCAACTTTTAATGGGAGCTTATTGATTGAAATTGAAATTTACCTTACATCATTTTTTTTTTGCCACCATACATGGGCACGAGGAACCTCTGACTTGGACATGACTATGAAAAAGAAGAAAGGAGGTGAGATCTTCTATCTAGTATGCATGCTCTTAATAAGCTTTGGATACCGTTTGGTGTTTTATAACTACCCTTTAGTCTCTGATGAGTATGTCATGTCTTCTTGGAAGCTTAACGAGGCGATTTACTGATAGTCTTCCACCTACGATTTCCTGTAACATTTAGGATGGGAGTATATAAAATGAATGTTTCTTTTTCTCTCCGTATGCTTTAATTGTATGAGAAAGTACCCTGCCTCCAATCTAGTGACTTTACCCATCTCCGCGGTTCACTTTCAATTTTGTTTGATTTGGCTATGAATGATTGTTGTGACTTGATCTTGTGTATTTTATTCTTGATTTTGCTTAGGAGCTGGAGCAAGCGTCGGATCCGTATGAAACTTGTTCCGTATTTCTCAATGACATCCTGGCTTAAAAACTTTACCAGTTTGGTCATTCAAGTTCAGTTCTGCTGCAAGTTATGGCTCAAAACGTCAACAACAACAACAACCAAGCCTTGTGTTCGCAAATTTATTGGAGCTAGATAAACTGGAAATTGCACTTCAGTTAATGGTTAGTACTTTTTGTATTATTTGATTGTTACCAATGAGGCAAGGGCGTTCCCTATCTGGTGATGCAAGTTTGTTTTTCTGGTTTTCCTTGCAGATCCAACTTACTTTTCTGAGTGTGTGTGCAATTAAGATCTGCTTTGACGGCGACCTGTAAAAGGTTCGAGTTATTATTGGTGATGGTTTTTATGTGTAATTCAAAGTATTTCTATACTTCTTGTGAACCAAATGCCTGGATGTCATCATATGCATGCTGTCTTAACACTAGTAAGGTAACTTTTGCAATATGTGCTGATCCTTGCTTATTTAAATTTTCATTCATTTAAGTATAGAGTTTATCCTGTTCTTGAGTATTCATGTTTGAACAAGGATCGACCTTTTTCTTTGTTTGATTTTCCACTGAATTTTAAACAAACTGTAAATAAATAGGGATTTTTTTGATATAGCACGGGTTTGAATTTTCCATTATTTTCTTTTTCCTAATCCACATTTTACAGAGAAAATCATAATGAAAGCAATAAACATCATATTTTCATCCCATCAAGGAGGATTGTGTTGGAATGAGTCATGCATATGTCATCCACTATTCCTATTCCACTAGGTTAGTGCTCCACTAGATTAAGTGCTACACTCAATTAGTGTATATAATTTAATTGTTTGATGACTATAAATACCTCCCATTTTGGAGAAGAATAACATCAATTTCATCCATCTCTTTCTCTATTTCTTCATGGTATCAGAGCAAAGGAGATAGAGAAGAGAAAACATTCCTAGTTCCTTCTTAAGCTTGATCTATTGTTGCTTCGATCTGTGATTAAAGATCTTGAAGTTAGATCCTAAAAGCTGTTTCAAAGAAAGTGAAGTTGTTCCAAATAAGGGTGGCAAACTCATTTGTTCTTGAAGAACCGTGGCTATTTGTAAGTTGTTTTTCCTGGAAATTTGTCTTTGTTTGTTGAGTTAAAAGTAGTTCTATGGCTAGTACTTCTGAGAATAGTAGTTTATCTCATTCTAGGAGTTCAAGCTCAACAAGACTTTTCTCATAGCAGTGTTACTTCATCCGCTTGTGATTGTTGTAACGATAATGGTAATAGAAGAGTGGGTAATCCGTTTGGGGGAAGAAGAAGAAGTTTACAATGGTAGTTCAAGATCGTATCACACAACTGGTGAAGAGGAGTTTCATCTTCATCATCATCACTACCTAGTGTTTCCTCTCACCCATCTCAAGTTCAGCTGGAACAGGTTTATAAAGGACTATGCTAGAATGCAATCATCCAAGGAAAATTGGAGTGGGTCTACTTCAGCCGACTCAATCAGGTAACATTGGTAGTGTTGTTAACTCCGGAGTGTGATAAATCTAAGGGTTCTTGGGTTATTGACAGTGGAGCAACTGATCACATGTCTACCGAGTCCAACTGCTTCTCCACCTATAATCCTAATCCTAGTAAACCATGCATTCAAACGGCTGATGGATCTCCAATTAGTGTCTCTGGTGAAGGACGTGTTCCGATAACTAGTTCCATGTCTCTTTCTACGGCGTTACATGTTCCGAATCTTTCTTCCAACCTTCTCTCAATCAGTCAGATAACCAAAGCTTTGAAATGCAAGGTAACCTTTTATGAGACTCATTGTGTTTTTCAAAGATATTCTCACCGGAGAAACACTTGGCTTAGGCAAAGAGAGAGGGGGTCTATACCACTTGGAATCACAGGAGACGAAACAAGGTGACAGTTTAAGAGCTTATAATTCAACAAGTATGTCGGGTCTTGAAGAACAAGTTTGGCTATGGCATAAACGATTAGGCCATCCTTCCTTCGGGTATTTAAAAAGGTTATTCCCTAAGTCGTTTTCAGAACTTGATATATCCAAATTTCATTGTGAAGTTTGTGAGTTAGCTAAACATCATCGTGTTCCTTATCCGTTAAGCATGAATAGAAGTTCTTCTCCCTTTGCTATCGTACATAGTGATGTTTGGGGTCCTTCACGTGTCACTACTAATTTTGGTTTTCGTTGGTTCGTTACCTTCATTGATGATTATTCTCGGGTCTCTTGGGTTCACTTATTGAAAGATAAGAGCGATGTTCATACCGCCTTTAAAAGCTTTCATAAGTTTGTTCTAACCCAGTTTGACAGAAAAATTCAGGTGTTAAGATCTGATAGAGGTGGCGAGTATCTAAATCAAGGTCTCTCCTCTTACTTCTTGGAACATGGCATTGTCCACCAAACTTCGTGTACTGATACCCCACAGCAAAATGGAGTTGCTGAGCGGAAAAATCGTCACCTATTAGAAGTCACTAGGTGCTTGTTGTTCCAAATGAATGTGCCAAAAAGATTTTGGGGTGATGTTGTCATGATCGCAGACGAATCGATTAACAAAATGCCTTCTCGGGTTCTGAATTTTCAAACACCATGTGATGTCCTTTCTTCAATCACTTCACGACAACCACATAATTTTGCTCCCATAAAAGTTTTTGGGTGTGTGTGCTATATGCATGTCCATAAACAAGATAGGAGTAAATTGGATCCAAGAGCCCTCAAATGTGTCTTGTTGGGTTATTCAGCTACACAAAAAGGCTACAAGTGTTGTCACCCTCCCACGGGAAAAATCTATGTATCCATGGATGTAACCTTTTGTGAAGATCAAGCCTACTTCTCAGAGTATTCAGCGATTTCTCTTCAGGGGGAGCATATAACATACTGTGAAGATCATCCTTGGTTTGATCTTCCTAGTTCAGTACCTAAGGTTGTTATTCCTCAACCTCCTCAACCCAAGGTTGCTTTGCCACCGATTCAGTTTACAAACGAAGAGACAAGGCTCCTCGGTGGCGGAATCGAGAATCTCCCTACTAGTCCCGCGCCGAGATCGAGGCTCCTCGGTGGTGGAATCGAATCTCCTACAGTTCTGCTGAGACTGATTTTAGAGTTAATGAAGATGATGTCTCAACTGATGAGTCAACAAATGTCAGAGATGTCGACGCAGCTGATGAGCCCACAAATGTCAGAGATGTCGACACAGCCGATGATCCCATAAATGTTGAGGAAGGTAGATATCCTAGTCGTATACGTAATCCTCCAACTCGATATGGTTTTTCTACTGACCACCCTATTTCCAATTTTGTGTCTTCTCATCGGCTATCACCTACTCATGTTGCTTTTGCAAACAACTTATCATCTGTGAGCATACCTACAAGGATCGAAGATGCTCTTGCCGATCCGAAGTGGAAGGCAGCTACATTTGAAGAAATGGAAGCTCTAGACAAGAATGGCACATGGGATGTAGTCAAGCTGCCAAAAGGGAAGAAGGCAGTTGGTTGTAAATGGGTATTTACTGTGAAATTCAAGTCTGATGGAACAGTTGAAAGACACAAGGCAAGATTGGTAGCTAAAGGTTATACTCAAACTTATGGAATTGACTATCAAGAAACCTTTGCTCCTGTTGCTAAGATGAACACTATCCGTGTCTTGTTATCTTTGGCAGCAAACAAGGATTGGCCACTACATCAGTTCGATGTGAAGAACGCCTTTCTTAATGGTGAGTTGGAAGAAGAAGTATACATGGACATCCCTCCTGGATTTCAAACAGCCACTAATAAAGGGAAAGTATGCAAATTGAAGAAATCCTTATATGGTTTGAAGCAGTCTCCAAGAGCATGGTTTGGACGATTCACCCAAAGTATGCGGAGATATGGATTTTGGCAAAGTCATGCAGATCATACCTTATTCCTCAAACGTTCAAGGAACGGAAAGCTGACCATGCTTATTGTCTATGTTGATGACATTATAATGACAGGTGATGATGCGGAAGAAATGGGGAAGGTAAAATCTTACTTGGCCAAGGAATTTGAGATAAAGGACCTAGGAAAATTGTGCTACTTCCTAGGAATTGAAGTGGCAAGATCAAAAGGGGCATTTACATCTCTCAAAGGAAATATGTCCTAGATCTTCTAGCTGAGACAGGAATGTTGGGATGCAAGCCGATTGACACACCAATTGAACCGAATCAGAAACTGGGAGAAGATATTGATGGTATTCCAGTGGACAAAGAAAGATATCAAAGGTTAGTAGGAAGATTGATTTATCTCTCTCACACTCGTCCTGATATTGCATATTCAGTAAGTGTAGTAAGTCAGTTCATGCATGCTCCAAGGGAGGCACATATGGATGTAGTGTACCGAATACTTCGCTACCTAAAGTCGGCACCAGCAAAAGGACTTTTATTCTCTCAGAATAACCACACGGTGAGGTTGAAGCATACCACCAGATTTATTGGGCAGGCTCCGTAATTGATCGTAGGTCCACCTCTGGATATTGTTCATTTGTGGGAGGAAACCTAGTAACTTGGCGCAGCAAGAAGCAATCAGTTGTAGCTAGATCCAGTGCAGAAGCAGAGTTTAGGGCTATGGCTCATGGAATATGTGAGTTATTATGGTTAAGAATACTATTGGCAGAAATCGGTTTCAAGCCTAAAGGTCCGATGAAGTTGCATTGCGATAACAAGGCTGCCATCAGCATTGCTCACAATCCAGTCCAACATGACAGAACCAAGCATGTGGAAGTGGATAGACATTTCATCAAAGAGAAATTACATGAAGGGGTCATCAGCACTCCTTTTGTAAGAACAGGAGACCAGATTGCAGATATGCTGACTAAAGGAGTTCCTAGTCGACCATTCAACTCTTTCCTCGACAAGCTAGGAATGCATGATATCTACGCACCTGCTTGAGGGGGAGTGTTGGAATGAGTCATGCATATGTCATCCACTATTCCTATTCCACTAGGTTAGTGCTCCACTAGATTAAGTGCTACACTCAATTAGTGTATATAATTTAATTGTTTGATGACTATAAATACCTCCCATTTTGGAGAAGAATAACATCAATTTCATCCATCTCTTTCTCTATTTCTTCAGATTGCTCTCCCAAGTTTATTTACACTAGCCACATCTGAAGCACACATCATACTTTTGTCCCAAACCCGAGATTTTTACTGCCCTCTTGTGGACCGCACCTATAGTTCCACATATGACAACATAGAGGTAGAATCATTTCTTCGTTTATACTTTGTTTTCCTTTGTATATAAATACATCACCAACTGAAGCTGATTGACTCAAAATGTAGATTATCTGCCAAACCGGCTGTGCAACCTCATGCCTCATCTTCTTTGATCCACATACCAAAACACCCAACACTTGAACCTTCACAGTCGAATAGAATCTCTGCAATGAAAATCAACAATTTTTAGTCCCTATTCATGTGTGTTATTGTAATCTATATTATGAAATTTCTTATATTGCAGCACTTTGGGGCATCATAGATCCCAGTTACAAGGTAAATGAGGAAGGGAAAACAAAGTTACGTACTCTTTAAGATCTGGCCTTGCTCCAAAGTGTATGTTGGTTGCTTGAACAAGGGACTGACGAGGTAAACTATCTAATTCTGTATCCTCATTTCGGAACAATGAACCAGGCGACTTTATTGGCGTGGAGAATAACCAGTTGCGGATCAGCTTAAGTGTATGTGCAAGCCCTGAACTCAGTACAACTCAATGATCAACTTATGGAGCAAGAGAAAGTCTTCCGCTGCCAACCTCACATCTTTACGAAGCTACATAACAATTCAAGGTTCATCTTTTTCAGTGCTAAGCACATCCAGTAGCCACTGCTTGAGGCTTGAAGAATGAACAACTTACGGAGTCAAAAGGCACATACCACATTCACAATAGCTGAAGCAGCACAGTTGCGGCTGACCAAGTATGGTATGCATTGCACACAAGGTATATGTCAACGTCGGTACAGGTAATTGTTGCTTGGGTTGGTTCAACCATCATACGAGAGCCCTGGCTAGAAAACTCATCAGAAAACATTATACATATTCACTCTCGAAAAATTTAGTGTTTATCAAGTTAGCTAGATCACTGGCTTTGTTTCACTGTTTTACCAAAATGGATATGTCTGATTTTACTTGAAATCTTTTCATTGTCAGTTAAAGAAGACATCGAAATATGGGAGGCGCAGAAATTGTTTAAGGGACTTCGCTAGTAAATCCCTATGATAATTTTGTTTGGTTCAAGTTGTGGTTCTTCATCTTCTATATTTATCATATTCCAGGTAATGTAGATTGTAACTACGGTGCTTAAATTGCAAACACTTAAGTTTCTCTTAAGGGTTTATACTCAGTTTCCTCACAAGTTTCAGTTGGATGGCTTTTGCAGAACTGACAAAAGTTTATGCTTAGCTGAAATTTAGAATAAAATCTTTGCATGATTTATGTCAATTTCTTGTTTTAGAATGAAGTTGTTCTGTTTGCTTTTATAGTTACTGATTCTTAGATTATGTATGTCAAAAATGCATCGTGAAATCTAAATTTGGCTGCTTGTTATAAATTTCAGAGTTTGAAGAATTTCTCCGAGGTGATCTGTTCAGTTCTGGAATTAGACATGCCATAAATGGTGGTGAACGAGAAACACAAAATTTGACCAAGCTTGGTTCTAACTGAACTATCGAGATTCACCCTGAAGCTGCTTATGATGAATCCAAAGCTACTACCGTGCCACCTGCTAGTGTTATGACTAGGGTCATTTTGATCATGGTATAGCGAAAACTCATCAGAAAACAAAACACTTACTCGAGTCTCATTGGTCTCATCTGGTCTCTAGTATCTTTTAGGTATAAGAAAATTATTGGCAATAAAGTATATACCTTGAATTTTAAGTATTCTTACTTTCTTTATTTTTTATCCTTAACTATATGTATCCGTGATAGGTTCTTCATCATCTTGGTCAAGACGAGAATTCGGCCTCATCGTATGATCATCCTCTCAAAGCCACAATAATTTACCGCATTTTGATTACTCACTGTAAGAGATTGTAACATTATGTTTCTATATGCAATCGTTAGAATCTAAAACAAACATAGTTGCACCAGCACAATGTAAGAAACAAGAATATATTTACATATGCAATCTTTCAGCTGTACAATTTGACCCCTGATTTTCTTGATGCAACCTGTAACATGTCTTTGATGTCATAAGTTCCCTGCTTTTTATTGTATTTGGTTCCCTTTCTTTGTAGAATGTCTTTGATGTTTAAACTTGTGGGAATGTCTGTGTGAATATAAAGTATGAGAACTATCAGGGTATTGCAGGGAACTGGGGTATTGCATGATAAATTGGGGGGAAATCAATTTTGACTAGGTCAACGAAGCCTTGACCTTTTTTTGTTGCAAAATAATTAGCAACGGACAAAACGTGTTGCTAAATATGAACCAGAACAACGATATCCTGTTCTACTAAAATATATTCCGGAATAACTCTAAAATTAGCAACAAAGTAGCAACAACTGAGTTCTGTTTCTATATTTTAAATTTGCAACAGCTGATTTCTGTTGCTACTGCCGTTGCTGACCGAAATTAGCAATAGAGCTAGAGCTGTTGCGAAAAACTGCGACAGGGTGTTTAGCAAGGGCAAAAATCTGTTGCAAGCCCGGTCAGCAACAGATGTAAGTTGTTGCTAAACGTTAAATTTGGTGTAGTGTACTGATTTCCAATGCAGTGGAAGTGGCGGAAATCCCAATTGAGCCTCAGATGGTGGAACCCGAATAGAGAATAGTAGAAACTGCTTCGTCGGAGGTTGCCCCCATGCGCAGCCTACTCTCATTACATCTCCTTGAATTCCCCATCCACATGATTCGATATAATCCTATCGTACTCTTCTGGATGTGACAGTGGGATACTCATAAATTACTTAATGAAATATTCTAATAGTCCAGGCTTGGGACCCTCCACGACCCCGTAAAGTGTTGAAAGCGTCTTCTAGACAGAGAGATGATGTTATTCTTGCGGTGTACCCTTGAAGAGTATATGACCTTGTTGTGAGTACGGATTTTTGGTTGACTGTGTCTTCTGAGATTTGACAGTGAAGAGATTCCGTGTATATCCTCAGTCCTCAAGCATGGTTTACATATTTCCATATTTGTAGTAATTGCTGCTGTGGTGAGGCTCTGGTTGGTATTAACGAGTGAGAGACAACAGTTCTTAGTAGGAGATGTAATCAGAAGAGACTACATTGTCGTGTTAACACGGTAAGTTGGATGGAATTGTATGGGCTTCCGTGGAAGTAAAAATATTGGTTGGATGTGACTATGATCCTTGACATGAAGAAGCGGCGTTGAAGTAGCTTTGGCTCTTGGTGAGGATGTTGAAACTTAGGAAGCTAAACTTTAAAGTTTTGGCTTTGGACCCTGGAGCAGCTTATGGAGAGAATGCTGAAGCAGAGCGGTTTCGTTAATCAGTGTGTTTTCAAATCGGTCATGCTTCAAGCAAACAGTAGTTAGGAATCCTTGGTTCCTTCTATCAACCGTGCTTTAGTTTGGGAGCGGCTTCTCTGGTTGGAAACAGATGCTTCCCTAATGCAGTGCAGTAGAGGGCTGCAGATATATCTTAACATTGTGATTTGTAGAAACATAGAATCTCACATAAATGTTTCATCATGGACCGCACAGTTTTGTGGGCGAAGTCCCCAGAAATCATGCGTCCCTTGACAGGAAGAGAGTCTTCGTGAACCCAGGGAGTTTGATGATTTTCTTCGATTTTGGAGAAGTCGTTCATGATCTTTACATGTGATGAAATTGGATTGCTGCTTTCCTACGGGGCATTCAAGTGCAATGGTATAAGGATACCGGCTGCTAGCGCTGGGAAGATGCAAACTAGAAGTGCAAGTGTGATGCAAGCTGCCAGTGCTGGAAAAGATGCAAAATGCAAGCGTTGGAAAGGATGCAGGTTGTCGCGTAGTAGGTGTGGTATTGTGGCCGGTCATGTGCGTGTTGCATGTGTGCCTGACATGTGCGTCTGGCATGTGCATCTGGTAAGCGCGTCTGGCAAGCGCGTCTGGTGTTGTTTTGGACGCGGACTGTTGGCGCTGGAACTTTGGCTATCAGGATGTAATGATAGCGCGGGAGGCTTCTTTATGTGGGACGGTGGAATCGATACCGGGAAGGCATGCATGGTGGATCATGGAACACTGGTGTTAGCGGTAGCGTGGTAGCAACAAAGTGGGAAAGCATATTATGTCTATGCACTCCAGCGTTCCTCCTTCAGTTTGTTCTCCTCTTTTTTTGTTGGTGCAAACCTTAACCATAGGTATGCCTTCCATAAATCTGTAGGAATATAGTTCGTCTCTTCGAATATTACTGCAGTAGCGTCAACTACTTCATGAATAGTAACTGGTAACCGTTATGATGCATAGTCGGTACGCATGGTGATGCAACAAAGATTTGGAGCTGAAAAAGGCGGTCCTCCAAATGACGAATGACGTCTTCTTAGAGAAAAGTAAACCACTGTTGAATGGCTTCTTTTGCACTTCTGTCTTATGAAATTCTTCTGTGTTTTTTTTTTTGAAAGGAAAATAAAACACCTGGCTTATGGTTTTGATTTTCTGGATTTCTGGGTTGATAGGAAAGTGTTACCTATGAGGGTTTTGGGTTATTATTCGGGATGAACCGTTTTTGGATAAGGAAGATATGAAAAGATGAATATGTGGTCCTCTTTTTTATTTTTTAGGGATGATGCCGCTTTTTGGTTATGATACGAACAACCCAGGGAAGATATGGAACCGTGAACATTGTGTGTTGGTAGATGACATGGGACAGGA
This sequence comes from Papaver bracteatum, assembly GCA_023529315.1. Classification (NCBI taxonomy): domain Eukaryota; kingdom Viridiplantae; phylum Streptophyta; class Magnoliopsida; order Ranunculales; family Papaveraceae; genus Papaver; species Papaver bracteatum. The sequence continues at coordinate 22,411 of JAJJWX010001510.1, forward strand.
CATAACATGGCTATTGGTTTTATCATTCCCGTGAAAACTTGAAATGGTAAACCATATATATTCTGTCAAGGCAAGACTTACTCAGTTTCCCGGATCTCCTGATGATAAGGGATCCTCGTGTGTAAGATCGGATTTCGCGGAAAGCACCACTGTGATTTTGGAAAGTCCTCGGTCGTTTTAAGTTACTTGATGACTGGACCATTTGCTTTCGATTTCTGTGAAGTCCCCAGCCGTTTCATGTAGTTTCACGACTGGTAACCATGATGTCTGGTAGTCTAGTTGTAGATCCCCAAATAGATTGCTTGCATCTGCCGTCCTGATGCCTGGATCGAAGTATGAGATCGATTTCTGAAAGCTGATATGTAACTGAAAGATCAATCCTCCCGCTGTGGTCGCCAATTGTTTATGGGTAAAAATCGTTTCTTCCGATTTCGGTAAATTCGGTAGGTGAGTGAGAAACTGGTTTAAACCCTAAACAAATGTGATGCACGTTGATCACTTTTTAGGTTCAAAAGATCAATCTATACAAGTCCGCCCTAAACCAAGAAATGGACGTTTCAGACTTGCTTCGGTCACAAAGTGGAAGAGAAGGGTTGATTTGGGGAGGGAAGCAAAGAAAGGTGTTGAGACCAGAATAATTCTGGAAAGGTAGCGTCTCAACTTGTATCAGAAAAGTGGAAGCTTAGGAAGCTTGCAAGATATGTAAGATTTTTTTGGGAGAGCTTGCAAAGTTGCCTTTGTGAGAGTGTTATATATCTCCTGACCGAGACTTGTTGTCTGGTGGAAATAGGTAAGTCATATTTATACAAGTCGAGATTGAAACGTACCCTGGCCTCAGAAATAAGGGAGTAAAGGGTGAAATAATGGGAGGAGGTGGTAACCATATGATGTTTATGGGTGAAAACGTTTTCACCATTATTTCCTCATTTATTTGACCGCTTTATTCCTTTTCACGCTTTCTTAATGTGAGCATAGTGTACGATGCATGCAGTGACCTCCAAACCAAGACACTGGAAAGCATCCCCCAGTTTGTGTTGATGTCTCGAGTGTTGGTTGCACCTTGAGTGCATGTGGCGCTTCAAGTGGCGCGTGTGGCATGTGCGAAATGCCTTTGTTGCGGGTTGCACCTTGAGTGCAAATGGCAATGCCAGAGCTGCTAGTGGCGCGTGTGGCATGTGCCAATGGCATGTGCAGAATGCCTTGGTGGTAGGTTGTACGTTGAGTGAAAGTGGCAATGCCAGAGCTTCCAGTGGCGCGTGTGCCATGTGTGTAATGCCTTGGTGGTAGGTTGCACGTTGAGTGCAAGTTAGGCTACCAGCGAGGGTTTTGGCATGTGCTAATGGCGTGCTTGGCCATTAGGGTCACGGCCTGGTAATAAATTCTACCAGCGAGCGTGTTGGCATGTGCCAATGTCATGCTCGGCCATTAGGGCCATGGCTTGGTAAGAAAAGCTACCAGCGTGCGTTTTTGGCATGTGCCAATGGCATGCTCGGCCATTAGGACCACGACCTGGTAAGAAAAGCTACCAGCGTGCGTGTTTGGCATGTGCCAATGGCATGCTCGGCCATTAGGGCCACGGCCAGGTAAGAAAAGCTACCAGCGTGCGTGTTTGGCATGTGCCAAGGGCATGCTCAGCCATTAGGGCCACAGCTTGGTAAGAAAAGCTACCAGCGTGCGTGTTTGGCATGTGACAATGGAATTCTCGGTAATTAGGGCCACGGCCTGGTAAGAAAAGCTACCAGCGTGTGTGTTTGGCATGTGCCAATGGCATGCTCGGCCATTAGGGCCACGACCTGGTAAGAAAATCTACCAGCGTGCGTGTTTGGCATGTGCCAATGGCATGCTCGGCCATTAGGGCCACGACCTGGTAAGAAAAGCTACCAGCGTGCGTGTTTGGCATGTGCCAATGGCATGCGTGGCCAATTTGGCCTAGGTTGCACGGTTTCCAAACTTAGGCGTGGGCGCTATTTTGGCATGGTGCGGCTAAGGCCAAGGTAAGGGTACTTGGCTTGGCGCGGTGTGACTAGCGTAGCTAGGGCCGAGGCAGAGTGCGTTTGGCATGGCGCGGCTAGCTTGGGATAGGTGTGGCTAGCATGATTCGCCATTGGCACAGTGGTGCGGCTAGCATGGTTGGCATGCTTTGGCACGTTTAGTGTGACTAGCATAGCTAGGTCCAAGGCAGAGTGCATTTGGCATGGCGTGGCTGGCTTGGGCTAGGTGTGGCTGGCATGATTTTCCATTGGCACGGAGGTGCGAATAGCATGGTTGGCATGCTTTGGCGCATTTGGTGTGACTAACATAGCTAGGGCCAAAGCAGAGTGTGTTTGGCATGGCGCGACTAGCATGGGCTAGGTGTGGCTGGCACGATTTTCCATTGGCACAGAGGTGCGGCTAGCATGGTTGGCATGCTTTGGCGCGGTGGGTGTGGCTAGCATAGCTAGGGCCAAGGCAGAGTGTGTTTGGCATGGCGCGGCTAGCTTGGGCTAGGTGTGGCTGGCATGATTTGCCATTGGCACGGAGGTGCAGCTAGCATGGTTTGCATGCTTTGGCGCGTTTGGTGTGGCTGGCATGATTTGTCGTTGGCACGGAGGTGCGACTAGCATGGTTGGCATGCTTTGGTGCGTTTGGTGTGGCTGGCATGATTTTCCATTGGCACAAAGGTGCGGCTAGAATGGTTGTCATTCTTTGGCGCGGTTGGTGTGGCTAGCATAGCTAGGGCCAAGGAAGAGTGCGGTTGGCATGGCACGGCTAGCTTGGGCTAGGTGTGGATGGCATGATTTTCCATTGGCACTGAGGTGCGGCTAGCATGGTTGGCATGCTTTGGCGCGTTTGGTGTGGCTGGCATGATTTTCCATTGGCACAGAGGTGCGGCTAGCATGGTTGGCATGATTTGGTGCGGTTGGTGTGGCTAGTATAGCTAGGGCCAAGGCAGAGTGTGTTTGGCATGGCGCCGCTAGCTTGGTCTAGGTGTGGCTGGCATGATTTTCCATTGGCAATGAGGGGAATTAGGGTTTTGCTCGTTGAAACCCTAATTTGAAAAAATACCCCTCATTAATTATTGACTACATGTATTAAATGTTCTAATAAATGTGTCACCGGTGACATTAGGTTATTCGGTATTTTACAATTTTTCCCTATTTCTAAAAACCACCATCAACAGGTTGATAAAACAACAATGAACAACCTACTCAAAAAATGATAAATTTTATTGTTAACTAAAAGTTAGGTAAAAAAAAAAATCAGATAATTTTTTTTTCTCTTTTTTTTATTTCAAGTAGGAAGTTAACAAGTCACCACTCAAAAGTTTGAAGATCTCATGAAATACTCCTCCAATGTATAACTTATTGTGGAAAATGGGTCAGGTTTGCTTGGGAGAGTAGGCTCACACTAGTCCAGAAGGGTCATTAATTACGTTTTTAAATGACAGATTAGTTACGTGATTATGTTATTACAAATAAATCATGTCATATAATATGAAAATAGTGGGACCCGTTATTTAACAAAAAAAAACTGTTATTCTCAAATGTGATAAATTTATAGGTGCGTGATTTTTTATCTACCATTATATCACGGAATAAATCTGTCGAATATCGTATGTTTTAATACGCCCCAAATAATATTCTATAACGCACCACAAAAATGGCTAATCACCGGCTTAGCACTGACACCGGCTTACTTGCCTTAAGTCCATAGAGCCATAGACGCACCACAAAAATGGCTAACCTCTGGCTTAGCATACCCACCAGCTTACTTGCCATAAGTCCATAGAGCCATATCGGTTCCATCTTATCAAAAGATTTGACATCCCAGAACCAGAAGATAAGTTCTGAGTTCATCTCTTCACCCCCTAGTTAGCAATTCGCCGAATGATTCGCGTATTATTCGGGAACGATTTGAAACGCGTATTTTAGCCGTCCGTTTGAAACCCCAGATTAGGTTCGCGTGTTTTCTGGCATAACCGTATAATTCGCGGTTTATACTGCTACGCGACTTATTCGCTGGTTTAATTCGCCAGCCAAGTAATTTTAAATCAAGCCCAATTATAACAAGCCGATCACAAACCAAGGCCTAATTCTATACATTTCCCACCGATTTAGTCATTTTGATTTTTTTTCAAAAATTTCATTCCAAGAGAATCGAACCCTTGACTTAATACCTGCTGAACTTAGCCTTTGTCCACTGGACCAGTCACTTGTTGGTGTTAATCTTACATATGTTAGATATATAACCATTTAAATGACAAATTCCACACCTTCCCACCCAAAATGACATTCTCTTATTAGTTAATACCTGCCGAATTACTTGTGCCGGATTCATATTCCTAAAACGAATTATACACGTACGTATTCCGTTCCGAACTACTTCCGTATCACGAACCGTTGACCGGATTTTTGACCTTGACTTTTACAAATCCGAATAATACTCGTACGTTTTTTGTTCCGTACGTATGCCGAATTCCGACTTGCTAACTAGGCTTCACCCCTGCCGTCTGTTTTTTCCCCTCCGGAAACCTAACTAACCAAGAGGTTACTCTAACTTAGAAGAAGAAGAAGAATAAGACAACGATGGTATCGAGTAAGTTTCAAATCCTTTTCATCTTTGTATCTGGATTTTGCTGAAGTTTCTATCTAGTCCCTAAAAAATTGGTTTTGGTGACTAAAATTATACATCCAAAGATTTCGATTTGATAAATTGGTTGAGTTAGAAATTGGGAAGGAACGATTTTGATTAGTTTGATTGAATGAAAGTGGTTTCTGAATTCACTTCTTGAAACCCTTATTTATGTTATTTTGTTAGACAAACCTAAGTGGAGATTGGAGAAGAAGAAGACATCAAATTAAAGTAATTTTCTTTCATCTTTTATTTTGTTTTTTGCTTAAGCTTCTATCTGGTTAATCCAAAAATTGAATGGTAATTTCGTTTGCTAAACCTAGAATAGCTTGAAAAGAAGGGAAAAAAAAAAGAAACAACTTGGAAAGTGATTGCTACAGAATATTGATTAAGTGAAAGAAAGTAGGAGGAAGGTGTAGTTTCAAATTGAAGGTATGCTTGGATTATTTTTTCACTCTTTCTTCAGATTCTCTATTTGTTAATATGGTTAATATGGTATTTCATACTTGAATTTTAAGTAGAGGTCTACAATTGTTGGTTGCAGAACAATAGTGAAAAGAAGGTAAAAAATTGTCTCCTTCATAATTGATAATTTGTGAATTGTTTTCTTACTAATACTAATGGATCATTAGCTAGATGTATTGATTTTGTCGGCTACTTCCAGTACATTGTTGTACTTGATTCATAATAAATTGATGTCTAACACCTGATTCCTTGAACCCTTGTCACCCCTTAACCTCCTAATTACTTTTTGGAGTAGCGCTAAATAAAAATGTTGTCCGTTGTTGGAAGGATTTGTAGATTTGGGTGCAACTCTTTGTATTTGCACCACCATAAAATCCAAGCTCCTCAACTTAAACATTGTTATACCTGTCGCTCTTCAAGTACTCATCCAAGACTGTGGGAAGCACCCTCCTCCGGTATTCACATATCCTATATAATTTAGCCGTGTTCTTGCATGAAATAACTCTTAGTGAGAAACATAATCCTTTTTATTTATCTACTTTCTATTTTTGCTTCGTTGTAATTGTAATATATGCATCAAATTGTGTCGACACACTACGACTTGCGTTGGAGTTGAATGTAAAAATTCTCTTGGTGATAATTAATTATTCTTATCCTACGCAACGAATATAAATATGGGTATCAGCAAATTATACATATTTATCTCCCCCCTATTTAATGAGAGCAAGGCCAAATTGAAATCCTTACCAATTTTGAAACACGAAAGTAAATTGGAACGTCAGATTTCCTGACTATTAAAATCAGTCGTTCGATCCCGTGTTTCTTTTTCCGTGTGAACTATTGATAAGAACCACTGGATCGTTTGGCTTTCAGTGAATTGTGTGATTTAAGCCGTCGAGATGATAAAGGTGTTCCGTGTAATATGCAAACCATTTGAGGGTTTCACTTAATGTAAGAATAATTTTCAAGGACTTGAATCGAAAAATTATATAAGAGAAAGTTAACCGAGAAATTTTATTTTCTCTCCTTCTCTTCGACTTAGGATTCTGAGAAACTGAAGATTCATAAAATTATACCCTAATCATCCACCGATATTTTCTTCTTTTAACTTCAAATCATTCTCTGATCACGAAAGATACTCAATTAATAACCTTAATTCGTTTTCTGAGAGGGGTTTTCCTCTTCGAATTAGGGTTTCAATTAAATATCTTTTACCAACAGATTGAATTCAGAACAAACATAAACTGCGATCAAACATCGAATTGCAAAATTGGTCAGATTCAACTACACGAGTAAGTTACATGGCTCGGTAAGTGTCATTCAAACTCTAACTTAGTTATTTCGTATGGATCAAACAATTTCTTCATAATTGGAATAGTTACTTTGTTGTCCTAGAGTGAATTAGATCCGAATTTGCAAACATTACGATGAAGAATTAATTGCAAATACATGTGCTATCTATTAACTATTCCCTTCATTCGCAAGAGGTTGTTTAGGTAGGATACTTTCGACAACTTGCAGACACTAACAACTTTAGAGAGGAACCTCCGGCTCAATTTGGAGGAATGTGATTGTAGTTAAAATCGAAGGGGAGATATGTAGATATATATAGAAGAGAAGGGGAGATATGTAGATATATATAGAAGAAAAATCGTATCATATATCGTACATGCATGTAGATAAACTATGTTATTTGTTTTAAGTTTTCTTGATTAATAGATTCTGTTTTATGTTCTTGTCGCGAGTGGTTAGTCCATAAAAAATATATATAGAAAGAGATCATGTCCCGGATTTAGAATGGTGTGCACTAATTAGAAAAATGTCAACAGACATAGCAAACCTGTTAGTTAATTCAAATTACTAACTGTATTACATTTCTTTTATGCCCTCATGTCAGGCTCTTTACATGTCTCACTTATTAAAGGTAAATTTAGCACCCATGGAACTATATGAGTGATGTTCTTGGGGAGTAGCGATATGCAGTCTTCCATGTCTCATAGACAAATGACTCGCAAACAGAATGTAGATGCATAAACCAACAGAACCCATCACTTGGCACTGGCTGCCAAACAACAAAACAAATTATTAGGTCTTCCTCAAAACACCCACGACAAATGTGAATGTGATAGTGTATAATATTTCTTTGTGTGCATGGTTTGATTTGCAGTTGTAAAATTTTTCCGGTGTTAAAATGGTGGACATTTATGGAAACTAAATATCAACCTGCAATGCTCATGAGATACATATACTTGGGCTTTACTTATTAGAGTGAATTTTTAGCTGAACAATTAAGAAACTGTGAAACGGTAGACGTGTTTTGATATTGGACGACCTACGATTTGGTGAAAACGTGCACTTCTACTTTTGTTGCTGTGTGGAAAATGCCTATTGGTAAGGAATATTGTTTGCCAACGTGCAACGCACGCGCACTCTACTTGTTATGGTAACAAACGCAACGAATATAAATATGGGTATCAACAAATTATACATATTAATTATAGTAACAATAATCAATTAAAATGGTAATTTTAGAAATACCCCTTGATTAGTGAGATATTTTATCTATTTTGAGAAAAAATTTAAAATCAATTAACTCATCTAATTTGGGACGGAGGGAGTATTTAAGTGGAAAGATGGAATTTGTTCATCCATATAGAGAGGTCGGAAATTTAAAGTGTTGCTTAGCTGGCGAGCCCATATGAAACATGAAATATGGGGGCCTTTATTTAGCTGGCGAGCCCATCCTTCTCTCTGTGCTATTCATTCATAAATCATAATCAGTCAGGACTGGCCGGAATTTGGAAACTCTACTAGTTTGTACTGCTCAGTCCAGGAATCAGGACTGTCCGGGAATTGGAAACTCTAATACTTAGTCTAGTCTGTAAAATTAAGGAATGAGTTTCGAAGGTGAAATATTAGGAAAGGGGAATTCTCTTCTAAATATAATTTGTAAGAAAGCTTTTCCCTATATAAGAGATGTGATACAAAGCACAAACGCACTCAAAAATATTGTAGGAAATTTGAAGATGGCAATCGTAAGGATGAAGAGGAAGAGGATGAGTACTGTTGATGTTCTTCCTGACAAATTCCGTTACGCTCTGCTTACTGAGGTTTTTCCTCGACTTCAAGATATCAAGACTGAGATGAGATGTCGTTGCGTCTGCAAGTCTTGGTATAATTTAGTCGGTACTTTCTGGTTCGACTCGATTCATGAGCAGTGGGATGACTCCATTGATGAGCAGTGCTACCTCCAAACTCAAAACGTTCCTGACATGCTAAGCCAAACTAATAAAAGTTTGGGGTTCGTATCCGATCCCGTCACCAGGGGTTACAAAGTCGTCGTAATTCGCCAAGATGAAAAGAATGAGTTCGGCGTCTATACATACAACACAAATTCAGGCGGGCATCAAGTTACATACAAGCTAAAAGATAATCCGATGGCATCGGTGTCGGCGCTGCGGAGGGTGCAGCTTCCTGGAAAATCATCGACAACGTTCGAATCAGCTGTAGTCTGGAGGGATGTTTTGTGCTGGAGAACTAAAGATTCAGCCGTGATGCTGTTTTTCCACCACCGTGAAAACAAGTTTCAAGTCATGCGTCGAGACTTTCCAAATAACGCACCACGGAGATTGAGGAAAAGATCAGTAGGATGTTGCAAGAAGACGAAAATCTGTGCAACAGCTGAGAATTGATTTGTTTCATGGTTATATTCTGATTCAATTAGGAATCTCTGGTAAAGATCCCCTATTTTCAAAATCTTCCAAAAATACCCCTAAAATTCTGAGATTTCTTATTTTTAATTTATTATTAAATTTTGTAAAAATCATCTATAAAGATCCCGATGCTATTTTTTTTCCTTCTTATTTCTTACTTACATGAAACACACAAAAATTATCATGTTAATTAAAAATTGGCGACTACCTGTTAACTCATCAACTCGCTCAAATACGCATTAAAAATTGTTTTTATAAATTAATCCAAACCCCATCGCACATTAAGTTTTTTTTTTTTTTTTTTTTTTAAGCAAATAGTCGAGAGAAAAAAATTACACGACCGAGAAATGGTTCACGGTCCTATGGTCACCACTCAAAGTTGTAAGCAGCCATACTTGGGGGCAGGCCCATGCCATGCTAGTTCCATTTGTTTTTGCCCATTGGGCTACATCATGGGCAACCCCATTTCCAATACGGTTAACAAAGAGGAATTTTACTTTCCTAAATTTTGAGATTAGATTTTCAATGTCCACAAACAAAGAATGAGATCTGTGGTGTCCATTAAAATCCTTCCGGTTGATCTTCCTGATAAGTTCTTCAGCATCACTTTCAATCACGATTTGTTGTTCTTTTCTAGCCCATGATGTTCGCAGAGCTTCCCTTACAGCTCGAGTTTCTGCTTCTTCTGCAGAGAAACATGTGATGTAGATTGCTTCTGCTATTATGAATTGGTGCCCCGAATTTCTGAAGATAAATCCAATCCCCCCTTTTTTCGCCGATATATTCCATGCCCCGTCGCAATTAATCTTAGTCCAACCAGTTGGCGGAGAATTCCAAATAGATTGATTTGAAGCACCGGTTATTGCAGCGATTTTCAATAGATTTGTTTGGTTTTTATGCACCAGCAGCATTGATTTTGCTCTAGCCTTAATTGATGCCGGATCTTCATTTTTCCCATCATGAACAATTGAATTTCTGCTGGACCAGATCGACCAAATCATACAAGCCATCATCGGAAAAGATTCAACTCTGTTAGAGTCATCCTTATACGGATCCAATTGCAACCAATATCTTGCCCATTCAACAAAGGTAAGGCCCTGAAATTGCTGATTTTGTATGTTTATTTTAGACCAAATTATGTTCAAATGTGGGCAAGAGACTAGTGAATGCATAATAGTTTCTTCCTTCAAATGACATCTAGGGCAGAGGAATTCTGATATATGCATTCTTTGATATAGAATTAATCTTGTAGGTAGAGCTCCTTTCAAAGCCTTTCACACAAAAAGTTTGATTCTTGCAGGTAAAATTAGAGCTCATAGTTTAGTCCACAGGTCATAATTGGCAATGTCTCTCCTAGTGGGAGACAGTGGTATGCAATCTTTGTAGAAAAATTGCCATCTTTATCCTGCTCTCATATCCTTCTATCTCTAGAAGGTAGGAGAGTCAGTGGGATTTCTTCAATCTTATCAACAGAAGTTTGATCAAATACAGTATTTAGCTTGGTTGAATTCCAAGTTCTAGTCTGGTGGTCTATCAGGTCAGCCACTTTGAGATTAGGGTCAGGATTTGTATTATCCTTTGGTGTGGCCACTCCTTTGTTTGGGATCCAGTTGTCACACCAAGGATCTATGAAGTTTCCTTCTCCCACCACCCATGAGATGAATGGCTTTATCTTCTCCATAGTTTTGAAGATACATTTCCATGCCCAAGATGCCGTAGAAGGACATTTAGCATGAAGGATATCAGTTTTAGGAAAATATTTTTCTTTTAGGGCAGTCGCCCATAGGAATTGGGATTCTCCACAAGTCTCCAAACATTCCTTTCCATCATTGCTAGATTATTTATTTCACTATTTCGGAAACCTAAACCCCCTTCTTGTTTTGGTTTACAGATATTTTCCAAAGCTAGAAGATGAATCCTCCTGTTTTTTGACTTTGGATCCTCTCCCCACCAATATCTATTAAGGTGAGAGTCAATTTTATGACAAAGATTCTTTGGAATCAGAAAATTCGCCATTTGGTATATAAGCATTGCTTGTCCAACATGTTTAACCAATGTTGTTCTTCCCGCCTGAGACAGAAAATGACCAAGCCAACTACTCGCTCTTTTCTCGACAGCAGTAAGCAAAGAAAGGTGCGTCTGAGTTTTTGATTTTAGAATGTTAATTGGTGCTCCAAGGTATTTTTCACCATGATGTAGGTTCGAGATACCCAGTATTCTAGCCAACATTTTTTCATGTCTTGGATGCACATTTTTGCTTAATAACAATCCAGACTTGTTGAAATTAATCTCTTGTCCACTTGCCCTGCAGTATTTGTGGAGATACTCTTTAGTAGTGTAAAATTCAGGGATCGTAGCCTTTGTGAATATGAGGCTATCATCAGCGAACAAAAGATGGTTGATAGGTGGTGCTGCAACCGCAATTTTAACTCCATGAATCAGGTTTGTTCTCTCCAGTTTAGATATATATGCAGATAATGCTTCAGTGCATATAATGTATAGGTAAGGGGATATTGGATCCCCTTGCCTCAACCCTCTTTCCGGATTTAGAAATCCCATAGGACTTTCATTCAGAAGAACCGAATAAGAGACAGTACTTAGAAAATTCATGATTAGGCTGACCCACTTTTGATGGAACCCCAACTTTTAATCATAGCTTTGTCCAAGAAAGACCACTCAAGCTTATCGTAAGCTTTTGACATATCCAACTTAATGGCTTCCAAACCCACTTTTCCTTTTTTTCTTTTCTTTATAGCATGAATTACTTCATGGGCCATCAAAACATTATCAGAAATTTGCCTTTTTGGGACGAAAGCACTCTGATGGGGAGATATAATTTTGTCCATCAGAGGTTTCATCCTGTTAGCTATCGTTTTTGAGACAACTTTGTAAGCGAAGTTGCATAGGCCAATTGGTCGAAATTGATCAACAAAATCAGCCATAGGAGTTTTAGGAATGAGACAAATATTTGTGTGATTAAATTGTGTAAGAAAATGACATGTATTGAAGAAGTGTTTCGCCATTTTACAGACCGAGTTTCCCACGATATCCCAATAAGCTTGATAGAACTGTCCCGTAAATCCATCCGGACCTGGAGCTTTTTTTGCTCCCATTTGGTATGCAGCTATTCTGATCTCCTCATCAGTGAGTGGTGCTGTGAGTATAAGATTCTCATCATCAGTTACCTTTGATACCATGGGCTCTAAGAATTCATCTTGCCCCTCCAGAATGGACGTCTTGTATAGGTCTTGAAAAGAGCCGAGGATAGTAAAACGAGGAGAGGAAGTTGTATATCGCCAACAAGCCTAACAATCATACTCGCAAAGGCACTGCATTAGTCGGGTACCGCCGATAAAGTTACACCGCCCGACTCCACGTTGATAGAGCGAGTTACAGTTATCATCGCATACTCTTGATTCTTGGCATGGAGGCCCCCATGCTGTTAAGCATCTCTTGCCTTCAGCCATGTGCACCATATTTTTCACTGCACACCGTCTAAACCATAGTTAAAATCAGTTCTATTGTCGGAAATAAATTCAGTTAAGGCTGGTCAGGGCAAAGACCATTAGAAAATTAGTTCTTGGGTACTGCCCAAAACCAACATTCACATTGTCAATATGTCCATGAATTATAAAAGAGTACGAGAATTAAACCTGAAGCGAAGATAAAAATGACAAGGACGAATGAAATGATTGTGGAGAATTTTGCCATAGTTCCTTAGCAGAAAAAGGAGAGACTTCGATGTATCAATAAAAATTATTGCAAGAAGCTTTTTTTCCGATGTAGTTTGCTGAATTGAAGGCGAGTGTTGTATATATAGAGCGAGGTAATTTCCCAGATTTTGGTCCTAATATTTATTTTCTACCTAATTATTTGTATCTTTAATGGAGCATGGCTATAGATGAAAGGCTTTTCTTATTGGCTTCGGACACGAGCTACAGTTACTACATGAAATGGTTGTGAAACACGTTAAATATGTAAATTGTTAAAATTGAGTTTTAGGTTGATAAAACAACAATGATAGATTTTACTGTTAACTAAAAGTTAGGTAATTTTTTTCTTTTTTTCTCTTTTTCTTTCAAGGGGGGTCAGTAAGTCACCGCTCAAAAGTTTTAAGATCTCACGAAATACTCCTCTAATGTAAATACTTATAACTTATCGTGGAAAATGGGCCAGATTTGCTCAGGAGAGTAGGCTCAACCAGTGTCTAGTGTCCGGAAATATTCATGTGTGCACAAAAAAATAAAAAATAAAACAATTACATAAGCATGCTTTAATTCATTTTTATAATTAACCTATGCAAGTTGCAATGGCAGCCGCTAGTCAAAGTCACATCCCGTCAACGAAGGCATGAGTTATATGATAAGTACTTAAAAATCAAGTTGCATAGCCAACCAAAGAAAATAATTAATAACTCAGTATCTTAATTAATTATGGAGCCACCTTCAGACCAAAACATCAGCCCACCCTTGTGGAAACTTTCTGGCTTAATATATGCAGTTCAGATTTTCCGAATTTCATTATTATCTGGAAGTCTCAAACATCGAATAGGGAGAGATCTCTACACCCAGAGTGAAACAACATGAATAATACATATGCAAAGGTTCGGCATGTCTCCACCAGCACCGTCTTACCAGCAACACAAAAGAATCGCACAACTCGAAAAATTGAAATGAGTCCAATGGATTTCAGGCCTTTTAGACGCTTGTATGCTCAATTTGGTGTTTTGTTCACTAAACCGGAAACTGGAAGTGCTAGCGGTGAATCCATGTTGAGATTATTAGTCTCACATTGTCTGTGCATCTAAGATCCTGCGGTTTATAATCTCTTAGGGCCTCTCCACTCATTTCCAATTGGTTGTGAGTTGGATGCCCGTATTCTAATATGTTATCAAGCCCTGTATATATCAAGCCCTGTATGAGACGTGAGACCCAGTAAGACCCAAGAAGGCAGGGCAACCATACAACGGTCCATATAAGGTGTGGAGCTACTCCACTTACTGCCAATTGGTTTTGAGTTGGATACCCGTATTCTAACATGGTATCAGAGCAGGCTATTTGCGACGAGTCGTTTGACCGCGCCCTTACTCACCATCACCAACTCCAACACAATCACCACCCCCAACTCCAACACCACCACCATCGACACCAACACCAATGCCGCCAACAATAAAGCCACCACCATTTCCAGCACCAATACCTCCAACCATAAACCACCCCCTACTTCGATACCAACGCCGCCATCAACACCTCCAACACCATCAACCCCAACACCAGCATTTCAACCTCCACCAAAAGCACCACCCTCATCAACTCCACCAACACTAACTCCAACTCTACCAATAAAAACACCATCACCAACTCCAACACAATCACCACCCCCAACTCCAACACCACCACCATCAACACCAACACCAATTCCGCCAACAATAAAGCCACCACCAGTTCAGCACCAACACCTCCAACCATAAAACCACCCCTACTCCAATACCAACGCCACCGACAACACCTCCACCACCATCAACGTCGACACCAACACGCCAACACAACCACCAAATCCTACACCAATCACGCTAATAATAAAACCGCCACCATCTACGCCACCAACTCCTCCAACACCACCAAAACCAACATTTCCAGCACCACCCATACCAACACCATTACCACCATCACCATCTACCCCAACACCACCATTTGAACTCCACCAACAACAACACCACCATCAACTCCACCTACACTAACTCCAACTCCAATAAAAATACCACCATCAACTCCAGCACCAACACCACCACCGCCAACACCACCACCAACTCCGACACCAACACTATCAACACCAACCCTAATGCCGCCAACAATAAAGCCACCACCAGTTCCAGCACCAACACCTCCAACGATAAAACCACCCCTACTCCAATACCAACACCGTCAACAACATTACCACCACCACCACCATCATCAACATCGCCACCAGCGTTTCCACTTCCACCAACACCGCCACCAACTCCAACACAAACACCACCATCAACACCGACACCAACTTTCCCAACACCTTCCATGCCAACTCCGCCAACAATAAAACCACCACCAACTCCTACACCCATACCGCCAAAAAGTAAAACGCCACCACCACCATTAACAATGACACCACCACTACCACCACCACCACCACCACCATCATCTACCCGAACACCAACATTTCAACCTCCACCAAAATCACGACCCCCATCAACTCCACCAACATTAACTCCAACTCCACCAATAAAAACACCATCACCAACTCCAACACCATCACCACCCCCAACTCTAGCACAACCACCATCAACACCAACACCAATGCCTCCAACAATAAAGCCACCACCAGTTCCAGCACCAACACCTCCAACCATAAAACCACCCATTACTCCGATACCAACGCCGCCAACAACACCTTCACCACTATCAACGTCGACACCAACATTTCCAACACCACCACAGACTGCTGCACCAATCACGCCAATAATAAAACCGCCACCAACACCAACATTTCCAGCATCACCCACACCAACACTACCACGCCAATTACTTAATAAAAATAATTTAGTTTTCTTTATGAATGAAAATCTTATTAGTCTCACATCGGGGAGTTCCTCTTCTTAACTTGTATTATTTCATTATATAAATAATTTCGCTACTTTTGTAAATTCAATAGGAAAGGGGTTTCTCTACATTTTAGAGAAACCCCAAAGCGGAATTTTTTTAATGTTTTCTGAAGCGTTCGCGATTTTCTTAAGAGTTTTTTCGGAGTTGCAAAACTCAAGTTGAGCATTTACTATATATGCTAGTAGTAGGTGTAGTAGGGTGTTTTATCCTGGAGATATCCGTCCTATGAGGGCTATAACACCACTCTTGAGTGTAACCGGGAGTTAATATCTTAAGGACAGCGTGTTGAACACGTGACTCAATATGTTTTTCAAAGTTTTGCCTTGTTGCTGTTGCGGAGATCTGGGGAGTTCGTCTGTTCCGTCAAATCTATCACTTCAATTATAAAGGAGATAAGTGTCAATAATACGTGACATGTTCACCTCCTATTAGAGGATATAGGGGATGTCGAGAAACTCTTTATGAGTAACTCATCTATGACAAAGGCTACATAAAAGGAAAAGGTCGAGCAGAAGCTCATATATGTAATATTCTCACATTGAACTTTTCATGTTCCGGGCATATGAAAGAATCATGTATCTTGTTCTGTTGTAGATGGTAAATATTGAAGATCTTAATTAAATTTGGAATTTTTTATTACTAAAGGTTGCGATTTTTTAGGCAACGGTTATAATACTTATGGTCTATACAAGCTTAAAGGAAAATCCGATGAAGTGAACATAGTTGATTCTTGTGTTTTCTTTTGTGTGTCTTTGAATGTTTTGCATGGTTGACTTGGAATCGTAAACTTATCAGTAAATGCATAAATTGGCTAGCGTAAGGCTGCATACCCAAATTTAGTTTGATTTTGAACACAAAAGTGAAATATGTGTCGAATCAAAATATGCTATAAAACCTTTTAGCAAAATTGTTCAGAGTAATTCTAAGCCCTTATAATTAATTCAGTTATACCTAGTTGACATGAAATCAAACCAAAATAAAGTGGTAAAAGGTGGTTTATAACTTTCATAGATGATTGTACGAGGTACTATCTTGTATACTTACTTAGGGGTAAGGATGATGCCTTAGAATCCTTAAGATTATAAACTTGAAATTGAAAGAAAAGTATATGTTATCACTAAAAGGGTTAGGTTTGAACGTGATGGAAAGTATGAAATTCATATAGGAGAACTTGACTTGTTAAATGGCATTATTCATGAGATTGCACCTTCTTATTTACCATAGTCTAATGGTATAGTTGAACATAAGAATAGAACCATTAGGGAGATGATATATGCCATGTTGATTAAAGGATAACCGCAAACTTGTGGGGGGAGGCCGTCCTCTAATTTAGTTATATCATAAATAGAATAACCTTTATAGGATCAGATAAAACTCCATATGAGTATGGAAAGATAAACAACCTTTTTATGCATACGTCAAAGTGTGGGGGTGTTTAGATAAGATTTTATGAGTACCCTACTGCATATCGTTTTTTGGTTGTGAGTTTTGTTTTTTCTGACTTTGGTGTGAGTATTTTTATGAAGTCTAGGGATGTTGAGTTCTTTGAACAGGTTTATTTTGAAACATGTCTCTTCTTAGGGATGTGTTGTTGATCCCCTAGATGTCTTTTCAACTAGTCAGAATTTACCTTCAAGGAAGATGGAGTAGAGTTGATCATAAGAGAAGTAAAAGGATTAGAACTGAGACTTCTTATGGACCTGACTTCATAAAATGCCTAGCTTAGTCTGAGTTTTAGACTCATAAAGAAGCCATAACATCTACTGAAACCCCATTCTGGTAAGAAGCTTTATTTATTAAAATGGACTCAGTCCGTCATAACTAGACTTGGGATATTGATAGTTTACTTCCAGGGAGTAAGACCATATGATATAAATGAGTCTTTAAGAGAAAACATAAGGTAGATGAAACTGTGGAAAAATATGAGGCTAGGTTGGCAACTAAAGGATATAAACTAAAATAAGGTGTAGATTTTCTTGATTCTTATTTACCTATGACGAGAATTACTTTCGTTGAGATGATAATTGCTATTGGTTTCACAATATAATCACCAAATCAAACAGATAGAAATCCGCGAGCCTAATTATTATGTGAAATAACTTGAATGGTACCAAAGACCAATGTTCAAGTATCAATCAATGTAAATCAACAACCAAAGGTAGGATATTCTAATTGATTGATCTTAACGCACAACCTGTGATATTTCAATTATATAACAAAATATAATGCGGATAAGAAATAACACAGACACCAAAATTTTGTTAACGAAGAAACCGCAAATGGAGAAAAAACCCGGGACCTAGTCCAGTTTGAATATAAACACTGTATTAAGCCGTTACAAACACTAGCCTACTACCAATTAACTTCGGACTGGACTGTAGTTGAACCCTAATCAATCTCACACTGATTCAAGCTATAATTTTGCTTCTTATGTCTCTGATCCCAGAAGGATACTACGCACTTGATTCCCTTAGCTTATCTCAACCAAAACCAAGAGTTTCTATGACCCAAAGTCGAAGACTTCATAAACAAATCTGTCTCACATAGAAAAGTCTATAAGATTGAATAAATTTATCTCCCACATAAATACCCAAGAGTTTTTGTACCGTCTTTTGATAAATCAAGGTGAACAGGAACCAATTGATAAACCAGACTTATATTCCCGAAGAACAACCTAGTATTATCAATCACCTCACAATAAACTTAATCGACTAGCGAAACAAGTTATTGTGGAATCATAAACGATGAGACAAAGTTGTTGGTGGTTACGTTTCTATCTTGCCTATCGAATGTATAAAATCTCGACTCAATTATTCTAATTGTATTCAAAATGATAGAATCATCAAGATCAGATCACGCAACTACAAGAGAATAGTTGGGCCTGGCTTCACAATCCCAATGAAGTCTTCAAGTCGTTAACCTACAGGGTCTCGAGAAGAAACCTAAGGTTAAAGGAGAATCGACTCTAGTTATGCAACTAGTAACACACAAGAGGTGTGGGGATTAAGTTTCCCAGTTTCTAGAGTTATCCCTTATATAGTTTTCAAATCAGGTTTTGCAATCTAAGTTACCTTGGTAACACAACATTCAATAATCATCGTTAGATGAAAAATCTGATTCAACTAAGCTAATATCTTTCAACCGTTAGATCGAACTTAGCTTGTTACACAAAAATAAAATGTACCCTCATTTAGGTTTATATAGCCATACATAAACATGTACACCATGTTGGTTCATAAATAGTTAACCGAGGTTAGCCATATGATTACTCTCATTTCAACTTTATTCATCTTAACCATAACTAGTTCAAGTTACTCAAATGAAATTAGTTATTGAGTTTTTCAATTGCTATAGTCTCATGAATCATACAAGAACACAATTGAAGAAAAATCAGTTTGATTCACTTGAATCAATCATGAACATTATAGACGGTTTGAAAATATTGCATTCCTTAAGACTTAAATGTTTAAGTTCATGAACAGACTGATTTGATAAAATAACCATCTTAAGTATGCGTACGTGTATGCGTACTTAAGCAGCCAGATTTTGAGTTTGTTAAGTTTCCAAACTCAGCAGAAATTCTCGGTTCGAAAACTTACGTCAGTATGCATACATGTACACATACTTAAGGTGACTAGTTTAGGATTTTGTAATTCCCAAACCCAACAAATATTTTCGGTTCGAAAACTTCTTCAAGTATGCGTACGGGTACACATACTTATCTTGTCTCCTTTACCAATTTCGTATACACACATATGCATACACTTGGCTACCGGTTTATGGATTTATACACTAATGTGCGAACACACTATATATGCTTAATTATATACAAAGATGGTTACATTATCAACTCTATATTCCAATCATTGAAACATTCTTCTCTAATGACAATAGTTGTTTTCACACACTATTAGCATCAAAGCAATTTTCAAGTTATTGAAATGTCAACATGACTTTCGTCACGAGTAAACATGAACACAGCTAAAGCGAAAGCTTGATAACACATATTTTGAGAAATATGTAAGCGAGATATACTCAGTTCGAAATCTCAAATGTGTATAGTATGTAGAAAACTATATCGTAAAACGACTTATGTCTCAATATAGGAGATATAGTAGAAATAGACTTTCCAAGTGATAGATGAGTTTAAGTCCCCACATACCTTTTGTCAATGAAGTTCCACAAGCTCCCCTTAGTAGTTCTTCCTCTTCAAATGATGAACGCTGAGAAATCTAAGCTTAACAACACTATCTATGTCCTAGTCCGAGACATCTATAAATAGGCTAGAAATCAAGACTTATAGTTTTGATCACTAACATTGACAAACATGCTTGAGAAGCAACGCATGCGATTTCGACCGAGCAATGCTCTAACACTGTGGACTTTATGGTGAAAGGTTGTGAAGACAAAGTTTGTAAACTTAACAAATTTTTGTAGGGTTTGAAATATGTACATAAATAGTAACACGGAAAATTGATCATGTGGTAATGAGGTTAATGAATCTGATAGGTCTATTTACTGTAAACTTGTTAACGATATATGTGTGATTGTATGCTTGTATGTTGATGATATGCTTATACTTGATACAAACATAGATGTGATTAATTCCACTAAAAACACTCGCTGAATGAGAACATTGACTTGAAAAACTTAGGTCCCGTTGATGTAGGGATAAATATCAGAAGATAATCTAAAATTTATAGTCTCACTCATTCTCATTATGTTGAATTTGTGCTTAAGAGATACAATCAGTATGATTGTAAGCCTGCTTGTACTTCGTACGATTCTTCTTGTAGACTCAAGAAAAATAAGAGTAATGGAGTAACTTAACTTGGATACTCAAGAGTTATAGGATGTATGATGAATTAATGTACTGTAAGAGTCCATACATTTCCTATATTGCGAGTAAGTTAAGTAGATATACTTGTATTCCAAATAAAGAGCATTGGGATGCACTTAGTAGAGTATTACGGTACCTAAAATACCCTATTACCTTTTGTTTGATTTATGAAAGTTATCTTGCTTTCCTTGAGGGACCTTGTGATGAAAACTGGACAGTTGACTCAGAGAAGTCTTAGTCTACAAGTGGATATGTTTTCACTATAGCAAGAGGGTTTGTTTTTGGAAGATTTTCAAACAAACATATATTGCTCAATTCATTATGGAATCTGGGAGTATTGCGTTAGATAAAACACAAGAGGAGGCCGAGTGCCTAAGATGCTTTTTAGAAGACATTCCTCTCTGGCATAGGCTTGTGCCAGCTATGTTTATACACTATGTTAGCCAATCTATAATAGCTAAAGCTGAAAAACAACTAATCTCAACTGACGTTATTTCCTATTGATTGGATAAAGTCCAAAGAGAATATCTTAAACCCTTTGACAAAAGGTTTGTCTAAAGAGATAGTTAGAAATGCATCGAGGGGGATGTGGTTTAAGCTCATAAGTGAAACTTGCCATGAAGGATACTCAACCTTGTTGACTGGAGATCCCAAGATCAAGGTTTCGAATGAGACAACTAATTTGTGGTGGGTAAAGGTAAACACTATCAGAGAATTTCATTCCCTGTCATTTACCTATGGTGTAGACGTGATAGTGTGACTGCATGTGGAGGATGAGTTTTAAATAAGTCTTATTGAGTTTTATAGTTTCAATTTAAGATTGAAGTGGGGTGTAGCAGTAAACACTCTTGATGGAACTCACCTATCTAAATGAGGAAGTGGGTCGCTTCCTATGAGAATATGAGATAATTATTTAGAGCATTCTGAGAAACAGGATATGTCCAGGACCAAAATGGACACAACGGCACGAGCTTGGAAGCAACCTTAGAGATATCACACATGGTTGTTATTGTGAATTACATCAAACACTAGCAGTTCAAGAAATCTCGTTCACTGTCTCTAGCAAGTAGTTCCGGTAATATTCCACTAAGCAAAGGTTTAAGACCTCATGGTCACCTCTGCCCAAAATGATATTTCCTGCATTTTTTAATGTGATTTTCGTTATGATGGTTTTGGTATTACTGGAACTTAGGACCTAAGGGTTCACTAGTTCATGCTTTTTCACTTTGGTGAAATAAACCTTTAGTCTCACTTGTGAGAAACTAAAGATGAAAGATCTCTATACTATTATGATTTATGCAATCCATAGTATGACCCTGGGGTCAACACACTTTTGTGTGAGGGACAGGACGTAGAAATGACTAGTATGATTTCAACATACAGACAGTCCATATGTTTGTTCGGTCAGACAGGGTCGTGGGGATTATGATGTTGATTTACCAAAATATATCTGTGTTTTTATGTTTTATTGAGGTTTTCATTCATGTGGGGGATTGTTGGAAACAATATTTTATTTTTAAAGATTTTAACTAAATACAAATATTATTTCTCATACAAAGCTTTTGGTTGGAAGCCTGGCTACAAGCTGAGCCCCAACTCCTCTCTGAATAGCAACGCCTAATCTATAAAAAATAAACTTACCTAATCCGCAGCTAGCGTCATTACTAAAGAAACAATTCTTTAGACGCTTGAAAAAGGCTAAAGTATCCTCACCGAGTTCGCCTAAGGTAGTAAAGGCCAAGACCCCCAACCCATATCCATGCGAAGCACACTTGTCCATATACTTGGTATGTTTACGCGAAACATCACCAGAAATAGCCTTGCTAGGGACAAAAGAGCGCACACCATCACCAGTGAAGGGAGAAACACCTGTAACATCCATACAAACATCTTTCCCATTTTCCCAGTTAAGGACAAGGATATCAGCAGGCTTAAGGTCTTTACCATCATCTGATCGAAGACCGAGAGGAACCTCCTTGTGTGCAGGCACATTGGCTTTGTAGAATATATCAAAAACGACGTCACGAACAACATCATGACGAAACTTATAACCAATATCCTTAGCACAATGCAGCGCGTGATCTCCAAAAATGTCCATAGATTTATTGCAACTTGGGCAAAGACTATTATCAACAAACAGAGGAATACCAAGACGATAGCAAAGCACAGCTCTAAATTGTCGAGGCCCAAGGCATTAACTAAATAAAAATAATTTTTGTTTTCTTTGTGAATGAAAATCCTATTAGTCCCACATCGGGGAGTTCCTCTTCTTAAGTTGTATTATTCCATTATATAAAAATATTTCTCTAATTTTGTAAAATCAATGTGAAAGGGGTTTCCCTATATTTTAGAGAGACCCCCAAAAGGAAATATTATATTTTTTTCTTAAGCGTTCACGATTTTCCTTAAGAGTTTTTTTGGAGTTTCCAAGATCAAGTTGAGCATCTACTACATATGCTAGTCGTAGGTGTAGTAGGGTGTTTTATCTTGGAGATATCCATCATGTGAGGTATATAGCATCACTCTTGAGTGTAGTCGGGCGCTAATGTCTTAAGGACAACGTTTTGAACACGTGACTCACTCTGTTTTTCAAAGTTTTTCCTTGTTGCTATTGCGGGGATATGGGGAGTTTGTCCATTCCGTGAAATCGATCACTTCCATTAAAAAGGAGATAAGTGTCAATAACTTTTGCTTATTTTATTTTTCTTTGTTATTGATTATTGCACCCAACAATGTATACTATGGAGTCTGGCCAACAAAGTTAAGAACAAGAATGAAATTTAGAAAATTAAAGATAGACGATTTTTTCCATTTGCATCTCTTGATAATACTGCATAAGACTTTTCTTGCCTGGCATTTTTAGGGGCGACTGATAGGTGTAGATTACACCGTATTTACTATCTAGTATTTATGCTTTCTTTGCTATTTTTCGTGTGAATTATGTATCTTATGTTTGTTTTTGAGTATTTAGGTACTTTCGAGTCATTTGGAACAAAAGAAGAGGAAACATGGCAAAAGCGTTGGAGGCGGATTGTGTCTCGTCATTTGCTTTTATTTCTTCATCTCTGTCTGAAAAGTTTGTCGGCTTTAGTGATGCAAATTCTGTCTGAAAAGCATGACAACTTTAGTGATGAAAAGACATTGAAGGGAAGAAGTGAATATGAGAAGTAAGAGACGATATCGTTGGCGACAGAGTTCGAGAAGGGTAAAAGCGTCACTCTCAGGCGTCCAGTTAGAGCGAAAAAGGGCGGAAAAGTCATTTCACAGACAAATATTATTTGGAGCACAACTAAGGATAAAGGGCTAGAAATTTGGTTAACCCTTATCAAGAATTTATCAACCATTATAAGAACCCCATTCTGGGGTGGTTTCTATTATTGGGGTGTACTCATCCACCCCAAATAATTGCCTACACCTAAATTTCAGAGAAGCCATCATTTTTCTCTCTGCCTGAAGTCGATGGCGGCTCCATCATTGGTCACAGGGGGGGTGAGAAAATGGAGGAGATGAAGATGCAGAGTTGATGTGGATTTTAAATGAATGATTTGAGGTTGATAAAGACACAGCAGATGGGGGTATTTGTTACTTCAAGTTCTAGGTTAACTCTCTCACTGATTTGAGGTAAATTAGGGATTTCAGATTGAGAATGGGTTTGGTGATTAAATGGGTGATTGAGATGTAACCTGGTGGCTTTGAGCAGTAATTTGAGGAACTGGGTTTTAGTTGATGGTAATTTGAGGAGGAGGTACTGAAGCAATTTTATTAAAGAAGCATAAATGGTGTTGAAGCTCAAAGAAATTGAAGCTAGGGTTCTCTGTGAAGGAAGAAATGTTGTTAAGGAAACCAGAATCTGCTGGTATTGATGGGAAGATGAATGGAAGAAAATGGATTGGAAGATGAGTGAAGCTCAATTTGAATTTGGGTATCTGCAACTGTTATGGCAATTGATTTGAGAATGGGTGCAACTCAGCTGGTGTTGAAGATTACTGAGATGCTATGACACTGGTTGAGATATTTGAGCTACAGATAGAAATGGTGGTGGTTCAAGATGGTTCTGAAATGAGGTGTTGTTGTTTTTGTTTCAGCTGGAGTTACAGCTGAAATGATTGTAATGTGTGGCTAGAATGGAGGTTGTGCTGCAGTGGTGTCAGTGGTGGTTTTGGATTGCACAACAGTGGCTCAAGAGTGTTGGTTGAAATCAAGAGTGTGTGTTCTCTGGCAGTAACTGGTGTTCAAGAGAATCAGGGTTGAAAATGGAAGCACTTGCCGTGTCGTTGGTTATGCTCATGGTGGTTAGATGAATGGATATAGATTTTTGGTTAGAGAAACTCAGGGAGAATGTGTGATATGAGTTACAGGAAATTGCAGGTGCAGCTGCAGATTAATTGGATCTAGAGAAAGAAATTATGTTGTTGAGAGATGGTTAGGAGGTGGTGTTTGAAGGTTGTTGCTGTGGCAATGTGGAGACTGGGAGCTGCAAGATAGTTGCAGCAGTTGGAGTGAACTCAAGTGACAAAATAAAATGAGATTTATTGCAGGGAGTATGGCATGAGAGAGTGGCTGTGCATTAAGGGTGCACTGATGCTATTGCAGGTCTATAGAGAATGGAGGAAGCTGTGGAAGTAGTAATGATCCTGATGGTGCTCGTGGACGATAGCTTGCAGCTGGATTCAGAAATAATGTAAGATTGTGCAAACATGGCAGTGGTGAATAACGGTGGTGTTGCTGTTGGTCCAAGGGAAGAGTTGCTTTTGCAGTGAGGTGGTTGGTGTCTTGATGCACTGCCAAGAGAGATTGAAGCTGCAGCTGGAAAATTGTGGGTGTTTATTGAGGTTAAAGTGTAGCTGAAATGAGCTGTGTTGCAGTGGCACTGGAGGAAATAAGTTGGTGTTGACATGGGATTGAATCCATGATGGAGTAGATGAAATGATGTTGTGCTAGTGGTTGTGCCACAGTGGTTTAGTTGCTGAGATGGTATGATTTAGATGAATGCTAAGGAATTTGGTCAGGGGATAGAAATTTCAGGTGATGCAATGGAGCTGTAACTGTGGTGTTGTGTGGTAAAGTGCAGCTGGACTTGAACCAATTGCAAGTGATTGGTTGGTGAAGCTGGTGACAGAGAAGTTACAGAACTGCAGGTGGATTCGATAGTATGGCAGTCGAGCTCGAGTTACTAGAATGGTGGAGTTGTAGCTGCCAATTAAAGGGGTTGATTGCAGTCTAGTTGAGCTGAATTGGGACTAAGAATGGAAGCTCGGGTGATGCTAACAACAGGAAAATACAGCTGAGAATGGAGTTGCTGCTCTTATCTCAGGTAGTGAAGCTATAATGATGATTGAGTTGTAGTGGCTGCTGTTGGGAATGGGCTGCAATGGAATTGCAGAGTGGAAAGTGAGTTGCAGCTGTGTTACATGCATGCGATACAGACAAATGAGTTAGGAGTTTACAGGTGCTAGTGCAATAGATTGAAGAGTGCAGGGAAGGTTACAGAGGCCAGCCATCATGGCTGGCAGTGAAATACAATCATGGTGCAGTTCTGGCCAATACCAGTCAGCCGAGTTAGCCAGCTGACTCGGTTCTGACTCAGCCATTGACTCGGTACGCAGTTATTGACCGTTAGTCAGCCGTTAATTTTAACGATTGACCGTTATCTTTGACCGGTGACCGGGCGTACTTTGCCGGTCACTTGAGATGCTTTCCGGTACCGGATTCCGGCCAAATACCCAGTTTTCCGGCGAGCATTTTTGGGACAGATTTTCTACATGGGTTTCTCTCTCGTGGGCCGGGTGAATTTCCAACTAATGGACTTTGAAGTCAAAACCTAATTTTGGAAGGAGAAAAAGCTACAAAAAGGGAAAGTTCTACTAACTTTTAGGGAGAACGTTTTATTCTATTCTTGGAGCTTTTGCAGAGAACTACTTCTAGGGTTTTCTTTCTTTTATGTTTCATCTTATTTCTTTGAATGTTATGATGATGAACTCCATGAATATGTGTAGCTAAATACAACTATTGGTTATGGGATAAAGTTGATTTCTTCAAGCATGTTATTTGATTCTATGAATTAGTTTTGTCTCAATTTTATCGTTTGTGATTCATTATTTATATTATCATATGATTTGAATGCTAGTTTGGTTGAGTCCGGAATCAATTGGATTTGTTTTCATCTCTATAGCTATATTAGGGTTTTCAATACGTAAAAGTTGTTATCTCTGATTTCTAGTAGCATCTTGTGGTTAATACTTGTAGTGATACATCTTTTTAATCGCATATGAATCATAACCTTTGTTAAAACGAATTAGTGCTTTTACACGTTTGTTTGCATCGATTAGTCTTATTTCATAGAACTTATTGCTCTTAGGGAGTTAAATCTAATTGTGCTTTTACACTTTAGGTTGATTTTTAAGTAGATTTCACAATAGCATCTTTTAATGTTGTTTGTGATAAAATCAGGAAATAAACGGGATACTCTTGCGATCAAGATATCCTATGACTTTTGATAATTGAGAGATTAAATACCAATTCTAATCATAGATGAAAAATACATGTTTGTGAATGATACTATCCCTTGACCAATATCTTCTCCTTATTGATTATTCCAACTATTTACTTTGCTTTATTTAGTTTTATTACTTTGATAAAAACAAAAACACACCTTGGGTTATTTTGGTTACTTAAGAATCTGAAAATTGCATAACAACAATCGCCTCTCTGTGGATACGAACTCTTTCTTATCGAATACTATATTTATATTTAGTTGAGTGAGGAAGTGAAATTATTTTTGACGCATACGACACGCATCAGCGACTAATAAGACAAAAAACAATCACAAAAACCTAAAATGAAGTCACTTCTTATCTCTCGTTTCTTATAATGGCCAAACTACCCTTAATAATCGGTGGTAAAGTTCACAATCGGGAGTAATTTTTTTTTATAAAGGAAATTTTATTTTCGCATGATTGAGAACAACCCAAAATCGGTAGATAATGGAGTACCCTATCTACCGATTGTGAACTACTGAGCCAAAATATATCTATAATCGCTAGTAAATGAGATTGAATTGTCTTCCGATTACAATGTAGCCCCAAAATTAGATTGTGCCAAAATCCTTAAATTTTCGAATTCTCCACACAAACGTAATCGGTAGTAAATTTTAGAATTTTTGTGATGTTCATAACATACCGATTATACAATCGGTAGTTTCATGATGTTTATTATCTACCGATTATGGTATTAGCCCCGAATTCAAAATTTTCAATAACCATTGAAAATTTGGATTTCTCTATTCTCACAATCAGTAGTTTCTTAATGTTTATTGCCTACCGATTGTATAATCTCTAGTTTCGTGATGTTCATTATCTATCGATTATGGTAGTAGCCCCAAATTCAAAATTTTCAAAACCCAAAGGAATTTTGGATTTCTCAGTTTTCACAATCGGTAGTTTCATGATGTTTATTGCCTACCAATTGTACAATCGGTAGTTTCATGATGTTCATTATCTACCGATTATGGTGTAGCCCAAAATTCAAAATTTTCAAAACCCAATAGAATTTTGGATTTATATGTTTTCACAATCGGTAGTTTCATGATGTTTATTGCCTACCGATTGTTTCATGATGTTCATTATCTACCGATTATGATAGTATCCCCAAATTCAATTTTTTTCAAAAATCAATGAAATTTTGGATTTATCTATTTTCATAATCTGTAGTTTCATAATGTTTATTGTCTACCGATTGTTCAATCGGTAGTCTCATGGTGTTCATTATCTACCGATTATGGTAGTCCCCCCATATTCAAAATTTCCAAAAACCAATGGAATTTTGAATATCTCTATTTTCACAATCGGTAGTTTCGTGATGTTTATTATCTCAAAACACAGAAGAGAAAATAACACAATCATAATCGATTGAAAAAACCAATATTGAACTACCGATTGTGAAAGGGCATATAGGTACTTTCCGACTATTAGGACATCCCATAACCATATCTATGGGTTGGGAATAAAAAAATCGCCCCGAGTCGCCCCTAAAGATGCTATATTTTCTTGTACATGTATGTTATGATTTTCTTTGTTTGAACGGTCTCAAAATTTGAAGAAAACCACAATCAGGATGGGGATAGGGTCTTAAATCTTTGTTAGGACCAAGGCAACCATGCCAAAGAAGCCACTAATATAGGGTCTTAAATCTTGAACGTTATTTTTGGGACCATGGTTTTTTTGAGGGGACCATGGTCCCATTTTGAGTATGGGTGCCCTTATCCTATTTTTTTTGTAATACCTAAACTACCCTTTTAATTATTTTTTGGTTTTGATTAGTGAAATCATTATTGAAATGATTAAGAAAAAAATAACATTAACCCACCACCGCCGATTACCACCACCTCCGATTACCACCACCACCACCGCCGATTACCACCACCACTACCGCCGATTACCACCACCACCACCGCCGATTATCACCACCACCAACCATCTATTACCACCACCACCTCCGATTACCACCGCCACTACCTCTATATATGTAGCTTCATTTAAATCATTAACAAAGATATTCTCACAAACTCATTGCTTGTCATTCGTTTTTGGTTGAAAAAATGAGAAGTATCAAAGTGAGTTGAAAATGGAAAAAAGTTGCAGAGAGGTTTAATGGAGGTTTTTTTTCTCCAGAGACATGTTCGGTTACATCGCAAAAAAAATTCTTAGCCGAACTAAGAGTTCGGTTATCAAGGATTAATTTTTTATGAACCGAACTGAGAGTTCGGTTCATTCGCAAAAAATACTTTTAACCGAACTATAGGTTAATTCCATTTATGCATTTGCAAGTGCAGTTCGGTTGGATCGCAAAAATTGTTAAGTTTTTACTTTAACCGAACGTTTGCCTAATTGCATATATGCATATACAAGCTCAGTTCGGTTGATTCGCAAAATATGTTGAAGTTTGCGAACCAACCGAAACTTTAACACTAGGTTACTTTTAACTGCGATTCGATTGGGAACTTGATTGCGTTGAAGTTTGCGAACCAACAGAACATAGGTAAATGAGTTCGGTTAACTCGGAAAAATAATTTCAAAACCGAACTCTTCTCTATATAGCCAAATGTTGAGTTCGGTTTAATCGCCAAAAAAAAAATTCTGCGAACTTACCGAACTCTGTTGTTTAAATTTCGGTTACAACGTGGTCTAGTCGACTGAACCGAACAAAACTCTGTAAATTCAAGCATAGTAGTTCGGTTACATTTGATTTTTCATCAGCTAGCCGAACAAACAAAAACTCCATTAAAGCTCTGGTTCGGTTTCCTGTGATTTTGGATTTATTAACCGAACTGCATTTGCAGAAAGTTCGGTTACATGTTCTTCATATAATATAACCGAACTTTGTTGACATGGTTGAAATTTTTTTGTTACAATTTTGATTTTCAAGATATTTTAGGCCGTTCATAGCAACATTCACTAAGTTACAAGCATACCTTAGCACCCAGATGATGTTTTTTCTCCATATTCACCCATCTCAAAATAATTTTTTTCTTCATCTTCATCTTCTTCTATCACTTTAGTCACTCAATAATCGGAGGTGGTGGTGGGCGGTGGTGATAATCGGAGGTGGCGGCTAGGTTAGATGCTTTTGTTTTTATATTAGATTAAGTTAATTACAATTATTAAGTTAGGGTTAATTTCAATTATTAGGTTAGGGTTAATTAAATTGTTAAGGGCGAATTAATAATCTCATAATTTTTAGGACAACCCTTAACAATTTAGGTTAGGGTGCCTTAAAATCAATGGTCCCCAAAAAAAAAGGGTGTTCCCTAAAATAATGTTCTAAATCTCTGGATGAATCGAGAAAACACAAACCCTAACATCTCCTCTACCCCCTATTCTCATTTCAAGGCTTTGAGCCCAAATCAAAACCACTCACTCCAACCCCAATTTTCCTCACCCCTCCTATGAATGCCATGAGAGATCTCGGTGGTGATGTTGATATGGAGGGAGATGATACGGTGGATTCTGGAGCTGCTGTAACTGCTAGAGTGGATCCGCAATTGGGAATGCTGATCACCAGGTTAGTCTCAATCCCAATTGATTTTATCTGCAAGTTCAATAACCCTAGATCAGCTAGTCCTCTCACAATTAATTTCCCCCAATTTGTTCCATTTTATCTTGTTCCGTTTCGATAGTGATTGGATTGCTGCTGCTGTTGCTATTAGTTGTGATGCTATTATCTAATTACTTTAATTCCCAAAATCATTAAAACCAATTTAAAAGCCTACTTTGCATTTTGATTTTCAAACAGCTTCTCATCATCTCTCTTCATTGAGTCTCTTCCACACCAGTCCTAGCTTTTCCGCATATCTCTGTAATGAGAATCTTGTCATGGAATTGTCAGGGCTTTGGAAATCCTGCAAGCTGCAACTAGGACTGCTCTGTGGAACTTAATAAGAAGTCAAATTCGCCTCCTTGTATATCCCGACTCTATTAGAGGTGGTAAAATAGAATTTGATGGGTAAAAACTATCTGGAATCAATTATAAATCCTCATAAGTATGGCCTCAGCTATAACCTTTTAACTCCCATTCGAGTTCAAAATTTGAAGACTGAAAAGAGATGTCGCTGTGTCTCCAAGTCTTGGTATGACCTAGTACGGCTATTTTAAGAGGACAATTCTCATTTTTTATCTTCTTTTTGCTAAGGATCGTGATTTATTTTGATAAGTCCACATGAGATGCAGCTAGACCAAGGAAATACACGATGACCTTGTCTTAGTTTCATGTACTATTGCAAGTTTTTAGTCGTACACGAAATTCAAATCCAAATTGCATGCACTAATTTATAGCAGAACCCAGGGAAGTCAAACAACAAGCACATTCCAACACTTTGTCTTTAGAAAACACTGAAACAGACACCAGAGATACGTGCAGCTAGCATATTCCACCACTTTGTCTCCCTTCAGCCCTGCCTGCCGTTTCCAATTCTAGTCGGAGAAAAACCAAATGTGAATTATGTTTGGTGAAAATGTTAGCTAATAAATATTAATAAATCCAAGTGGGTAAAAAGACAACTGTTGGAACTTGTAGTTTACCTGTTTACTTGTGAAACTAACGCTTACTTTTTCATGTATGTTACAGGATAAACTGGAGGACCTTGTTGTAACAGGAGAAAGGAAAGGATGCTAGAGGGTAAGGAAAGAGCCCAATCGTTGCAGGGTTGATACTCCCTTTGGACTTTGAGAACGACGAACTAGCCTTAGTCTTTGGCCTTGACAAAGGCAGAACTGGTTTGTTGGGTTATTCCACGTGGACGAGACTGGGCTGCAAAAACAAAATCAACTAATTACCAGTGTGAGCTTTCAATTTACAAGTTCTGTTTTCATTTGTATCTTAAGCGCATAAAAAATTAACCAACTAGTATAGTTCATTAGTAACTGTGATGAAAATTGTTTGCCGCACAAGTCATATTAATCGTTCATGATTAGTTAGTTACTTTAAGTCACGTTACAACTCACATTATTGACACACTGATGTCATTTGCAATATGTATACCAATGGTTTCCTAGAGCCTAGCTAGCCACCAGCATATTATTGTGTAGTTACAAGTTTTTCCTAAACATAGTTGTGTTACTCGATGTTACAGATTGTGCTTCAAGTTATGGGAAACCGGCAACAGAGCCAACATCCCGACTTCAATAATCAAGTTCCAGATGGCAGATCTTGTGGGTGTTGAAAATCCCCAGGATGGAGTTCAAGTTGTGCATCTTCGCAACAGAAAGAAGCAGGTTGCTACAAGGTATGTTGTTAATGGCAAAGAAGAAGTTGAAGTCTCATTTGCTAAGATTTCAGCTCCAGGACACTTTTTCCGTTTACAATTTTCCCTGCAGCAACATACTTAAAGGTTCTGCTCTCCCATCAGTCAGTGTTAAGGTTATTAGAATTGTGGGAATTGTTGTTGCCGTGATTTGGGTCTAGTAGTTTTTGGATCACTAGGTTATCGCTCCCTTTCCTTCATTATGCTAATTAGTAATTGAACCTTTCCTGGTGTGGCTATATAAACATGTTTAAGTCTAGCTTGTGTTTGAGTCAAAGAAAAGTGAATTCACCAGCTCCAGCTAGGTGATGCTAGAGGTCGACACCAGGTCTAAGAAAAGTGTATTTAACTATTTCTAACCCAGTTCTGTTTTAGTTGTAATTCTGAAGTTGATAAATATACTCCGAATATGTTTTTTTGTTGATTCTGAGGAAGTCACGTCTTTCATTTTCATCTTTGTAGTTTAGATCGTCACAAAAACCTTGAAAATCAGAGCATCCTAGTATTCTTAGAGCAACCACAGCAGAGCAACCACAGCCATGAGCCACACTAAAAACCAAATCCCATACTAAAAGCCAAATTAATTTTGCTTTTTTGGAGGTGCACCACAACGGTAGGCGACTAAAACATAGTCTGGCGAACCTTATACGAACGCTTGAATCTGGACGCACGTATTATGGTCGTTTGTTGATGAAGCGTGTTTATTATGACCGTCTGAGTTAGACGTAGGTATAATGGGCGCTTGATGTGAGACGCATGTATAATTCACGCCAGACTCGGGACGGGGATAGGAACCACGCTTGTTGATGGAGCGAACCTATTAGCCGCGTATAGATGGGCGTGAATTATACAACCGCCTCTTGTGGGGCGCATATATTAAGTGCGTATGGGAAAGATATTTCTTCGTTCTCCAACAGTCTTCTCCTCCTCTTTTTTACTGAAAAACCAAAAGACGAAGAAACCCTAACTATAAGTTAAAACAGGCGCTCATAATACTTGTGCCCAAACCAGGCGCACTTTAAATCTGGCGAACCTTATACGAACGCTTGAATCTGGACGCATGTATTATGGTCGTTTGTTGATGAAGCGTGTTTATTATGACCGTCTGAGTTAGACGTAGGTATAATGGGCGCTTGATGTGAGACGCATGGACTCGGGACGGGGATAGGAACCACGCTTGTTGATGGAGCGAACCTATTAGCCGCGTATAGATGGGCGTGAATTATACAACGGCCTCTTGTGGGGCGCATATATTAAGTGCGTATGGGAAAGATATTTCTTCGTTCTCCAACAGTCTTCTCCTCCTCTTTTTTACTGAAAAACCAAAAGACGAAGAAACCCTAACTATAAGTTAAAACAGGCGCTCATAATACTTGTGCCCAAACCAGGCGCACTTTAAATTCACGCTTGTTGCCAGGCGAATGTTATAACATCTCCCCAATGGAGTGCATAATATAACTACGCCTGATTTGGGGCATATGTATTATATGCGTTTGTTCCGGCAGTGTTTATAAATGCGTCTAATTCATACGCCAATTTCATCTCTGCCCCGAGCTCATACGTTAATTAAACTAACACCCAGTATGAAGCGCTCACTATACTCTCGCATGGCTTCATACGCTTTTAATACCTACGTCCCACTATATGGTTATTTGGTCTGGGTTGACGACCCCATTTGGTCTCAAACCCTAGCTTTCCAGACTATATATAGCTTTAGTCGATTCCACTACGGCTCACTTTGGGACTAAATTTGGGTATAGTCCCCAAATTTAATCGTGATTGTGGTTGCTCTTAGAGACTGGAGATGAGTATTGTTTTGTAGTACGTCCCGCGGGAAGTATATGAGCTCTGGAGAATTTCTTATGGAAATGGATGTGAGAGAAGCAAGGCCTCCTCTTCCTACTACCACTCCTGCTGCTTCTCCAGCAGGTGCAAAGATTGAGCGTACTGCCTTCATACTGATATTCCACGGCGCCAATACCTTGAGAGAGGGCAATGAGTTTGGCACCGTAATCAATCTTTTGCAGTTTGTGATATCCAGCTTCTCAAGGCAAGGAAAGGAATTATAATGAGGTGCAGTGGCAACCCACTCTACTAAGTTCTCCATACCCTGAAGACTCAACTTACTAAGATAAGGGAATAATGCTGATATTTTTATAGCATTTAAGCCACTACTGCTGGTTTCTTCTGTTTCTGTGCTTTCTTGCTGGTAGTAGAACTCCTTACCCAAACACTTCACTGAATTCATTCCTTTAATATAAAGATCCCCAAGGCATGGGAGCAGACCCAATGCTGGTAGTTGCTCGCAACTATGACAGCTTCGGCCAATTCTTGATTTCCTTGGGAAGCTTACATTCAGATCCTAAATGCACTATCACCAGATTCCTGAGGATATTGATGCAAGATTCAGGCAGGTCTTCAATGTTAAAACCATTCAAATCAATGAACCTTAATCGCGTTAATGCTCCAAGTTCTCTGGGAAATGCTTCCAACTTCATACAATTGGTGAATTCCGGAGTTGTTAAGTTGAAAATGCAAGTGACTGAATCAGGTAACGCTGCGATTTCTGTAGATGAAAGATCCAGGAAACTTGGATGTTTCAACGACCCAATATCCATGGGTAGAGCTACAAACCTACTGCACCCATTGAGATTCAAAGTCTGCAAATTGGCGAGGCTAGTAATAGAATCAGGTAGAACTTTTATATCAGATTAAAAAACATCGAGATGCCTCAGGCTTCTCAAAGACCCGATTTCACTAAGAAGCCTGGAAGCATTAACACATTTATGCAGCACCAGTGTCTCCAGATTGTAGGAACGACTAAAAGACACATCCATCATCGGCTTCATAAATAACGCCTTTAAGCCATGTGATGGTTTGCATCAATTTATCCCATGTGTTATGTTTTCTTTATGGTGGTTTGCACCAATATCCCCATGTATCATGCATTCTTTGTGGTGTTTTGCATGATGACTATGTAATAAATTTTAAGTCACTATCGATTTTTTCTTAAAAACACTAAATTTTATATTGTTGTTTGTACTCATTAGGTAGATTTTTTAAAATCCTTTCCAATGATATAAAATTCTAAGACACAGATTTTTAGATATGTTATATTAAAGTTTAGTTTCCAATTATATCTCTGGAAAAAAAAAATGATGTATAAGGAGTCATAATAATTAGACTAAAAGGAGGGATATTTTAGGCTTTTCATGTCCCAAAGACTACCACCAGATTCATTTCCAATCGTTTACAGAACTAGTCATAACAACCCAAGGTGACCAAACTTGTGGTACAAAAACCCCACTCAAATGTTGGGATCCATTAAAATACCATCTTAAACAAAATTGATACAAAAACCCCAATTTTTTAAAAATTGATACAAAAGCCCCAAATTTCAAAATTGGTTTCATCAAATTCTATGATGTTTCATCAAATTTTACGATCAAACCAAAATTGGTTTCATCAAATTCTTTGGGGTTTTTGTGTTACTTTTGTTTTGATGGGGTTTTTGTGTTACTTTTGTTTTGATGGGTTTGTAGGACCAGAACATCGCCACTATATTGTTCTTGCGAGAATAAACGACATTCCTGTGAGTTATTCAGCGAGATTCTCTAACAACATACTGAAAATGTTGCAGGAAGATCTAATAAATGACGTAATGAATGATGACAACCAAAAACATGAGAAGAGCGTGATGATTCTGCGAGGATTAAAGTACCTGCGAGAGTTGATATTATAGCTGTTGCGAATGTCTCGCGGGCCAGATCTGAAATTAAAGGACAACTTAGCTTTTTTTTTTTTAATAGATAAAAGGAGGAAAAACCCCTCAAGCAGCCACCATGAAACAAGGGTTAGAGCTGCTGTGCAGACTGCCATAATCCTGTTGGCCTGCTATTACATTTTCATGATGCGAAATTGTTAAATCAGGAAGTAAATTACTGTCGTGTAGTTTTTGGGTGATATAGGTTACAGAAAATTGGTCCCAAGACCTTTCCAAATTACAGTCTATGCAATGTTTTGCCAGGTTGACTGCTAAATAGTTTTCCCTGTCATTTGTGGTGCTCCACGTTCCAATTTCAAAAAAATCCCTTCCATCGTGATTCCAGGTGAAGCGAGCTTCAATTTTCTCAGCATAGATGCTTTTTATCAGCTTTATTAAGTCGCAGGAGTTGGATTCAAAGTCCATTCTGCTTCTTAACGATTCTTCCCAGTTGTAAGCATCCATAGACGCTCTCCGTTTTACGTCATCGTTTGA
The DNA here is from genome assembly GCA_023529315.1 of Papaver bracteatum. Lineage (NCBI taxonomy): Eukaryota > Viridiplantae > Streptophyta > Magnoliopsida > Ranunculales > Papaveraceae > Papaver > Papaver bracteatum. Next base: position 58,733 of record JAJJWX010001510.1, read on the forward strand.
TCCCTGCCAAATACCTGCTCCTCTTGCTCCCCTGCAGCTTCCTGTATGGTCATATAGGATTAAAGCAAAACCACGTTTTCCAGAGATGGTGTTTTGGAAAGTAGCCACATTGATCTTCATAGTAAAAAGGATTGGTGGAAACCTTTTTAATCTGAATTCAATGATTTGATTTTTGAGCTTCCTCTTTGGTGAACAACACCTTCATAAAGTTTTTTTTTTCCCTATTTGTAGCAGCTTGTTGATGGTGTATATAAGAGATTATTTCTTTAGATATTCTGGTCGCATTTGGCAATTTCTTTTCAAAAGACAGATTACATCTTGCTTTCCAAATGTGCCATAAAACAATAGCACACGTTTCTGCCCAACCCATGGGATTTTCCTTTCTCTTTTGTATGGTTAGAATATGGGATAGACATTCATGAAAATCATTCATATTGTTAAAAACTTCATTTGGTTGCAGGTGTAGATCTCTCCACACCTGCTGAGCCAAAGGACAATGGATGAATAGGTGAGAGATAGATTCCTCTTGGCAATTACAAATTTTGCAGATTTTTTCTATGTAGTTTAGGTGTTTTCCCATACGAACTCCTGTTGGTAGAATCGAATGTGCTGCTTTCCAGAGAAAAACTTTTACAGAAGGCGAGACTTCAAGTTGCCAGATGACAATCCTTTTTTTTTTTTTTCGGTTCTAGGGATATTTCTATAAGTTAACTTCTTGTATAGGGATTTGACGGTGAACTTACCATCCTTTGTCAGTGGCCAAACCACTCTATCTTCCTTGCCTATGTTTATAACGGTTTGTATTATTTTGCTAGCAATTGTTTCCTTAAAAATGAGGCGGATTAGATGGATGTTCCATTGCTGATTTTCATTAATGAGATCATCAACTTTCTCTATGTTTATTGGGCAGTTGTTAGGTTTACGAACTAGAGAATCTAATTCTTTGACCCAACTGTCTTTCCAAATGTTTATGTTGTTACCCTTTCCCACACTCCATTTTCCAAACTTTTGTATATTAGCTATGCCAGCTAATATTCCTTTCCAAACCCACGAGTCAGTTGGTTTTGGATGAGGAGACATGTGCATTATATCGGATTTTTCGAAATACTTTGCATGCATAACTTGCGCACCAAGAGTATCCGGTTGTTATAGCATTCTCCATCCCATTTTGGAGATAAGAGCATTGTTGAATTTCTCTAGGTTTATAAAACCTAAACCCCCCTCTTCAAGAGGGACGCAAACTCCAGGCCAAGCTTTCAGGTATACCCCTTTTGGTTTACCATCGTCTTTTCCCCAGAAAAAATCCCTTTGGATTTTGTTCATCTCATCAGTTATGGCTTTTGGTACTTTGAAAGTACTCATTTGATAATTTTCCATGGTAGAGGTAACATGTTTTATCAAAACCATTTTCCCAGCCGGGTTTATGGTTTTATTATTCCATCCCCCCATTCTGTGTTTGATAATATCAATCACCGGGTGGAAAGCTTTCACTTTGGACTTATTAGTAAAAATGGGAGACCCTAGGGATTTGTCTTTTAGAGATATAGGATTAACCTGCATTAGACCTGTTATATTCAACTTCATCTCAGGGCAAGTATTATTGCTATAGAAAATTCCTGACTTAGCTAAATTGATCATTTTCCCAGAACACAAACTAAATCTAGCTAATATGTCAAGAATATTTTCAGCCTCGAAGGTGTTTGCTTTGCAGAAAATTATGCAATCGTCAGCAAATAGTAAATGACTTATTGAAGGCGCTTTTTTCACTATCTTTAACCCCATGTATTTTCCCTTCATTTTCTGCGTGCATTAAAGTTGTTGAGAAGACCTCCATGCATAGTATGAAGAGGTAAGGGGATAGAGGATCCCCCTGCCTGAGGCCCCACGTTGGTTTGTAGTTTTCGCAAGGGACTCCATTTAGCAGAATAGATAGACTAGTAGTCGAAATGCATTGATTGATTATGTGACACCAATTTTTTGAGAAACCCATCTTTTCTAGGAAAGCCAACAAGAAATGCCATTCGACTCTGTCAAAAGATTTTGACATGTCGATTTTAAGACCCATCCATTCCTGTTGATCTCTTCTAGTCCTCATATTATGTATTATCTCATGAGCAACCATAGTGTTGTCGTTTATCTGCCTTCCAGGTATGAAAGCAGATTGATAAGGGGAGATGATTTTTGTTAGCAATGGTTTCATTCTTTTGGATATGATTTTTGATATAAGTTTGTAAGTGGTGTTACATAGAGAGATCGGTCTAAAGTCCCCCGGAGAAGAAGGGAATATGACCTTAGGAATGAGAGAGATGAAAATTGAATTCATTTCTTTGAGCATATATCCTGTTTCGAAAAAAAATTGCACCAAAATAGTTAGGTCCTCTCCAACTGTGTCCCAATTATCTTGAAAGAAATTTTTGGGGAAACCATTTGGACCCGGTGCTTTGTTTCCTTCCATGGCAAACAAAGTAGACTTTATTTCCGCGTCCTTCGGTTTTTCTAGAAGGATTTCATTGTCTCTCATAGTGATGGTTGTTGGGATTAGATTTATCATCTCCATGCTTAGTATTGGGTTGTTTGTGGTAGCTATATTTCTGAAATGGTCTGTAAGACACTTTGAAATGGTACATCTTTCCTCAAGCCAAACACCTTTTGAATCTTTTAAAGACTCAATTCTATTTCTTCTATATCTTGTCCTAGCAACATTGTGGAAGAAAGAAGTATTTCTATCTCCTAGATTGATTATATTGTTCCTGCTTTTCGTTTTCCAAAAATTTTCCTCTATATCCTGCCATCTACTAAGAGAGGATTGAAGTCTCTTTAAAGTAGTATGGCATCTGTTATTTTTTCCAGCAACAACATCTATCTCATTCTTTATTTTAGATATGTTGTACTGAATGTTCCCAAAAGTATTTTTGTTCCATCTTGAGAGGGATAATTTTATGTTTTTCAGATTTTTAGCAAAAGAGAAACTTGCAGACCCCTGTTATGGGTTTCTCCAAGTTTCCATTATTAATCTCTTACAATCTGGGTGTTCCATCCAGCCCCCAAAGTACTTGAAAGGATAAGCACCATCCTTCCAATTTGGGTTAGTTTTTAGCATAATTGGGTCATGATCAGACCCTCTAGCAATGAGATGTTGGATTGTTGATTTTGGGAAAAGTTCAATCCATTTCTCATTGCATATGGCTCTGTCCGATCTTTCTTCCACCCTAGAGTTATCAGTTATTTGATTACTCCAAGTGTATGGGTACCCTTTGAACCCCAGGTCTTGTATGTTCATATCAGAGATTTTGTCTCTGAAGATGGTAGCTTCACCATCGTCAAAGATGGAACCTCCATTTTTTTCCTCCTTACATAGAACAACATTTAAGTCACCCATGACAAGCCAAGGGATCTTAATTGTTTCAGCTATTTTTATCAACATATCCCATGAGGATTGTTTTTCCCCCGGATATGGACTTCCATAGAAAGCTGATACCATGTATAAGCTACTTGAACAATTTTCTGTGGTAATAGCATTTATCTGGTTATGGGTAGAGCTTTCTATGTTGATGGATAAGTTATGTTTCCATATCATGGCCATACCCACCGCTTGACCTCTTGGTGGTTCCAACCATTAATTGTTAGCATTCACAGATTTTAAAATTTTATGCATATTCTTATTTTGTTGTTTGGTTTCTATTAAACATAAGATGTCTGGATTTTCCTTGTTTAAGATTTCCAAGAGATAATTTTGTGTTATTTTTTGCCCTAAGCCTTGACAATTCCATGTTATTACTACAATGAATTCCCAAAAATAAGAGATAATGGGATACTCTTTACCCCTTTTGTTATGGACTCTCATGCTTAGTTTTGAGCTATTTCTGTGATTTTGGTGTTTGAATATGTGAAATAGGTGATCATAAGAATAAATTTTGTAGTTTAGAGTTACCTTTTTTGCTTTTGCCGACCATCCTGCACTTTTTGCTTCTGTTTCTTGCTGTGTAGCTACCTTAAAATCCGGGTTGTCTACCATGGTGGTGTTCTGAGCTACCTTATTGCCTGAGACTTCCTTGTCTTCTTCGAAAACCATTTTCTTTTTTGATTGTCCCGGATTTTGAATTCTCTCTTCCTGGTAATCTTCTTCGAAATTCTTGAGTAGGTTTGCTGGCCTTGGCATCCTAGACCAAGATTTGGAGGGGATATCTTGGCTGGGTGGCTGAGGTATTATCTTTTCGAAACCTGGTGGGATTGTTGGTGTAGAATTGTTGTTGCTGTCATCCACTATGTAATTACCCTATATATAGAGGACCAATAGATTTGAGAGAAGGAGAGATAATTTTTGAGTAATGAGAAAGTCTTGAGGAGAGAGAAAAACTTAGAAAAGGCGGTTATATTCTTGATTTCTTATATTTCCTGTAATTCTTTCTGGATCAAATTAATAAAAATATTGTTCTTTATCTTCAAATGATGTCTTAATCTTTGTGAATTATTACTAAGGGTGTAGTGTAGGATTTCCTGCAACTACATTTTGGCGCCCGAAACAGGGAGGAATTGATGATTATTTGAAGAAAAAGATAAAAATTGACATTGTGATTGGAAGGAATTTGGAATAATTAGTGAAAGATCTTACGCAACATTCAACAGATTACTAAGATTAATGGCTAGAAGAAGAAGAAACACATCAGAACCACCAACAACCGTAAGGAGGAGTAAAAGACTTGCAGGCGGAGAAACAAATAAAATGGGAGAATCTTCAAGGGTAATAACAAGAAGAAATAGAACAAGGAATGAAGGAGAAAATCAAGTTCAACAACAAAATCAGCAAACACCAATACAAGATAGAATTGTGGATTATGATAGAGTTAGCGTGCATACTTGGCGATCAGATTCGATGGAAGAAGCATAAAATCGACAGTTAAGAAATGAGTGAAGAGAAGAAATTGATCAAGGAGTGGATGAAAGATTAATTCATGGAGAAGGCGAAAATGAAACAGCAGATGATTTAAGACAAGAGGAAAGGAGATTAGAAGCAGAAGAACGTGCAAATTTAACAAGACAGAATCATGAGTTAAGAATGGGGAATTTGAGGTTGCAAAGTAGGAGATCAAGAAGTACTGCTAGATCGAGTTCAAGATCATTCAGAGAAGAACTAAGGAAAATTTCCCCTATGAGAAATGCTGGAGCAAATATCCGAGAGGAAATGCAAAATCCAAGTGAAGAGCGGCATCATAGAGAAGAGGAGATGATTCGTGATCGCTACATTCCATGCGGAGAAACTGTGAATGGTAGACGTGATAATAGAAATCAAGAGGGCGGAAATAACCAAGATGGTGAAGAAAATCGAGAAGAAGGAAGAAGAATATTACATGGGAGAGAAATCCAAAGAAATCAAAGAATCATTGAGGAGGAAATTGAGAGACATTATGCTGAACAAGCACGTATGGCTTGCGAAAGAGAAAGATTAAGAGCAGAAATTGAAGAACAAGAGTTTCAAGAAGCGATATGGCAGAATAATCATGACAATCGAGAAAGAAGACGCACACAAAATCGCCATAACCATAATATCAATGAAGAATTAGATAGAATACAAAGAAGAATAGAAAGACAGCGAAGAGAAGCGATGAGAAATGAAGAAACTCGCAGAGAAGAAATTGGGAGGCATAATTAGTTGAGAAATCTAGAAGGAGTTGAGGAGGAAAATCACAGAAGAAGGCAGAATAAAGATGCAAATGAAGATACAAAAAATCTCACAAGACAAGAAAGACATGAACGTAGAAGAAGAGAAGCTGCACTGAAAAGACCGATGGAGCAAAATTCAGTAGGAAATGAACAAATTTTAAGAGAATGAGCAGAAATGAGGGGAATGTTGAATAATAGAAGAGAAGGAGATAGGAGACGACTCGATGAATCCATTAAAGAAGCTGCGAGAACTCCATTCACTCAAGAAGTAAATTAAGAGGAATCCCTCCAAAATGCAATTTACCAGCATTAACCAGTATCTTCGATGGGACTACCTATGCTGTTCAACATGTTAAGGCTTATGTTAGGTGTATGCTACAATGGGAAAACCATGATGTCGTATTATGCAAGTACTTTGCATCTAGTTTAACTGGCGAGGCGTTAAAATGGTTCGAAGGCTTACCTAAAAATACAATAACTTCTTTCGACCATTTGCAAGCAACATTTCTTGGAGCATATATAAGCAACAATTCTTCACGACCCGGTATTGAAGATGTATTTGGGTTAAAACAGAGGATTGGAGAGAGTCTGAAACACATAACCATAAGATGGAAGACAATGTGCAGTGAAATGGCAGAAAGAGTGGATGAGAGATACCTCATTTTATCTTTCATTAATGCAATGTTCGCAACCAATCTACTATACATACAAATCTTCATAATCAAAAATACCATCACAATGACTGAGAAGAATACATTGCTTTAGAGGAAAAAAATGAGATGGAATCATATCCAGTTGCAAACACCAGATCAATAGAAGCGAGCGGGGGTTTACTTCCTAAAATAATCAACAATGTGGAGAGTACCTCGCAACCACAACAAGAAAAGATAGTGACTGATAATCAGAAGAAATTAGTAGCTATGGGAAGTCGAGATCAAGAAGAATTTGAAAGAGAAAGGAGTTATTACAATCGTGGTGGAAATAATAAAATCCAAAGACTTGATCAGCCTCAGGAAACTTATGGAGGACAAAGGCAAAATTATTCTAGATGGCAAGGAAATCAGAGGATAATATGGGAAGAAATTAAAATGCCACCTCTAAATGCTAGTATTGATAAAATTTGGGAGGCTATTATTTTAATGGAAAATATACCATCACCCTGGAATATGGGAAATGTAGTACCAGAATATCGCTACAACACTATTCCTGCGATATTAACAACATTTCAACGAGCGTCACTGACAATTCTTCAACGACATTTCACGAGCGTCATAGAACAACTAAAAGAAACTGATGATGGAAGAAGTAAAAGAAGAATAAGACTGATCCTGCGATGGTCATCATGCTTGCGATAGAGAAATATTGTAACGATCGCGATAAGATCGCAGAGTAGATACGAATTAAGGGGAAATCTTAGTTGTCTTCCACTATATATTTTCCTATATAAAGAGCACGATAGATCCAGAAAATGATGATGCATTTTTGAGAGCTGAGAGAATTTTGAGGAGAGAGAAACTCCAGAAAGAAAGTTGTATTTCTGAGCTTTAATATTTCTTGTAAATCTTCCTGAAAGTGAATTAATAAAAGTGTTGTTGTTCATCCACAATTATGACTTAGTTCTCATAGATTCTTGACAAGGGTGTAGTGTGGGAAATCCTGCAACTACATTTTGGCGCCCGAAACAGGGAATGAGTTAACGAAAACAGAAGAAAAAGCGAAGAAGAAGATAAAAATTGTTCAAGATTAGGGAAATTATAAAGTAAATCGGTGAGAAAATTGAAGGAAGAATGATCAGAATCAAAAAGGATTGTAGAAAATTGAAAGGTGATGTAATAACAAAAGAAATGATTGATAAATTTCATGAAAATATCAAATGAAGGATACATAAACGGGATTTTGAAGGAAGGAAGATTATGACAGTGGAGAAGATATCATCATTAAAAGATTGGGAAAAACAAGAAATCACGTTTACAGCAGCAGAAATACCAGAAGAATATTCAATTCATACATATCCATTGGTGGTCACAGTGACCACTATATCAATGAGAAAGGAAAAATCGATAAAATCTGATGAATAATGGGCTATCGATAGAACTTTAGTAGATGCAAGAAGTTCTGTAGATATGATATTTTATCATACCTTCAAGAAGATGGGATATAAGGATGAAGAAATGTCTCATTTAACGTATTATGTTCACGGCTTTGAAAAGTCTATAACAAAACCTAAAGGCGAGATAATGGTACGAATTCCAATAGGAGAAATTGAAACACAAATATCATTATGTGTGGTAGATGTGGAATCACCGTACAATATGATATTGGGAAGACCGTGGATATACGCAATCAAGGCTATGGCGTCAACATTACATCAATGTGTTAAATTTCCTATGCCTAGTGGAATTGGAGAAATTAGAGGAGATGTGGATTTCGCGAGATTGTGCTACCAAATTGAAGTAAGAAATTGTGAAGAACGTCCAAAAATGAGAAAAGCTCGCAGAAAATTGAACAGAGAAGCAAAGAAAGAACAGGAATTTAAAATTTACATGATAAGGGCAAAAGAAGGAAAAGGGATACCAAGTGAAGTTTCGCGAGAAGGAGATGAGTTCGCGAAAGTTATGAAAATGCCAACACCAATGGGAGAACATGAAGCCAGCTACACTGCTGTTGAACCAACAAAAGAAATAAATATTGGAAGTAAAGAAGAACTTAAAATGTTGAAAATTGGGACTAGAATGGAGGCAGATGAGGAAGAAAGAACTATAAATCTTTTGCGAGAATATGCAGATATCTTCGCGTGGAACATGGATGAGATGCCAGGGATAGACCCGTCAATAGCATGTCATAAATTAGAAATCAACAAAAACATAAGACCATTTAAGCAAAGAATAAGGAAGATCGCAACAACATATCATTCTCAAATAGAAGAAGAATTACAGAAGATACTCGACGCAGGAATTATAAGACAAGAAAAATATCCAGAATGGATTGCAAACATGGTGGTGGTCCCAAAGAAGAACAAAGGGATAAGAATTTGTATAGATTTTACGGATCTAAACAAGGCATGTCCAAAAGATAGTTTTCCGTTGCGAGATATTCCACAAATGGTTGAATCAGCAGCAGGAAACGCAAGAATATCATCATTGGATGGGTATAAAGGATATAATCAAATCCCTCTCGTTGAAGAAGATCAAGAACATACTGCATTTTTTGCTCCAAGAGGATTATATTGTTATACAAAGATGCCATTTGGCTTACGAAATGCTGGTGCAACATATCAAATAATGGTGGAAAAGGTGTTTTCAAAGTGGATCCACAAAACATTAGAAGTGTATGTAGATGATATGCTGATCAAAAGCAAAGAAGCTGAGAATCATGTGCAAGATTTGAGAGAGATTTTCGATCAAATGCGGCAATTCAATATTAAAGTGAATCCTGATAAGTGTACCTTTGGAGTAACTTCAGGGAAGTTTTTGGGGTATATTGTGTCAAAAGAGGGAATACAAGTTGATCCAGAAAAGGTACAAGCAATTCGCGATATGCCAACTACTGCGACGGTAAAAGATGTGCAAAAACTAAATGGACTCTTAGCCTCGCTAGGAAGGTTCATTTCGCAATCTTCAGACAAGTGTAAATTTTTTTTCGATATACTCAAGAAGGGAACAAAATTCAAGTGGACAGATGAATGCTAAAAATATTTTCAAGGAATAAAAAAACATTTGGCGAGTATATCTATATTACAGAAAGCTGAACCGGGAGAAGAATTACTTATTTATCTCGCAACAACTCCATATGCGTTAAGTGATGTGTTATTGCGAGTAGACACAGGGGTAGAAAAACCAATTTATTATATCAGCAAAACATTTAATTTAGCAGAGAGAAATTATTCAAAGATTGAGAAACCAATTCTAGCATTGGTGCATGCAACCTTTAAGCTTCGAATTTACTTCCAAGCGCATAAGATCAAAGTGTTAACGAGAGTACCAATTGAATTGGTGATGAAGAATTCATAAAGATCAGGAAGATTTGAGAGATGGAATGCGCAAGTAGGGCACTTTAATATTCAATATGAAATTCTATCCTCGCCAAAATCACAAGTTATCACAGATTTCTTAGTTGAATTTCCTTTAGAAGATGACGAAGATGTAGAAGAGATGATGGATATAGAAGAAGAACATGGAGACCCAAAAGAGCTATTAACAGAACCTGACAGATGGGAAATACTAGTGGATGGATCATCAAATGGAGAAGGAAATGGGATTGGAGTTATTTTTATTTCACCAGAAGGAGAAAAAACAGCTTTCTCATTTAGATTGGAGTTTGCATCCACTAATAATGAGACAGAATATGAAGCTATAATCCATGCATTGAAGTTTGCGATAGAAATGAAGTTGGAAAATGCTAGAATCACCAGCGATTCACAATTGGTTATTCGCCAAATAAAGGGAGAGTATACCACAAATGAACCATCTTTGAAGAAGTATAAAAAACTTATTGAAGAATTGTCTACGAGAATTCCAAAAATAAAATGGAGAAACATATCAAGGAAAGATAATAGGCTTGGAGATGCTTTTGCATTCATATCAAGTATGATGACAAACCCACTTGCGAGATGCATAAAAATTCAAACACTTTTGCAACCGGCAATAAACAAAGAAGAAGAAGAGGTAGATGTAATGATGGTAGAATCTGGCGAGGAAGAAATAGGGAATAATGATACAGATTGGCGAGCAGATCTTCATGCTTATTTGGCGAGAGGAGAAATCCCCAAAAATCGATTAGAAGCACATAAATTAAAAAGTACAGCAACCAATTATGAACTTAGAGATGGGGTATTATATCGCAGATCATTTAATGGACCATCGCAAAGATGTTTGACGATAGAAAAAGGACAAAAGGTGTTAAAAATGTTGCATAGTGGTGATGCTGGTAATCACAGCGGGGGTAGATCTTTGGCATATAAAACAAAGATGCAGGGTTATTATTGGCCATTTATGCATGAGTATGCAAAGCAACTTTCAAGGCGTTGTGAAGATTGTCAGCGATTTGGGAAGAATATACATGCACCAGGAGCACCATTATCATCTTCGTCAAGTGTATGGCCTTTTGGGAAATGGGGATTGGATATTGTGGGACCATTTGTGCCTGGTTCTGGAAAAAGAAGATATTTAATCGTTGCTACAGATTATTTCACAAAATGGGGAGAAGTTAAGGCAGTAAAACACATCCGTGATAAGGACATTTTTACGTTCATATTTGAAAATATAATTTGCAGATTTGGGATCCCAGCACAGTTGATGTCTGATAATGGAAAACAATTTGAAGGGCATAATATCGAATTGTTTCTTAATGCATTTAAGATAAAATGTGGAAAGTCAACTCCTTTATATCCACAAGCAAATGGTCAAGATGAGGCAACTAATAAGACAATCGCAGACATCTTGAAAAAGAAGTTAGAAGGTTATCACAAATCATGGTGTGATAAAGTGCATAATGCAATATGGGCATATAATACAACTAGACGAGAGGCAACTGGAATGTCACCTTTCTGTTTAACATATGGAGTTGAAGTTGTCCTACCAACAGAGGTTGCTATCCCAACAAAAAAAAGAGAGGCATGGGAGAAAAATCTAAGTGCTGGCATGATTTTACATGAGTTAGATGAACTATAAGAAAAGAGAGAAAAAACTCTACAACATATGGAAAATTACCAGTGAAGATTAGCTCGCGAGTACAACAAACGAGTCAAGAAACGTCAATTCCAGCCAGGCGATCTAGTTTTGCGAGAAATAACAAAATATCAACAAGAAAGTGGTGGAAAATTAGCTATAAAATGGGATGGACCATACATCATTAAAGATATAATTGGAAATGGAGCATACAAATTAATGGATCCAGAGGGAAGAGATGTTGGGAAAATACTTGATAGACCATGGAATAGATTGTTTCCGAAAAGTTATTATCAGTAGTAGTTCTTGCGAGGTAAGAAATACAAATGTAAGATGAAACAATTAAAAAATTCTTCTTTCAATATCAAAATTTATGCGAGCATCATCGCAAGAATAACGAATAAAATTTCGCAGAGATTAAAAGAATGGGACGAACCTTTATGGCGTGCACCCTAGTTCGCGAATAAAATTTCGTAAGAGGCAAATGTAAGAGCTAATAGCGCGTCATATGAGGGGGTATCTCTTGACATGACTCAGCGATAAGGTTATACCGTTCTTTGGAACCTGAGTCATGCAGACGATGGGGTTAAAGAAAACCTATCCGGGAGAGAGATCTTGGATTTCCAACTATATAAGGTTATACCCTGGTTGGACGGCTGAGAATCTCTTCCAAGAAGTGTAGAGTATGACCAAGGCGCCGAGGTACACGGTTGATCCAAGGGTGCTCGGAGCATACGAAACTCTCTTGCCATCCTTGGTAAGTCTTGGCTACAATGCACTTGGCCTGAAGAAAACCCCACTTAGGGTGCAGTCTTGTAACTATAATCCATATAGGCATAAAGGACAAGAGGCTGCGAACACAACTGGTTGTTTGAAAATCCGGATGGGGGGAGCTAGTCTTGTATGGTCGATGTGCCCTCCTTGAAGGGGAAAACAGGGGGAAGATAAGGGCGGCACCCTCCATTAGGGAGATGATAAGTGTCTTAAGACGACAATGTCATGGGGCTTTATGATCGCAAGAACATTTAGGCCTGTCATATTGTCGCGTGACGTAAATAATGCAAAGGCAACAAGCCACGAGAGAAATGTTAAGATGAGATCAATGGGTTTTTACATGAAAGTGTAAAAAAGTCCTGCGATTTCATCGCAAGACGGCAATGTCATAAGGGTAAATTCTTGCGAGAGAATGTATACTTATCATATTGTCGCAAAGATTTTGAAAGAAACATGGATAAGACAAGATCAAAGGGTCTTTACATGCAAATTTTAAGAAATCCTGCGATTTTTTCGCAGACAGAATTTTTTTGGCAAAATAAGACCTTTAACTAAGAAGGCAAAATAAGACCAAAAGAATAATCTTACAAATTAACTAGTCTACTTTAAGATTGCAGGAAACATTCAGCCATCACAGAATTATATACAGGAAGCCAAAATTCTTGATATCGCAGATTCCTTCATAATCTTTCAGATCGTCGCAGCTATATTTTATTATATCACGGATATTTATATAAAGACAGAAGATACAGAAGATCATTCACCATTTCAAGAAAGATAATAAAGGGGAAGATAAGGGAATGGAGAAGTGACATTTCATTATCTTCCTTGAAAACTTCCAAGAGGACGAAGTTAAAAGTTAATATTCCAAAAAGGTTTCAAAAATTACATTACTTGAGAAACAAGAAGGAAAAGAAAACAAAAGAAAAATTCAAGCCTCGCCAGATTTATTGTTCTTGTCAGATTCATCAACATCATCAGAATCCTTCTCACCACGAGCTTCTTTTTCTCTGGATTCTTCATCAGCGATTACTCTTTTGGATGACTTTTTTCTTCTTCACCACCTTCTTGATCTTCTTGAGTGGTATTTTATTCATCATTAGTAAACTCTAACTCTTCATCCATGGGAAGAGGAATCTCATCATCGTCAACCTCTAGAGGAGGGAAAGAAAAAGGAAAAAGAGAACGGGGAAGCAGAATATTGTTCATGAGAACTTCAACCCTAAGATGGACTTGGCGAAGAAGAGCTCTCTCACGATTCCTAATTTCTATATTCTTAAAATATTCAAGATAATCAAGTCTTCTTTCTGCTTTGTCGTGAAAACTAAGGCAATTAGAAGCAAGAGATTTATTTTCTTTGCGAACTTTATCCAATGTAGCGGTCAGATCAGTAATGGTAGAATGAAAATTTCTTTCGGATTCTGCGAGCAACAATATAAAAAATCAGTTAGACAAGAATCTCACAAGGAACATAATATAAGATTTTATGAGAAGATCAACAAGAGAGGCAAATCAAATGACTACCTTCTTTTTGCGAGGTTAAGTTTTGGATTAAAGCAAATAAACAGTTCTCCCACTGATTCATGTCATCATCGAATTTATCGCCAACCATACCCTTCAGACGAGATTTCATGTTTTCTTCTTTGTTGCGAAGGTATGAATTTTCCTTTGCTAATGAAGAATGATATTCCTTTAACTGAGAGTATTGGTCTTGAAGTTCGCTGGCTCTTAAACTAAGAGTTAATCTACCCTTGATAAGCTTATCCTTTTCAGCGGCAGATGATTCAATTAACTCCTTGAGCTCCTTCTTAAGAGAATGAAGAGATTTCTCTTGACTATTACATGTACTTTGAAGATTACTTATTTGCTGCGAGGAAATCGTCATCAAGCTTGAAAATCTATGTTTTTATTGGGACAGGGTTTTATTCTCATCTGATAAAGATTCCATCGCCAAATTAGCCTTAAGAAACAAATATGAGAGGCGATCAAGCTCGCCACTCAAAAAATTCTTCCTTTACAATAATTGATTGTTCTCATTAGTAAGATTATTTATGCGATCAATTGAATAAGTGTACAGATTATCTAGTATAGTATGTTGATCTATCCAAGAATCTCTTTCAACGCGAACTTCTTCAGCAATAGATTCATATTTGAGTCTTTCTATGAAACGAGCCCGATTTTAAACTAATATATGAATCAAGAATTTAAAAAGGAAGTCTAAGTACAGAAAGTATGTATATGAAACAGAAAAGAAAAGAAAAAAAAAAAAAAAAGCAGAGGCCAGAAAAAATCACCTTTCAGCTCGTCATTTTTTCTGCGAAGATTCTCGCAATCTAGAGAAGAGTTGCGGAGCATGTGATTCAACGTATCACATTCAGCAGTTTTAGCTTGAAGAATTTTTCTCAGAACTTCAATCTCACTCTCCAAAGACGCTCGTGAATCATTACAATCAGATCCAAAATACTTAAATAGAGTCTCGCAAGCTTCCTGTTGGAGAGGGTCAATGGAAGACTTTCTAGCATTTTCTAAAATATTAGACAAGACTTTAAAAGCAATATCAACACCTGTGAAAGTTTCGCTTGATGAAGGAAAGGATTTAGAAGATGAAATAGTAGTGAGAGTAAGTTGGAGATCATTTGTGGTGGTCGAGTTATCAGGAGGAGTATGTGGAAAAACCACAGTCGAAGGCCGTAAAGGACTATAAGGAACCTCAGTCGCAGCAGCTTTAGAAGCTTGGTTTGTCAAAATATCAGAAGGGGTAGAGGTATGAACAGTGATATTCTTGCGGATAAGAGAAAAAAGATTTGGTTGCGATGGTGTGGGAGTAATCTTCACAGATGTTAACGAGGGCATAATGAGATTTTCCCCGAGTGTCTTAAAATGGTGAGACCTTTTGGGAGGTTTATCAGAATTCACGTCATTCTGTGAATAATAACCCAAATAAGAAACAGAGGCAACAATATTGTTATTAAAAAATAAAGGGTGTTTCTTACTACCTTATCATTCGCAGAACTTTTCTTCTTCTTCTTAGTCGGTCTTTTGCGAGGATTAGGGTTGTGAGTAGTAGATTGTGTGTTAGAAATCTTTTCCGCTAAAAAGAAGACATAACAAGGAAATAAGAAAGATTGGAGAATGAAAGTAAAAACTGGCTTAAAATAAACAACATAAATCAAGAAACAAACCTTGAGGACTCCATTAGAACAGTAGCAGAAGAATATGAAGAAGAGGCAAAGTTGCAGACGGAAGATGAATAAGATGAAGAAACAGAAAATTAAAATTAATTTTGAAGATTAGTTCAACCTTTTATAGGCAAAGGGGAGTGGACCTATGGAGTATGAACGTGTCAGTAAATGAAGGGATTCACAACACGTGGAAGAAAGGCTGGATTAACGGGATCTTGTCGAGGAGAAAATATAAAAGGTGAAGAAGTTGCGAAGAATAATAAAGAATATTAGTTCTCATGATCTTCTCTTCTTCGCAAAAAAACATGAGAAGAGGCAAGATGTAGTACCAGAATATCGCTACAACACTATTCCTGTGATATTAACAACATTTAAACGAGCGTCACTGACAATTCTTCAACGACATTTCACGAGCGTCATAGAATAACTAAAAGAAACTGACGATGGAAGAAGTAAAAGAAGAATAAGACTGATCCTGCGATGGTCATCATGCTTGCGATAGAGAAATATTGTAACGATCGGGATAAGATCGCAGTGTAGATCCGAATTAAGGGGAAATCTTAGCTGTCTTCCACTATATATTTTCCTATATAAAGAGCACGATAGATCCAGAAAATGATAATGCATTTTTGAGAGCTAAGAGAATTTTGAGGAGAGAGAAACTCCAGAAAGAAAGTTGTATTTATGAGTTTTAATATTTCTTGTAAATCTTCCTGAAAGTGAATTAATAAAAGTGTTGTTGTTCATCCACAATTATGACTTAGTTCTCATAGATTCTTGACAAGGGTGTAGTGTGGGAAATCCTGCAACTACAGGAAAAGAGTCACATCCAAGTAACCGAAATCAACAATTTTGCCCTTATCATCATTTCCATGGCCATTCAATAAATGATTGCAGGAATGTAAAGAGAATAATTTTGAGGATGATTGAGCAGGGAAAGTTAAATCATTTTCTGACAAGACATCCACAACCTCATAAATTACCACCAGCACCAGAAACTCGCAGAGTAAATATCGCAAAGGGAGCAGAAACATTTTTCATCGAAGTGGGGGATAAAGCAAAGAATCTATTTTGTAATTCCATTGTACATTCTTATAAAACAATAAAGGATTTCCATGACAATGTTCTAAGAAGAGTCTTTGAGAGAGACATGGATGGAAGAGAGATAATGAACATTGCGGGAGTCTCGCCATTAGAGGAGTGGCAGAAGCAGATTATTTCTTTCACTACACAAGAAGCACCCGAGCTAGGTAAAACGCATGATAATCCATTAGTAGTGAGATTAGAAATAAATCCAAGGTACAAAGAAGAAGATAAAGATGATGAAGCAAATGATTCATGGGCTATTGATAGGATTTTGATTGACACTGGAAGCTCAGTGGACATTTTGGTTTATCACACTTATCGTACAATGGGAGGAAGAGATGAAGATTTGATCCCGTCAACATATAAAATTTATGGTTTTAATGGAACAGCAAACAAACCCAAAGGGGAGATTACCATGAAAATTCCATTAAAAGGGATATCTTCTAAAATTAGGTTCTACGTGGTTGATATAGAATCTCCTTACAATGCTTTGATTGGACGACCTTGGTTACTTGGGATACTAGGTGTGGCATCGACCTTACACCAGTGCATTAAATTTCCCCATCCCCATGGTGTTGGAGTGATACAAGGAGATTATACTGAAGGGAAGAAATGTTACGAAATGGACGTTGAATCCTGCGAGCAAAGAATCGCGAGTAACATAAACTGGAGAAACAACGTTAAACAATATCAAAGAAGTGAAAGGTTAATGGTGGATGCGATAGAAAGGCGATAAGATGAAATGCTGTAATATTTGTATATGCATAAATGAACTGACTGGCGAGCGCCTCGCAAATGAAGCAGAGAGTAGTAAGTAAAAAAGGTAAAAATATCAGTTTGAGAATTTTAGAAAACATATGGATAGTTTGTTGAAGAAAATTTTATTCATTTTCAAGATATGTACTTCTTGTTGAAAGAAAAAGATGACATTGAAAGATCATATAAGAATTTAAATGCAAAAGCATAAGACATTGCGATATTCACAAAAGAGACACAAGAATGGGACGAAACTTTATGGCGTACACCCTAGTTCGCGAATACAATTTTGCAAGAGGCAAATGTAAGACCTAAAGTACGTCATATTAGGGGGCATCTCTTTTCATGATTCAGCGAAAGGTTATACCGCTGCTGGAACTTGAGTCATGGAGATTGAGGTTATAGAAAACCTATCCAGGAGAGGTAACTTGGATTTCCAACTATATAAGGTTATACCCTGGTTGGACGACCGAGAGTCTCTCCTAAGGAGTGCAGAGTATGACCAAGGCGCCGAGGTACACGGTTGAGCCAAGGGTTCCCAGGACGTATGAAACTACCCTGGACATTCTTGGAAAGTCTTGGATATGATGCACTCGGCCTGAAGAAAACCCCACTTAGGGTGCAGTCTTGTAACTATAAGCCATATAGGCATAAAGGATAAGAGGCTACGAAAACAACTGGTTGTTGTTAGGACTATATGGGAGGAGCTAGTCTTGTATGGCAGAAGTACTTTTCCTTGAAGGGGCAACCAGGGGGAAGATAAGGGCGGCACCCTCCATTAGGGAGCTGATAAGTGTCTTAAGACGGCAATGTCATGGGTCCTTATGATTTGCAAGAACATTTAGTCCTATCATATTGTCGCGTGACAAATATTATACAAAGGCAACAAGCCATGAGAAAAAGTTAAGATGAGATCAATGGGTTTTTACATGAAAGTGTAAAGACGTCCTGCGATTTCATCGCAAGACGGCAATGTCATGAGACTTTGTTCTCTCAAGGGAACTTATACTTGTCATATTGTCGCAGAATATTGAAAGAATCAAGTTAAGGCAAGATCAATGGGTTGTTACATGTAAATGTAAGGATGTCCTGAGATTTTGTCGCAAAGATCAAACGTGGCGAGATAAGACCTTTAATTAGGAAGGCAAAATAAGACCACACTAAAGATTATTAGAAAACACAGAATAGCCGCGAGATTATGGCAATAATTCTGGATGTTATTATACTAAATTCATCATATTGCAGATGAATAACAGAGGAAAGTATGGGAATGCATAAAATAATAACATTGTTATTCATCATTATATGATAAATCTGTATTGATAGTTAAAGATTGATGATTATATTAACCATATTGCAAAAAGAAATTGTTTTCTAATGTACACAGATAGAAGAAAGGGAAATTTATACATCAAGGAGTATTTAAAACTGGAAAAATTCGCAAGAAAAAAGAGATAAGTTTACAAATTTTATAAAAAATACTAAGAAGAGGAAAACAAGACTACTTCGATTCATCATCGTCTTCACCAGATTTTTCTTGTTCTTCATCTTCATTATCATCTCCACTAAATTCTTCAGCTTCACTATTAGAGATAATTAGGTTGGGAGTGTTCGATGGGATTTCTTCCGTGAGGAAAGGATACAAAGAATAATAAATATTATGAGCATCGCAGACCTTCTTGACGGAATCATTGCGAACGACAACAAGAGCATTGTTAAAATTCGCAGTAGAAATTTTTAGTTGCTCTTTCAACCTTGAACATTTTTCATTGCAAGAAGCAAGATCTTTCACGAGCTTTTCTTTTTCAGTATCAAGTTCTTCAATTATTGTAGAATATCTCTTCTCAGATTCTGCGGGTATATAATAACAGAGCAGAGATTTGACAGAAATATATAAGAGACAAGAAGATATTAAGAAGGAATAATAAACAACCTTCTCTTTCAATGATCATATCTTTAATCAAAGCTGCTTGTTCAGTATGAAGACTAACATCTACACTTAGATTATTCCTGGCATTATCAAGAACTTTCACAGCCCAGGAAAATTCTTCATCATTACTAATAAGAAGACAAGAGCGAACTTGGTTTTCCCTCACAAGAAGATCTCTATTCTTGCAGATAAGTTTATCCCTCTCAATTTTAACATCAGTGAGAATTTTATGAAAATCTGCTAAGGCTTCAGCAACATTTTTAGCAATAAGACCTTTCTCATCAATAAGATCACTATTTTTACTTCTTAATCTATTAGTTTCTTCTTTTGAATCAAGATAAAGACGCTTAAATTTATCGGTTAAGCTCAAGTTGAATCTGTGCTCAATTTTCAAGAGATGAAGTTTGGATTTAAGTTCATCTAGGGAAAGAGATCTAATTTGATCATCTGAGAAATTACTTAAAGAGTTATTAAGGCGAGCAAGAAGGGTATCCTCATCTACAGGTTCAGGGAAATATCGGAGGAATGTAGCCTCATCAGTAAGATTATAAATATCTGCAAAAATGGTTACTTGGATAAGCTAAAATAGGGCAAAAGAATTAAAATAAAAGGAGGAAAAATTCATACCATAAAGTTGCTGATTAGCTTTTTCAAAGTTAGAGATATTTTGTCTATCACTTGAAGCATCAATTTCTAATTGCTTATTTTTCTTGCGAAATTCAGCAACATCAGCTTCTAGTTCTGCTTTACTCTTGCGAAGAACTATAGTCTCAGACTCTAGTTCATCCCTTTGGTTGCGAAAACCAGTGTTCTTCTTTTCAAAAATGGCACGCCTTCTTTCCAAGTCTGAGGAAACAGAAAAAGAAGCTCTACCAGTCTACGAATAAATGGTTGGGTTTGTCAAAACAAATTTAATCAGAATTTTGGAATAAAAAAAAGAAGTGAAGGAATAAAAATATACCAAAATACTGAGAGAATTCAGAAGACTGGGAGACATTGATCTGGAAATTCCTTCAAGAGAGTCATTGTCAACTAACAGGGTAGCATCGCAAATCTTTGCGAGAGCTAAGCACGTTTCATTAACATCTTCATCTCCAAAGTCATGAGGAATGCCGCAAGGGTTACCAAATATATGAGATAATTGAGTCATAGAAGACTCAGGTTGAAAATTTTCCCACACGGTGAAAATACCAGCATCATCATCATTGTCATTATCATCATCAGTATTCTCGCCGGAACTCTCATTAGATTGAGAATAAGAAGGTGTAGGAGTTTGAATTCTTCTCTTTTTTGAAGGGTGTAGTTGTAGAATAACCTACAACTACACCCTCAATAGAATTAGTAAAACTTGAGAAGTTCTTGATGTTGAATGACAACTTTTTTATTAATTCTCTCAATTGATTACAAAGAAGTATCTAAATGGAACTAGAATAGTTACAACTTTCTCTATTCTCTTTCCTAAAATAATTTCTAATACTCACCAAAAGAACCTCCCGAATTTTACATTTGAACTCCTATTTATAATGAACTTTGTACAGCTGTATATGTGTTGCGAAGTATCGCAACACATCTTCGTAGGTTTATTCTATCTTTGCAAATCTTCATACTTCCCTGTGCTTCCTCTATCTTCGTATTGTTTTGTAACTCTTTCCTCTTATATTTGTCACGATGTTCGTAAGTTAATGCCTTGTGATATTCGGTACCTACATCTTGCCTCTTCTCATGTCAATTCTGCGAAGAAGAAATGATCGTGAGAACATAACCATTACTTAGTCTTTTAGAATTTGGACACGTCTTTTGTAACCGTTCTTTTCTAGTTATTCCCTTATATAAACTCTTTTATATTATCTTCCTTTTCTTCTTCTTATTTTCTCTTTTTATTTCTGCAATTTTGTCTTCTTATCACACTCTCCATTACCATTTTTTCCTCCTGTTCATATCATCATGAGTTCTCCAAGGTAATTTTCTTCTATCTTCACGTTTTTCACTTGTTTTCCTCTTTGATTTCTGTATAATTTATTGTTTGATTTTGGTTTATTTCAGCAATACTATTCCTCAGGTGAAATCTCCACCCAAAAATTCAAGCCCTAATCTTCGAAGAAGAAAATCCGAGAATCAAAAGGTAGTTAAAATACTCTGCCTTCTTTCTTGAACAATATATTGTTGCCTCAGTTTTTAATCTACATTTTGATTCGTAGGCTGGTGAAAAATCCAATCCCAACAAGAGATCTCGAGTGATTAAACCTACACCAATAATTTCAATTGATGACTTCCTTCCTGAGATGGATAAGGAATTTCCCTCTCCTCCTCGTGAAAATACTTCTTCGCAAACTCCTGCCTCTACTCCATTACCCAGTTTTCAATCTCCCACCAATGTCAATTTATCAACACTTCTTCAAGATCAACCCACGCAAAATACTTCTTCAACATCTTCTCTTGAAAAGCCTATCTTGACTCCTAATCCTTTGAGTGCTATTGCTCCAGACAATTTACAACTTGCTCTTATTCCTTCAAATTCTTCTCCTCTTCCTCAAGAAATTCGAGATGGAATTTACTCAACTTTTCGAATGTTATCTGAGGTTTTGAATAATACTGCGAAGTCTACTAATGTTCGTTCGCAATATGAGTTTTTCGAAGCACTAAATAATTTCATCAATCCTGATATTTCTACTTCACACCAATCCTTGGAAAAAGAAGTTGAATTGCTTCGCCAATCTCTGAAGTCTTCAAGAGCAGAATGTGAGAATCTCCGCAAAGAGAATTATCAGCTTCAGAATGATTCTCTTGATTGTGCGATCCTTCGCAAAAGGAATGATGAATTCAAAGGTATGACTACTATCTTCATATTTTCCCCTTTTGTTTACTTTTGTTCTTCATATGTTTGGAACACCCATTAAAACCCATTCCCCTTTATAGAATCCATCCAGAAATGTAGAAGATTGGTACTTCGCCATGAATCAGATGCAACAGAATATCAAGCCAAGCATGAAAGCCTCTTGAACCAATTCTCCCATTTATCTAATCTTTATTCGTGTGCTCTTGATAATTTTGATTCCCTTTTTCAAGAGAATACCCAACTGATTTACGACCGAAATTTTTTGAATGATGACATATTTCAACTTACTTATTCTTTAACTAAAGCCGGCTTGAGAGTAGAAACCTTATTAGAAGAGAACAAAACCTTATCAGAATAGAAATGCTCGTATTTGAATATAATGATCGTTTCTTCGCAAAAATTAGATACTCTTCAGAATAAATGTTGTGATCAAGAAAATCTTCTTTCTTTGTTAAAAGGTGAACTTGAGGAATTAAAGAAGTCTTCAGATGCAGAGAAAATCTCTTTTACCGTTGAGAAGAAGTCCCTTATTAATAAGAATATAATCTTAAGTACTAAGAAGAATCAACTTGAAGAAGATTATTCTGAACTAAAAAGTCTTAATACCAAACTTGCGAAGGATAAAAATTTTCTTCTTTCTAAAGATCAGAATCTTCAATATAGACTTAAAGGATTAGTTGGTGATGGTTTTGATAATGCGATGGATCAAATGAAGAATTGTTGTCTATCTTTAGCTCAATCTCTTATTTCTCAAAGAGAAGGTAGTCATTAAAATTTGACTGCCTCTGATGTATCTTTAAATTTTGTTATATTCGCAAATTTGACCTTTTAAATTTTGTTTTACTCGCAGAATCTGAGAACAACCTTCGCAATGCTAAGGATGGATTAGAAGCCTCTTGTTCTGAGCTTCGTAAGAAAAATGCTTTGCTTTCTACTCGCTTAATCAACTCTCGTGATCGTGCTACTCGGAGATTCAACTATCTTGCTTATTCCAAAGATATCGAAGATACCAACCATCAGAAAGCTATACTTCGTGAAAGTCATCTGAAAGCTCAAATCTTTGCGAATAACATTCTCCTATCAAGAGCCTTGCCTCCTGTGAAAATTACTCCTATGAAAATATCTGACGATGAAGTTGTTCGTGAGCCTGATAGTGATTTTGATTATGAGAGTGATGATGAATGACTTGATGATGAAAAAGAATCTATTCCTCAAGGAGATGTTCCTGTTCCATATTCTTCAAAGGATTATATTTCGCAAAATTCGAAAGTTGCTAATGACCCTGCTCATCTTAAAGATCCAGCACAGAGTGTTGATGAATCATAATAATATTCTTTCTCAAATTATCATTTATTCTCTTATTCTCCTTTCCTTTGAACTCCTTCTTTCAGCTACTGTTGGTTTTCTTTTTGCAAACAATTATGCCTACTATTTTTATTCTTTTAAGAAGTACATTTGATATTTTGCGAAGGTGATTTGACCTTTCTTAATTTGACCTTTCTTAAATTGAATGCTTTCCTTATTTGCATCATTTGATCATATGAAGAGAAATAATATAACTCAAAGAATATAGTTTAGTATCTCCTTTCCCCCTATTATTGCTCTTCAGATGATTAAACATTGTTGGAAGTATTAGAATATCTTCCCTAATTTAACTTATGAAGCTTCAGCTTGTTGTGATTGTGAACAAGAAATCCTCCCTTTGAAGTATAAGAAATACGAGGTATGAAATATCCTTAAGAAGTATAAAATATCTTTAAAGAAGTATTAGAAGTATTCAATCCGTAAAGAATTATCCAATGTATGAAGAAGTATAAGAATAATTCAATCTATGAAGAATTACTCAATGTATGAAGAAGTATAATAAGTACTTAACCTTAGAAAAATGAAGTATCCATTGAAGAAGTATAATAAATATGAGACGTTCTTGAAGAATTATAAGAAGTATTCAAGTTGTGGAGAAATATTCAGTATATGAAGAAGTATAAGAAGTATGTAATTCTCGTAAAATTTAATGAATACGAACTATCTGTTTTTGATTGCGAGCAAAATCGCATATTTTGTTATATCTTCATGAAAATTCTTCAATAGGGCTGTCTTCTTTTTTAGGACTTCATGATTTATATTCTTGTAAAAATTCTTCAATGATATTGACGGAGCTGTCTTCTTTGTCAGAACTTCATGATATATATACTCTTGTAAAAATTCTCCAATGATATTGATGGAATAATTTTCATTAATTGTTGTGGTCTTATCATGCCTTCCTATGTAAAGGTCTTATTTTTCCACCTCTTTTGTGATAATATTTTTGTATTTGCGATAATATGACAAGTTTGAACATTCTTGCGAATATACAACCTCGTTACATTATCATCTTGCGATGAAATTGCAGGACGTTTTTACACTTTCATGTAATAACCCATTGATCTCATCTTAACTTCTTTGTTATGTTCTGCAAGTTCTCTTTGTATATATATATATATATATTTTATTTTTTTTAGAATGCTCGCAGAAATTCAGTTGTTGCACAAATATGACAAGCCTTTATGTTTTTGCAAACAAGAAGCCTCGTGACATTTGCGTCTTATAGCACGTATCATCTCCCTAATGGAAGGTGCTGCCTTTTATCTTTCCCTTGGCTGCCCCTTCAAGGAAGCGTACATCGACCATACAAGGTTATCTCTTCCCATCCGGTTCTGCAAACAACCAGCTTTTGATCGCAACATATTATCCTTTTTGCCTATAGGGCTTATAGTTACGAGGTTGCACCCTATGGGGTATCTTTGGGCCAAATGCATCATTTGCCAAGACTTGTCAAAAATGGTAGATGTGCTTCAATCCCACCCGACACTCTTGACTCAACCGTGTACCTCGGCGCCTTGATCGTTTTCTGCACTTCTTGGGAAAGACAGTATGCCTTAGTCGCCCTACCTAAATCATGTTACACCGCATAATATTGCGTAATGTCGCAAGATTAGGTGAGAATCCAAGGTGTCTAACCCGGATAGGTACCCCGTTATTGGGTTGTACCCCGTAAAGTTCCATGTACTCAGGTGCCTTGGTGGTGTTCCGGTGTCCCTGAGCCATGTTTATAGGTACCCCCTTAAATGACGTACTTTAGGACTTTGCCTCTTACGAAATGTTGCTTCGCGAACTAGGTTGTACGCCACAAAGGTTTGCCTGTGTAATATTTCTGCGGCTTTCTTTCTTTTTTGAAAGCTGATCACAGATTGCGGTCTTTTATTCGCAAATTGCGGTCTTTTCTTCGCAAGTGAATGTGTGCGTCTTTCTTTAATGAAAGTTAATCGCAATAAAAATTTTGAAATTCGTAATTTTTGCATATTTCCTGCGAGCAAACAATATTCGTAAAATTTATCATAAGTTTTATGGATAATACCTTTTCAAATACAGTCTATTCCAAGGTCTACCAAGTCTCAAACCCATGTCTCTCCCTTCTGGATCCATCAGCCAATAAGCTCCGCTTCCCACAACCTCTTTGATAACATATGGTCCATCCCATTTTGGTGATAATTTTCCTCCATTTTGTTTCTGATATGGAGGTGTTTCTCGCATGACCAAATCACCTGGTTGATATTCACGTTCAATGACTCTCTTGTTGTATTCTCGAGCTAATCGTTCCTGATAAATCTTCATATGGTACAACACCTTTTCTCTTTTTTCTTCCAAATCATCCAGTTCACTTAATATTACCCCTGCACTTAAATTTCTTTCCCAAGCTTATTTCTTTGTTGTCGGAATTACAACCTCTGTTGGTAATACTGCTTCAATAAGGAGACATTCCAGTTGCCTCTCTTCTAGTTGTATTGTATGCCCAGACTGCACTAGGTACTTGCTCACACCACCCTTTGAGATGTCCTTCTAATTTCTTTTTGATTGTATCTGCGATTGTTTTATTTGTTGCCTCTGCCTGTCCATTAGATTGTGGATATAACGGAGTTAATTTCCCACATTTTATCCTAAAAGCACTTAGTAACATCTCTATATTCTGTCCTTCAAATTGTTTTCCATTATCAGATACTAATTGTGCTGGAACTCCGTATCTGCAAATGATGTTCTCAAATATGAACGTAAAAACATCTTTATCACGAATATGTCAGATCCTGCTTTTACTTCTGCGAGCTTCGTGAAATAATCTGTTGCGACTATCAAATATCGCCTTTGTCCGGATCCAGGCAGAAATGGTCCAACAATATCCAACCCCCATTTCCCAAAAGTCCAGCAGCTTGTTGAAGAAGTTAATGTTGCCCCTGGTGCATGAATTCTTTTACCATGTCATTGACATTCCTTGCATCTTCGTACGAACAATTTTGCGTTTGTATGCATATAAGGCCAGTAATATCCTTGTATCTTTGCTCTGTACGCTAGAGATCTTCCCCCACTATGATTGCCAGCTTCTCCTTCATGTAACATCTTCAATATTTTTTCTCCTTCTTCACGAGTTAAGCACCCGAGAGGTGGTCCACCGAAAGATTTTCTGTATAAAATTCCTTCTCGTAGCTCATAGTTTGTTGCACGACTCTTTAATTTATGTGCTTCTAGTCTGTTCCTGGATACTTCTCCTGTTGCGAGATATGCATGAATTTCTTTTCTCCAATCAGCGATGTTATTTGGTAATTCTCTTTCTACTTCCATCGCAACTACCTCCTCAATTTCTTCTTCTTTGTCCACCGATGGGTGTTGAATCGTCTGAATTTTGATATTTCTTGTATTAGGATTTGTCATCATACTTGGAATGAATGCAAAAGCATCTGCGAGTCGATTGTATTTCCTTGTTATATGCCTCCACTTTAATTTTGGTATCTTCAGAGATAATTCAAACAACAAGTTTCTTGTATTTCTTCAAGGAAGACTCATTTGTGGTATATTCCCTTTAATTTGACAAATTACCAGCTGCGAATCACTTTTTATCCTTATACTTTCAAGCTTCTTTTCTATTGCGATATTCAATGCGTGCACTACAGCTTCATACTCTGTTTCATTGTTCGTGGATGCAAATTCTAGTCTGAATGAGAATGCTGTTCTTTCTCCTTCTGGTGAGATCAACACAACTCCAATTCCATTCCCCTCACTGTTGGATGATCCGTCTACTAAAATTTCCCATCTATTTGGTTCTGTTAACAAGTCTTTTGGATTCCCAAACTCTTCTTCAACATCCATCATTTCTTCTACTGCTTCATCTTCTTCCAAAGGAAATTCTGCCAAGAAATCTGCGACGACTTGTGACTTTTGCGATGATAATACTTCGTATTTTATCTTGTAATGGTTTACTTGTGCATTCCACCTTTCTATTCTCCCTAACCTTTTGGTGTTCTTCATAACTGATTCAATTGGCACCTTGGTTACCACTTTTATCACATGTGCTTGGAAGTATATTAGTAACTTGAATGATTCATAAACCACGGCTAAGATTAACTTCTCCATTTTAGAATAATTTCTCTCTGCTGCGTTAAAAGTTTTACTGATGTAGTAAATGGGCCTTTCTATTCCTGCGTCTGTTCGCAACAGAACTGCACTTAGAGCATATGGAGTTGTTGCGAGGTATACCAATAATTCTTCGTTTTTCTCTGGTTTCTGTAATATGGATGTATTTGTGAGAGATTCTTTGATTCCTTGAAAAGCTTTTTCACATTCATCAGTCCACTTGAATTTTTCTCCCTTCTTAAGTATGTTGAAAAAATGTTTGCACTTATCTGACATTCGCGAAATAAATCTTCCGAGTGAAGCCAAGAGTCCATTTAGCTTTTGTACTTCCTTTACTGTTGCAGGTGTTGTCATGTCACGAACTGCTTGTACTTTTTCTGGATCAACTTGTATTCCCTCCTTTGATACTATATATCCCAAGAATTTTCCAGACGCAACTCCAATTATACATTTCTCAGGATTTAATTTGATGCTGAACTTTCTCATTTGTTCAAATATTTCCTTCAAATCTTGCACATGATCTTTGGCTTCTTTGATTTTTATCAACATATCATCTACATATACTTCCAAAGTTTTATGTATCCACTTTGCGAACACTTTTTCAACCATTCGTTGATATGTAGCACCCGCATTTCTCAAACCAAATGGCATCTTCACATAACAATACAAACCTCTTGGAGCAAAAAAGGAAGTATGTTCTTGATCTTCTTCTGCGAGTGATATTTGATTATACCCTTTATATCCATCAAGTGAAGTGACTCTATCATGTCCTGCAGCTGATTCCACCATTTGTGGTATGTCTGGTAATGGAAAGCTATCTTTGGGGCAGGCTTTGTTTAGATCAGTGAAATCTATACAAATTCTTATCCCTTTATTATTTTTCGGAACAATGACCATATTCGCAATCCATTCTGGGTATTTTTCTTCCCTTATGATTCCTGCATCCAGCATCTTTTGTAATTCTTCTTCTATCTGTACATGATAACTTTGTGATATCTTCCTTATTCTTTGTTTGAATGGTCTTACGTTTTTATCGATGTT
This sequence comes from Papaver bracteatum, assembly GCA_023529315.1. Classification (NCBI taxonomy): domain Eukaryota; kingdom Viridiplantae; phylum Streptophyta; class Magnoliopsida; order Ranunculales; family Papaveraceae; genus Papaver; species Papaver bracteatum. Next base: position 87,107 of record JAJJWX010001510.1, read on the forward strand.
CAATCTATGACACGCCACTGATGGATAAATTCCTGGTATCTCATATACACTTCCTGCGAATATATATTTATATTCTCGTAAGAGATCAATAGTTCTCTTTTCTTCTTCTTCATCCATCTTAGTTCCAATTCGCAAGAATAAAGGCTCCTCTTTACTTCCAATATTTACTTCTTTAGTTGGTTCAGATGCAACATAGCTTGGACTTTGCTCCCCCATAGGTGTTGGTTCTTTGATTATTTTTGCTGGTTCCCCTTCTTTTTCTGGAATCTCACTTGGTATTCCTCTCCCTTCCTTTTCTCTTATTGTATACACTCTGAATTCTTCTTCCATTTTTACCTCCTTCGCAAGTTTTCTACGAAACTGTTTCTTTCTTTCTCTCGCCCCACACTATTTTACTTCAATCTGATAACAAAATTTTGCACTATCAAGATCTCCTTTTATTTCTTGTATTCCATTTGGTGTAGGAAATTTGATTTTCTGATGTAATGTTGAAGCAACAGCTTTGATCGCATGAATCCACGACCTTCCTATCAACATATTATATGGAGATTCCATATCTATCACACATAAGACTATATGTGTTTCGATTTCTCCTAACAATATTCACAGTGCTATTTCCCCCTTAGATTTTGTTGTAGATTTTCCTAATCCATGAATGAGAAATTTTGAATTTGTGATTTCTTCATCTATAATTCCCATCCCTTTAAGTGCATGATAGAATATGATATTAACAGAACTCCCTGTATCAACCAAGATTCGGTTTAATTTCCATTTTTATATAGCTTTCTTCTCTTCTCGCATGACTGGAATTGTGATCATCAATGGTGAAGTGTGGTTCAAGTCTTCATTTGGAATTTCCGCTACTGAAAATGTGATTTTCTGTTTTTCCCATTCTTCTAAAGTTGTTATTTTCTCCTCCTCCATGATCTTTCTTCCTCTACAATCTCGCTTGTATATCTTTCCCTTCATGTTATTATGAAATTCATCAATTATTGTCTTTGTGATCATATTACATTCTTCTTTTTTGCAATCTCCATCCACTGACTCCATTTGATCTTCAAATTTTCCACAATTCCTTCAAATTTTGGCTATCACAATCCCTGTTTCTAGCGCCAATTATGTAGTTGCAGAATAACCTACAACTACACCCTCAATAGAATTAGTAAAACTTGAGAAGTTCTTGATGTTGAATGACAACTTTTTTATTAATTCTCTCAATTGATTACAAAGAAGTATCTAAATGGAACTAGAATAGTTACAACTTTCTCTATTCTCTTTCCTAAAATAATTTCTAATACTCACCAAAAGAACCTCCCGAATTTTACATTTTAACTCCTATTTATAATGAACTTTGTACAGATGTATATGTGTTGCGAAGTATCGCAACACATCTTCGTAGGTTCTTCGAAAATCTTCATACTTCCCTGTGCTTCCTCTATCTTCGTATTGTTTTGTAACTCTTTCCTCTTATATTTGTCACGATGTTCGTAAGTTAATGCCTTGTGATATTAGGTACCTACAAAGGGGGAGCAATATACTTTTCCTTGCTTGGAACAGTGGGTTTACCCTTAGGAGGAACAATATATTTTTCTTCGCGAGTAATAACAGATTTTTCTTTGCGAGGGCCGTCTTTTCTTTTGTCTTTCCCTTTAGTCTTCGCAGGCTTTATGGGTTCAATTTCTTCAATAACCTTCAAAAACCACAGATGAAGGTAAGAAATAGAGGAAACAATATATTGTTCAGAATGAGTAAAGAGTATTTCTTACTTCATCCGTGAAGGACTTAAGAGCCAAATAAATGTTGGGATTCCCAGTGTTCTGGTAGCTAAGTTTCATTCTTTTAATCTGGAAAAATTAGAATGATCAGTGAGAATACATATCAGGATATGAAATCAATAATAATAATTTGGGAACACACCTTGGAATCTTTTTCAGACCAATTAAATATCCATGGTTGATACTCTGCGAGATTCGCAGGTAAATTATGAGTACCAGAGATGTAAGAACCCTCTAACATCAAGGGGAATTTGCACCATTTATCGTCTTTAGAATAGCAAGGGGATGAATTGTTTCCTGTATGCCAGTCAATGTACAACATAAGAACCTTGTCGTCAGCAATGCCATCTTTCTTTTGTAGACGGACACCCTTACAAGTTATATCCTTCTTCATGGGGATCACTTCATAATTTGTGAAAAAGTTCTCCACAGTATAATTTTCAGGAATGATTAGAATGTCTTTAAATTTGGGATTCTTCGCGGTCTCGGGATATAGAGATTTTTTACCGGCGCCGCGAGTAGCATACTCAAGTAACAGACGGATACAATCTCCACTCAACTGATATATTGCTCGCGAAAATTTCTTATGCGAGAGAATTTCATAAAATAAGGGAAGTTCCGGATTGAAAAGGGGAATGGGAAGACCAGCTTCTAACTGACCTAGAGAGACCATAATTTTCTCGCTGGAAGAAGGATGATCAGAAAATAAATTGATAGAAAGTTCAGATGTAGGAGATTGATTGGACATGGTAGATAATTTAAAACCTAGACCTTGAAGTTTCTGTTGATGAAGTTCAAAAGTAGATTGATTTATAGGAATAACAGGTGCCATTTTTTAGTATGGGAATGTAAAAAGAGTTGAAAAAGAATCGAAGATCAAAAGAGGAAGAAAAACTACAGTAGCAGATCCGAAATTTATGGAAGAATAGTAAATTTGCAGAGCGAAGAAAGAAGAAGGTAAAAAGAAGGAAAGAAAAGAATGAAGGGAGTATTTATAGAAGAAGAAGAATCTCGAGAAGATAAATGTATTTAATGCGAATAGAAGACGTGAACAGCTGAAACGTAACGGTTGAAAAAGACGTGTCAGAAATTGAATGGAAGAAAAAATACGTGTGATAAATTTAGCGAAGGATGTAGAAACATGTCAGAGCGAAATATAAATGGAAATATGAATAGTTGAAGCATTTTTATTCTCATGATATTTCCTTCTTCGAAGAAAAGACATGAGAAGAGGCAAGATGTAGGACCAGAATATCGCCACTATATTGTTCTTGCGAGAATAAACGACATTCCTGCGAGATTCTCTAACAACATACTGAAAATGTTGCAGGAAGATCTAATAAATGATGTAATAAATGATGACAGCCAAAAACACCAGAAGAGCGTGATGATTCTGGGAGGATTAAAGTACCTGCGAGAGTTGATATTATAGATGTTGCGAATGTCTCGCGGGCCAGATCCGAAATTAAAGGACATCTTAGCTGTCATCCACTGTGTAACTACCCTACATATAGAGGACCAATATATTTGAGAGAAGGATAGATAATTTTTGAGTAATGAGAAAGTCTTGAGGAGAGAGAAAAACTTAGAAAAGGCGGTTGTATTCTTGATTTCTTATATTTCCTGTAATTCTTTCTGGATCAAATTCATAAAAATATTGTTCTTTATCTTCAAATGATGTCTTAATATTTGTGAATTCTTACTAAGGGTGTAATGTAGGATTTCTACAGGGTTTTTTGTAGATGGATAGTGACACCTTTGGGGTTATAACTCGCGAACCGATCTTTTTATCAAATTGAACATGTGTGTTAGTCTATATTTTACAAAAAAGTGGCCATAAAATGAACTCCCTCCCTTCGGGCTCTCCGGTCGGTCGGCCCAATAAATACACAAAGCATATCATTATTTTATTGGCTGGAAGATGCCACCCGTCATAACTCAAATTATACCATGATTGAAATGACAATTGGCATTAAAACGTAATTTTTTTGCTCTGAGGATCGGGCGACTGCCGAGTCAACTCTTGCTGTGAATCGTTTTTCAAATCTCATGTTTTTTCATTGATTCTTAGTTTAAATATTTAAAAATTTATAATTATCAATCTTTTTGTGATCTGGTTTTAATTAATGGTTGTGGAACCACACAAATTTTTAATCTTCCCTCAATTTTCATTTTATTTAAAAAAGATAAAAACTCTGAATTTTATTCTATCTAATGGGTTTGTAATTTTTCAGATCTCTGATCAATCAATTGGTGGGATTACCAGTGGTGGAACAGTATGAAGTTTGCAGTTGGAGAAATAACAGTGGTGTGGCCAGCAGTGGTGCTAACCATCTTCTTTGTGTTGATGGTTCAAATTAGTAGTTCAGAAGGTTGTTTGATATTATCAAAGTATGAATCTTCATCAAATCAGACAGATAATACAAGTAAGAAGATAATTATTTCTTTTTTTCATGATTTTAATTCGATATGTCAATGGGAAAATCATTTCTTTCAACCAAAATCTCACATCAGAAAACCCACTAAGAAATTTCAAAAAAAATTGGCTCTCAAAACTCAGTCAACTACTTTCCAAATTTTCAGAAATCAATTACGAGAAATTAGGTCAATTTTTTTCTTTCCTTTCTATTCAAAATCTTAAGAATTTTATCCCATATATTATGGAACTGTTTTTGGTTATAATCCAAATCTGGTATTACTCCCATATCTTAACAAATTTAGGGTTTCCCTAAACAAAAGATTCTTATCTAGTTTTCCTAATATTTGAAAACCCTATTCCATTACCCTTTTGTGTATTAATACTGTGGAAAGTATTGAGCAGTTCCTTCCCAACAACCAATTCTCTAGAAAAAACCTGATAATTCATCTCTTAGAGAGAACATGTCTTCAACTCAAGGAGATCGTATTAATCAGTTATCCAGGCAGCTTAGGAATGCAAACATTGATTTAACTGCAAACCAAAGAAGAACTGTGGGTTCATCACAAATTATCAATGAGGCTGCAGATCAATGGACTTATGGAATCTTAGGGAAGCTAAAAGAGAAAACTAAAATGGAGATGAGAGTCATACACTCTGGGGAAAATATCATAATAAATAGATTGGAATTATGGGTCACAATCTGATGCTAGTCAAGTTAAATAGTGAAGATGAAAGAGATGAAGTAATTGCAGATGGTCCTTGGCTAATTGATGGAGTCCTCTTTCATATTCAGAAATACTACAATCATATCCCACTGAAAGACTATGTCTTTGATAAGAAAGTTTTCACTATTCAATTCAAATACTTGAAACTGGAGCATATGAATGTAACTGTGATAGATGAAGCAATTGGATATATGGGTAAGAAGATTTCAACTAAGCCAAAGAATTGCAGACCACGTGCAGGAAATACTGTTAAATCTAGAATTGAAGTAGAGTTGAAAAATTCTTTGCATAGGGGAGGTTGGTGGAAGACTCTGTCTGAGGAAGATGCTTGGATTAGATATCATTGGGAATTGCAACCTAAGAACATCTGTCCAAAATGTTTTGTGATTGATCACAATGATGAAACCTATAAGTATACCTCACATTTACTGTATCTGGACTCTCTCACCAAGGCTGAGTATGAAGCTCTTCTCAAAGAGGATAGTGAAGCTAATCAGAAGAAAGATACCAGCGGCTCATCTAATTATATGGAAGAGGAAATGACTGATGAAGGTAACATAGAAGATTCAAGAAATGTTAAAAGGATGAGGAATTTTAATCTCAACTCTAATCCAGCTATGAATCCCCATAATATCCATATACAACCACCTTCAGTGGTGCAAGGTCATGATTCTACTAATTTGGATCATCAACACAACATTATGATGGATTCGGATGAACTAAATGCAACACTTCCTGCACCCATGAATGATTGTATCAGAGATGCTTCTCAGGTATATAATTTCTCTTATTTCTCTTTTAAATCTTTTAGATACATAATCTTCCCTAAGGAAATAATGAAAATTCACAGTTGGAATGTGCAAGGTTTAGCAATTTTTTTTACTAAAGATCAATTAGCTGTTTTGATTAAAAAACATTCCCCTGATTTACTATTTTAAATTGAAACTAAGATTGATAAAGATAGAATGCTTAGTCTAGCTAAATCTTTAAATTATTGCAACCATGACTGCATTGGCATAGTAGGTCTCGCTGGTGGCCTTCTTCTATTATGGAAAGATGGCATACAATGTGAAGTCCAAGATAAAGTTAATAATATCATAAGTGTGTCTGTTAATCTTCATCCTGCTAAACCAAATGTTTTGGTCTCTTTCATGTATGGTTCTACTTATACTGATGTTACGAAAATTCAATGGGATTTCATGTCTAGTATATGTGATAACATAATGCAGCCTTGGCTTGTAATTGGGGATTTGAATGTTCATCTCCATACCTTAGATGTCAGTTCTTGTTTCTCGCAAGATGATAGATTTTTTCAAGATAAAATAAATGAATGTGGCCTCATGGACTTAGGTTTCATTGGAAGAGACTTCACTTGGTATAGAAACAATCTAGGTACTGGTCTTAGAACCTCTCGGATTGATATGGATTTGGGAACTCAACAGTGGTGTAATGAATTTCCCAATGCTAGATTGCATCATCTTGTTCAAGATGGTTCAGACCATTGTCCCATAATGCTACAAACTGAGCTTGTTGTTAATAATCTGTGGAGACCTTTCAAATTATTTTTTATGTGGATTAAGCATGCTGGTTTTAAAAACCAACTTGAAATATCTTGGAATTCTAGCACTATAGGATCCCCTGCTCATCTCTTGATTGAGAAGCATAAATTTACTAGAAAAAGATTGTCCTATTGGAATAAGATTGAGTTTGGTGACATTGATAGTAACATTAATGCTCTTCAGGACCAGATTCTTAGAATTCAGAATGAACCAATGTCAAGTACTCAACATGATAGACTAAGTGATACTAGTAAGCAATTAGAACTTTGGTTTAATATCAATACAGAATTCTATATGCAAAAATATGGAGATAGATTCATCATAGATATGGATAATAACTCTAAATATTTCCATACTTTAGTTAATAGAAGAATGTTAAGAAAACATATTGATTGTTTATATGATGTGCATGGTAATTGGTTTGATAAAAGAGATGATATAGATAATATTTTGGTTGCACATTTTAGCTCTGTCAGTTGTTCTAGCTTTCAGCAGATTCCAGAAAATATTTTTTATTTTATTCATACTGTCATTACTAATGATTTGTCTGAGGATTTTACCAGAATCCCATCTGCTAATGATGTACTTAAAGTTGTCAAAGAAATGGCATCGTGGAGCTCTCCAGGCCCAGATGGTTTCCAAGCTGGTTTCTACCAAGCTAACTGGAGTATTGTTGGTTATGATGTAGTACAGGTTGTTCAATTTTTTTTTATCACTGGTCATATGCCTAGGGAATTTAATAAAACTTTTATTTCTTTGATCCCTAAAGTTGACATTGCTAAATATCCTGCTGATTTTAGACCTATATGTTTGTTTAATACAATCTATAAAATAATTTCTAAAATATTAGCAAATAGGATTAAGCCTCATCTCAAAAAAATTGTTTCTCAATATCAATCTGCTTTTGTCCCAGGTAGAGCTATACAGGAAAATATAATTATAGCTCATGAGATGATTCATACAATGAAGCACAATGAAGGTAACACTGGTACGTACTATGGCACTTAAATTAGATTTATCAAAAACTTTTGATAGATTAGAGTGGCCTTTTCTTTTAGGCATGCTTAAGAAAGTTGGTTTCCTTGAGAAATTTTGTAAGTACATTGAACAATGTATTTCAACCACCAAAATTTCGATTCTTCTCAATGGTTCTCCCACAAGTGACTTTAGTCCTTCTAGAGGACTAAGACAGGGGGATCCCTATCCCCCTATGTCTTTATTATTGCCATGGATTACCTTTCTAGGCTTCTTGTAAATGCTACAACTAATAATGTTATTTCTGGTGCTAAGGCAGCTAGAAATGCTCCAGCTTTAACTCATCTCCTCTTTGCAGATGATTTTCTCATCTTCATAAAAGATGACATGCACAATGTGACAGGTAATAGAAATACTCTTGAGTATTTTGGCAACATCTCAGGTCAGTCTTTGAATTTTAATAAATCCAGTGTTTACTTTAGCAATAATATTAGCCCACAAGCTAGAGTTGATCTTGCTAGATCCCTTGAAATGATCGAAATGACTGACACTGATAAATACCTAGGTGCTAATATTTTGATATGAAGAGATAAAAACAAATATTTTAAACCTCTTATACAGAGTTTCAGTGCTAGACTCATTCCCTGGAAAGGAAAACATATGAATTATTATTCCAGATCCACTATGGTTAAGCATGTCTTAAATGCTCTACCAACTCATCAAATGAGTGTCTTTAGAGTCCCAAACACCACAATTAAAAAATTAGACACCATTCAGAGGCAATTCTGGTGGGGTAAGGATAGAAGTAATAAAGGCTTTTATTTTATAGGCTGGGACAAACTTCAAATTCCGAAAGCTCTAGGAGGACTAGGCTTTAGAAATCTTGAACATCTTACTACAGCTCTGTTGACTAAGGTGGCTTGGAATGCCTGTAATGATAATGAATCTCTTTCTTATCAAGTTCTTAAGGATAAATACTCTAGAAATGGTAGTTTTCTTCATCTTGATAAACTTAAAGATGAACGTTCTTGGCTTTGGAGGAGCATTTATTCTTGGTCTAGAAGTTGTGCAACAACATACTAGATGGATGGTGAGATGTGGTACTAAGGTGAATATTTGGCTAGATTGCTGGGTTATTGGCCTCAATAATCCCCCTGTCCCAGTTGTTGGATCTTCTAGCTTTGATAATTTTAACTTTGTCTGTGATTTTTTTATTGATGGAACCAGGCAATGGAATGTTGATGTTGTTACTGCTCTGTTTTCCCATGATTGTGATGTATTGATTCTGAACATGAGAATCCCTAGTACAGGTGAAGACACCATGATATGGGCCCCTGATAGGAAAGGTAAGTTTAATGTTAAAAATGCATATCATACTATCTGTGCTAATGAAGTTAACTCCATTACTGCAAGTAGTACTATTCCCACAAATGATTGGAAAAACTTGTGGAAATTCAAAGTTCCACATAGAGTTCAATTATTTCTATGGAAATGCTACAAGAACATAGTGCCACTTAGAACCAAGATAGCTAGATATAAGCAAGGCATAGATATTCAGTGTCCTCTCTGCAAAAACAATGAGGAAAATATGAATCATATTTTCATGGATTGTAGTTATAGTAGGGCTATCTGGTTTGCTCTGAATGCCAATATAGATGCTATTAAAACTCAATTCTCTGATTTTGAGCAATGAGATATAGGATGGTTTCATTCTGATGTGAATAATGTTCCTTCTTTATGCTTCAGCAATGAAAACTTGGTTTGAAGGTACATGTGTGCATTCTGATATATTTGGAAGGAAAGATGTTTAGTAGTCTTTCAAGATAAGAAACCAAATCTGCATATTACTGTAACTAGGATAAACTAGTTGTATATGTACTAATTTGAATAGTCAACATCATTTTTCCCATGTGAATGATTTGCAGGTTAATAATTGGAGGCCCCAGACAAGGAGTTTTTCAAAGTTAATATAGATGGCTCTTATATTCCATTAGCTAAAATAGGAAGTGTGGGATTAATTCTTAGAAATTTTGCAGGTACCTTCCTAGGAGCAAAAGGCCTTTTGTGTGATGAGGAAGTGGATGAGGATTATGGGGCTGAGTATTTTGAATGCAAATCTTTGGAGGCAGCTTTGGAATCACAAAGGCAATCTTTGAACTGGACTATGATAATGTTGTTAACTCCATAAATGGAAGTGAACTACAGGTTCATTGGTACAATCAAAACTTAGTTCAAGTTATTAAAAGCAAAATTAGAAGTAGTAATCTTTTTTGAGAAATCCTCACCGAAATCCAAAAGTTTGAGTCAAACCTTATGGACAGACAACGTATCAGTCAACTAATGTTGACGGACTGAGTTAAATCGTTCAAAGCTGGTTGATACTGAATCGTACGTAAAATACGTTTTAGCCCTTCAAAGGGTTAACTCAACCACAACTCGATCCCCAATTAATATTATGCGACAGTGTTAAACAAGGTGCCCAATTTATATTATGCTAAATTTTTTTATAAGTACCCAATTAATAATATACGACCTCTTCAAAGAGGTACCCAATTAATATTATGCAACCTCTTTAAAGGGGTACCCAATTAATTTACTGCACAAATTGAACAGACCTGCTCATAAAATTAATTAGGTTTGAAACAAAAAGATCTTATAAAAAAAATTGGGTAGCTGATTGTGTAAATAGAAAATGAGTAACATAATGCTGACTACACACTGGATAATGTGTAGGCATAGAACCGTTATTACTTCCAGACTCTTCCCAACTTGAGGAACCACTGCCCACTTCTCCATACGTCATTTCTTCAAGTTGTGGTCTTCAAAGATTTATTCTAAGCTTAATAAAACAAGCGACCACATTACCTGTAGTTTTCCTTCCTATACCCATTTGCGCACAAATAAATATTTTTTACATGGCGGTTTCACAATAAAGTTTTCTAGTTATGCCAGATTAATTACAAAATTATATTCATCGTGAGAACGACTAAATCAACATCAGTGCAGAGCATACAACTTAAATAATAATCTAAATACATGGCAATGAAAACAAAAGCATCATCCTTCAAAGATGATTAAGTACTCGTCGCCAATGTGTCAATATAGTGCAGTTTAGTTCAGCAGTTTATACTATATACAACACGAATGGGTCTTCACAATACAACCATCTAGGATAACTTTTTCAACGTAACGGAATTTGAGATGAAGAGATGTCATGGCTCGGCAACCAACAAGAGAAGGAGAAACTAGAGAAAAACTGCTAAGACTTACAGCCGTAGGGGTCTGTAAGAAGTTACCAAAACTAAACCGGTAAGCGTGTTAGGATCAGTATCTAGGAAGCTGATGTCTACTTCTAATCACACGCATTCATAAAATAAACCAACATAAAAATAACAATAATCTCAAAATAAGAAATGGGTTCTCATCAAAACCTCAAAATATACAATTTACCTGCACATCTATGTGAACGAATTCAAGCACTGGTAGTACAAATGGAAACAAACACTAAGACAATAAATATTTTAAATAGACAAACAAAAATGTTTCTGAGAAGGAGTACCTAAATTCCAATCAATTTCCCATCTTCGTGAGCAACAAGACCATTTGATGAAAACACGTAACCATAATTCTTAATCACTGGAATCGATGAGAACTCTTCTAGTGAAGTATAAGCACATCTCTAATAGTCTCATAAACAAAAATCGTGTTGCAAACCGATAAACAAGCAAACAAGCTTATACAACCATCAATATATAAAGCAGTGGCAATTAGATGAACCCCATACCTGAATTCCCAAGTTGCTCAGTAATCTTACAAGGTCAAATCCCCCAACAATTAGTAATTTCCTGATATCACAACCATGGGTTATTATCCAAATCAATACTAACACTGAAAAAAAATACGAAAATTTTTAAAAAAAAATATCAAAATCGATTACCTTTCTAAGATTTCTCATGAACTTTAACATCTTTGGAATCACTTCATATAGTATAGAAACAAATCAGTAAAAAAGAAAAGATTATACTACTAGAAATTCCAAATCTATATAAACATATATACCTTTGTTGAAGCTATAAATGGTCCAACCCATTATAGGCAATTATCATCAGTTGTGGTTAGTTACCGATCTTATGCAATACCTAAGCAATGTCCACTAAAAATCAAAACCAAATATACTGTTTCTCCTTTATCACAGAACCATGAAAGGGTTCTCATAATAATTTCTTAATTGGTGCAGCATCACAGATTATAACCTTAGATGTTGCAGCAAGTAAGAATTTGTGAAACCACAAACTCTTACCAAAATGGAGCCGTCATGCTCTGTGATAATCTTACCAAAATGGAGAACATGTGAAGCCACGATTGAGAAGATAACAGTTCTGGAGTGGGATTATTTTTAACTTACATGGCCTTGCGATCCTAATTTTCGTTTCCTAGGTCCGAAACTAATTCACAAACGCATATCGAAATCTAAAACTTAGAGATTAAATCGTTGCAGACAGAATTAGGTTTACTCAAATAAAATACAAATAAAAATACAAAGACAAACACAACAAAAATCATCAGATGGGTTCATCAATTTCATCAATCAGGGTTTATAAATCACCAAAAACATGTTAAAAATAATTCGACCCTACCTCTTCATCTTGTTCTTCTCTGGTTTTTTCTTCATCACGTCTTGAAATCTTACTAGATTCTTCTTCGCATTCAGGAAATCGTCGATTTTGAAAAATCCTAATTCTCTAATTTTCTCTTGAGACGAGACCAGTAACAGAAAGACAGAAGAAGAAATGAAACAAAATTCGATCTAATCTTCTTCTGTAACATTCTATTTCTCAGTTAGGGTAAAACAGTTAGGGGTAAACTGGGAAGAAAAAAAATATAAACTTAACAAATGGGAATGGACAGACTCGGTCGTCCGTGTTTAAAGGTTAAATTGAAACTTGGATGTCTCGGTGGGATGACCCAAACGTGAGGATTTCTGTGAGGATATCTCATCTTTTTTTCTACAAGTCTACCAATAGGCTTGGTAATAATGTTGCTCATGAGTTAGCCCAAAAGGCTAGACTACAGAGAGGAAATTTTTATTTGTTAAACAATTTTCCAGATGATATTATTTCTCTGGTCAAAAACGATTATTGTAATCCTTAATTCATTCTAATATATTTTGCTTAGTACCAAAATAAAATAAAATATCGTGATTGAAATTAGAATACATTGCATCCAATTGTTGGGAAAATTAATCTCACACTACATGGGCATCGCGGATTTAGGGTTGCAAGAGTTCTGGTTAGATTACGATACTGCTGGTTTTTCTTGGTGCCATATGGAGGTCATTCCCAATAGCTGCAGTTTAGCTCATCCTTGTATATTGAAATGAAACAACAAATATTAAGACCCTTTCTCATTCATTTATATCTAACTAGTAAGGACACATGTGCGATGCACATGTTTGAATTTTTACTCATCCAACAATACTAAATTTGAAAGTCATGAATTTTTTTTCCTAAAACAAAAATTTACTATTCTTATTTGTACTCGTTACGTAGATGATTGAAAGAGCTTTTCAAATATATAAATTTTTAAAAAATCCGGTGTATATTTTGAAAGATATTAAGTTTTTAAAAATTTTAATCTATTTTTAAAACAATGATATTTATATAAATATGTAAAAAGTAAGGATAACTATGTAATTTAAGGGGTCTCCTACCAAAAATTACCTTTCTTTATATTAGTATAAGATAAGATGGACTCTCACGGGGTAGAGGAATATCATTCTAACAGGAGAAAGCATCTCCATCTAACGCCACTGCAAGAGAGCAGAAGTTTCAAGTCTATCACTATTTTCATTCTTTGTAATAATTTCTTTTTCTCTTTTGGGTGTCAGTTTGTCGCGTATTATTATTGGGGTATTGTATCAAATAATTGAGGGTTATTTACTTTCTAACAGAAAGTCCTTGCATTGCAACCATGACGACAACAACCTTTTAAAAAATTTACAAGTTGATCTAATCTAACAACAGGGGTTGGGCACCCCTGTAAGTTTGTGGGTTGCCATCAGAGCCGGTTTAATTCCGGCTTGGATAAGTGTACTTGTGTAATTATCTTGGCCAGTGGCGGAGCCAAGATATCTTGGTTGGGGGACAAATATAACCGTGAACAATGACACCATCACAAAATTGAGTTTTTAGCCATTTTAAAATCCGAGTATTCATATAGAATCAATTTTTGGTGAATTTTTACCATACGCAGTTCCATCATGCATTTGAGGGCCGTGGAGTGCAAGCATTTTGGACTCAAGAGTCAAAGTTCATGGCTAATTCGATCACTTTTTGTAGAAGTTTAAAATGCTAGTCAAATTAAAATATAAATTGAAGGATGATATTCAAAAATCGTGGTGAAAGAGGTGACAATTTAGTGAAAATATAAAAATAATACACACAAAATAGCAAGTTTACCGAATCTAGGGAGGACAACTGTCCTCCCTGGTCCTCGTATGGCTCCGCCATTTTGCATACAAATAAAAGAATAACAATATAAAATGTCAACTGACCCAATTTGCACCAGAAGTATGTGAACCCATAGGTATCCAACTCAAACATGCATGTTACACGAGCAAGTGGGTTAGTAAAGATTGATATCCTAACCAGCTAGCCGACCAATGATTATAAAAATAAATAAATTCAAATCAGAGGGTTAATTAATTTACTAATTAAAAGTTACTTAGTCCTTAATTATCACATGGCTACAGTATAGGACAGTGCAGACCCTATATATAATGTGCCCTTACAATAGTCTTCTTTTAAATCATCATTTTGGTTTCCCCTTGTCTCTCCCATTCTCATATCTCCTGTTTCAAGATGTTTGAGGCAATTTCACATTGGTTTCCTCTTGTCTTGGCTTCTCTCGTTTTCATATTCTTCTTTTGTAAGCACTGTTTCAAGATGTTTCACGGTAAGGAAACTGATGAAACCAAAAATTTGGACGGTGCTGATGAGAAGAGTGTAGTTGACGTTGAACAGAAAAAGACGATCCATGGAACGGTTGTGCTGATGAAGAAAAATGTGTTGGACTTCACTGATTTCCAATCGTCTTTGCTGGATCGAGTTGATGAGTTTCTGGGAAATGGGGTTTGTTTGCAGCTCGTTAGTGCTGTTCATGGTGATCCAGGTAATTTCATTTCCTCAATTTTCTATTGATTTTTCATTTCATTTTATGTTTTTATTTGATATTTGATAAGTTGATAACAACATCTTTTCAAAAATCTGAGGGGTTTGTGAGTGTTGATGAATCATAAATATACTCTGCATACTGTTGGGGGTTCTTAAACAGACTTATCTCCGTAAAAATAGGTTAATTAGTGGGTGTTAATTAACCATGATCTTAACTACCGCATAATTTTTCAAAATTTATAGATTTGAGACTGCAAAAATCTATTATTATTATTATTTATTTTTTGACTGAAAATGGCAAATTATATAGAAAAAAAAACTCAAGTCACTAAAACAGTGATAAGAGAGTTACAAAGGATCAGTGTAAAACTGCATCCCAATTACAAATGAGAGTTGAAAGTGAAAAATTCTGAAAGATATCAGTATTCAAAGCCCAAGTAAACAACAAACATTTTACTGCTGTTATCAGCTGAACTGAATTTCTAGAGTGATTGTTATACAACTTGTTGTTGCGTTCCCTCCACAAAGTCCACCAAATAGCAAAGGGTAATAAGCTCCAGATTTTTCTCAACCTGGTAGACTTCTTCTTTATTCCCCATTCCCAAAGATTCATCTTCACATCACTAGCCAAAACCCAGTTAACTCCAAAGCTTGCAAGGAAATAAGACCAAATTGCATAGGTTGTTTTGAAGTGAAGAAACAGATGCTCATTTGTTTCCACAAATTGATGACACATGAGGCAGTTTTCATCCTGAACCAAACCATCTCTAAAAAGAGTATCTAAAGTAGGTGCCCTCTTGTAACATAAAGTCCACACAAAGAAAGACACTTTTAATGGAACTTTGGAGTTCCATAATTGCTTGTCTGGAAACCTCAACAAGCCACCATCTTCTAAAGTTGTATAAGCCTTTGCCACAGTGAAAGTATCTCCATATCTCCAACTCCTAACATCATCATTTGCATTCACCGGAGGTTCACCAATAAGTTGCAGAAGGTTTGCCACTTCCAAAATTTCCTGATCATTCAAATCTCTTTTGAACTGAAAATCCCAGGCCCCATCAACAGTAATCATATCTTTAACCAGAGATGCTTTCCTTCTTGAAAGTTTGAATAAGTTAGTAAAAACACTTCTAAGAGATCTTTCACCTATCCGAACATCCTCCCAGAACAGAATTGAATTACATTCCTTACTAAAATAATAGTTCCATCTTTAACAAAATTTCTTTCTTTAAGAATTCCTGCCCAGAGACTGTGGCAAACTGACTTGTTTGTATGATTAGGGAATAAAGCCTCCACCTGACCTCCAAATTTTTGATTGATAATTCTTCTCCAAAGAGCTGTTCTTTCTAAGCCATATCTCCAAATCCACTTAGCATGTAAAGCTATATTAACCAACTGCAATTTTTTGATTCCAACACCTCCCCTGCACTTTGGAAGGTTTACATTTTTCCAAGCCACCCAACTTTTCTTCTTCACAGAAACAGTTGAACCCTATAAGAACATTCTCATAATCTATTATTATTTTTGAAAAATTATCAACTTAACAAGTCAAAAATTAGCTTGTATAAGCCAAGTTGGACTAGAAACTTCTGTTGTTTCATGGAGGCTATGAATTTTAAAATGTTATAGTACCGTATTAGATTTGGGTTCCTCTATATTCCCCTGGGAGTCTGGGGATAGTTTAGAAAACATTAGCTAAATTTAAGAGTCTCCCTAAGTTATATGTTTTCCAATGTGATCTACTCCCTCCTTACGTATTATATAGGTGGAATTTTTATTTTTCCTTATACCATTATATAAGCGGAGCCCAAATTTCAAAACAACTGTTTACTTATATTAGCCCTATTTATTTGCTTAGCAATTATCACAATTAAGTATATATTTCTAACATCAAGAATATGATTAAGGGTAAAGCAGAAGAAAAACATAAATTTTAATGAAATCCCAAAAAATTTAGAATTTATCGGGTCCGCCTATATACGTTGGTATGGAGGGATTATAGTTTCGAGCGACAAGGAATTTGTTTTGGTTGTTGACTTAACGTGAAGTGGTTTTAGTCATAAAGATTTGAGATTCCTTGTTAAAGCTTTTATATTCTCTCTTACCCTATCACAACACGACAGCTCATACTTCACTTAAAGGTGCGAACTCCTCAGGATTTAGATCTCTTAATTTTCATTTCTCTATGAACAGCGGCAACAGCCAATGGGATCAACTGCTAGTTTAAAATAATTTTTATACCTGACTGGATTTATTATTTATTATTTACTTGCAACTTCCAACGTGCAACGTGCAACATTCTTTTTTTAGTTTTATCCAAAATAATGCAAGTTCCCGTAACAAAATGTCGGTTGTACGTCATTCTCTTGCTCTAGTTGTGAACTTCTGTATTGGTGGCCAGAAGCCGTACGTGTCCCAAATAAGAATTGTCATACGGTAAAAATGAAAACTTTGATTGATCTTCATATTGCATGAATTAACAATATTGCTAACAAGGGTACTAAATTGCTTAGGGCTGTATCAATTTCTTAACAATATTTATTTTGTCCAATATGCATTCTGATATACCCACAAGCAGTTTTGGTACCCCGATTACGAGTCCTCCAAAATCATTTTAGTAATATAGTAATTAGATACCCTTTTAGAAATGATCGATAAAATAATATTAATGTCCCTTAAAATAAGGATTGAGAAATTAATAATTCTGTCTAAGTGGACAAAGGTTATTTTAGTTCTTATTTTATTGGAGGTTATTTTATTTGTATATTTGTTATCGGAAAACAAGTGCTTCCATTGTTTATAGATTGAGGGTTCACCATTAGTGTAGCTTTGGAAAAAAGAATCCGAACACACTAAAAGGGTTTAGTGGGTCATGACACGGATTCACCATGACTAGATCTCATATTTAAACGGTAATTATGTAAAGAGATTTGGACCAGTCATATCGGTCCGCTCCTAGTCAAATCGGTCGGACTCGGAATTG
Source organism: Papaver bracteatum (assembly GCA_023529315.1). Taxonomy (NCBI): domain Eukaryota; kingdom Viridiplantae; phylum Streptophyta; class Magnoliopsida; order Ranunculales; family Papaveraceae; genus Papaver; species Papaver bracteatum. Next base: position 104,715 of record JAJJWX010001510.1, read on the forward strand.
GTTTACATTTTCTAATTAGCTAGCGGCAGCTTTATAATGCAAAGAAAAAAAAAAAATCCTTGCATCCCTAATATATAGGCGGAGAAAATGAAATATCTTAGAATAAAAAAATGCATAATTTTTATAAATTTTCATGTTTTTTTTATCTATATCCCTTGTCTTATTCTCAATACAATTTTCCATATAACATAAATAAGGATATATATGTCAAAAAGTATCTTGGAATTAAAATTCGGCTTATCTAATGGGACTAGGAAAATCCAATAATCCGCCTATATAATAGGGACGGAGGGAGTACTACATACATATACTATATTTCAATTAGAGATTTTCTAAAAAGAGAAGAAGCTGGTGACAGTGTGTAAGGCTTAGTTAGAAGTAAGATAAGAGGGAGAAAAAAAATATAAAATTGGTTAATTAACCCAATAACAACAGTTTTTGGCTGAAAAAAACATATAAAATTTAATATTGCTCAAAAGGACGAGAATGTAAAAATATTTAGGATTTAAACAGTTTCTCATCCTACCATTTTCATATACTTTTTCTTATTTTTCATTCACATTAGGATGCATCCAGTTTCATCCTCGCTCTTTTTGAAGTTTAAGACAGGATAAATCCAGTTTCATTCTTGCTATCTTTTTTGTGTCCATTTCACCCATACTAATTTTTACTCGTCCATTAGAACCATGTTTTAAAAATATTTGTACAAATGACCCATTTTCCGGAAAAAAATGGATTGTTTTTCAAATTTTTGTTTATCTGTGGCAAATTTCTTTATCCTGATAGTTCATAATACATCTTTGGCAAACCTATAAATGCAGAAAATGAAATGCGAGGAAAACTGGGGAAAGAATCCTATATTGAACACTGGATCACCACAATGACCTCAGCCAAAGCAGGATCATCTGTATTCGGGATTACATTTGAATGGGACGAATCAATTGGTATTCCAGGGGCTTTCATTATTAAAAACCTCCACCATAGTGAGTTCTACCTCAAGTCGCTCACACTTGAAGAAGTTCCTGGCGTCGGCCGTGTTCACTTCGTTTGCAACTCTTGGGTTTACCCGGCTCACTGTTACAAAAATAACCGCATTTTCTTTGCTAACCAGGTACGCTCCGTCAAAGACACACGAATTTGATGCCAGATAATGGCAATGCATATTTATGTAAGGTTGGTTATTGTTGCAGAGTTACCTTCCGAATCACACACCAGAACCTCTAAGAAAGTATCGAGAAGATGAACTTAAGATTCTTCGTGGAGACGGAACAGGAGAGCTTAAGGAGTGGGATCGAGTTTACGACTATGCAACGTACAATGATTTGGGTAGCCCTGACAGAGGAGCCAGGTACGCCAGGCCAATTTGTGGGGGATCATCAGAGCTTCCTTATCCTAGAAGGGGACGTACCGGTCGAAAACCCACAAAGACAGGTATCAAATATATGCATGAGACTTTTACTTCTTTACTAACTTGATTATCTTGGTATAGAATCTCTCTAATGTTTAAGGCGGGCGCCTAGGCGCCCAAAGCGCAAAAAGCGAGGAGCCACTACCTTGGGCGCCTTAGCAAGCATGCATGTGTCTAACGCATACTATTTGTTTGTTTAACAGATCCTAACTACGAAACCAGATTATTCCTATTGAGCCTCGATATTTATGTGCCGAGAGATGAAAGATTCGGCCATCTGAAGATGTCGGATTTTCTAGCCTACTCTCTCAAGTCCATTGCGCAAGTCCTTCTTCCAGGGATTGTATCATTTTTGGATAGCACTCCCACCGAATTTGATTCTCTCCAGGAAGTGCTAGACCTACACCACGGAGGACTCCGACTACCCTCCGCTGCAATAAATGCAATTCACCACTCCGTCCCTTTACAAATGATCAAGGAAATCTTTCGTTCAGATGGTCACGTACTTAAGTTCCCTGTGCCTCATGTAATCAAAGGTACCAGGGCCAAATCTGTCGTTGCCATCTCATTAATGGTGATTCATTCTTGGCTATGCCCGTTTTGTTTATACTGTTATTTTCATACTTTTGCAGAGGATAAGTTTGCTTGGAGGAGTGACGAAGAATTCGGAAGAGAAATGCTTGCTGGAGTTAACCCTGTCGCAATTCGACTTCTTGAGGTATAAAAACAAATCCAAGTTCTTAAATCCGAAACTTTTTTGATAAATTTGTAACTCTAAATTGATATAGTTGTATCTGGTTCAACAATTCATAGGAGTTTCCACCAATAACCAAGCTCGACCCTGAACTATATGGAGACCATACAAGCTCAATAACCAAAGAACATATTGAGAAGAACCTAAATGGGCTAACAGTAGAAGAGGTAACTACAACTACGTCATACTACATTTTTTTCTTTAAGAAGAATCATACTTATGTTTCTCAATGTACTGACAATTTGAAGTATGAATGCGTAGGCTTTGAAGAACAAGAAGCTATTCATATTAGATCATCATGATACATTGATTCCGTACCTGAACCGCATAAATACGACTACAACAAAAATTTATGCAACAAGAACCGTCCTCTTGTACCAACAAGACGGGACCTTGAAGCCTTTGGCTATTGAGCTAAGCTTGGTTCATCCAGATGGAGAAAAACATGGTGCAGTTAACGAAGTTCATACACCATCTGAAGATGGTGTTAAAGCATCAGTCTGGCATCTGGCCAAAGCTTATGCAGCTGTGAATGACTCTGGTGTCCATCAACTCATAAGCCACTGGTAATTTTTGTGCTCATACAAAATTTTCCGGGCTTTCTAGCTAATGCACTTTTGAAGAACCTGATCTTATATATGAGATCTTCTTACGCTGCAGGTTGAATACTCATGCAGTGATTGAGCCGTTTGTAATTGCCACAAACAGGCAACTAAGTGCTATCCACCCAATTTACAAGCTATTGGAACCTCATTACCGAGATACAATGAATATCAACGCATTGGCTCGTCAGACTCTCATTAGTGCTGAAGGCATCCTTGAAAACACCGTTTTTCCAGGAAAATATGCTATGGAATTGTCAGCAACAATTTATAAAATGTGGAATTTCACTGAGCAGGCACTCCCAGCCGATCTTATTAAAAGGTAGTAATTTCCAAACGCATTTGATTTCACAATTCATTTTAGATTCTTGTTGAATGAGTTCTTGGTTATTACTGTCATCATAGCAACTAATTGCTCATTTTCTTCGTTTGTTCAGAGGAATGGCAGTTCCGGACCCAACCAAACCACATGGCCTTAGCCTAGTGATTGAGGATTACCCTTTTGCTGTCGACGGGCTTGAAATTTGGTCAGCAACTGAGAAATGGGTTCATGAATATTGTTCATTTTACTATCCCACAGACGACTTGATCCGGGATGATTCAGAACTACAGGCATGGTGGAAAGAAGTCCGAACCGAAGGCCATGGTGACTTGAAAGATAAACCATGGTGGCCGAAAATGCAAACTCTGTCAGACTTAACCAAATCATGCACCACTATTATATGGGTATCTTCAGCGCTCCATGCAGCAGTGAATTTCGGTCAGTTCCCATATGCAGGTTACTTACCGAACAGACCAACAATAAGCCGAAGATTCATGCCCCAGCCAGGTACACCTGAATACGCTGAACTCGAAAAGAACCCAGATTTAGTTTTCTTGAAAACTATAACTAGTCAACTGCAAACCTTACTTGGGGTATCTCTAATTGAGAGCCTGTCAAGGCATTCGTCTGATGAGGTTTACCTGGGACAAAGAGATTGTTCTGAATGGACATTAGATAAAGAACCACTTGAAGCTTTTAAGAGATTTGGAGATAATCTGGTTGAGATTGAGAATAAGATAATGCAAATGAACCATGGTAAGAAATTCAGAAACAGATTTGGACCAGTGAATATGCCATACACATTGTTGTATCCAAATACTTCTGATTTAAGCAAAGTTGGTGGACTTACTGGTAAAGGTATTCCAAACAGTGTTTCTATTTGAGTCTTGAGTGGTTAGCCTAGATATATCTCCAGAATAGAATGCTCATCTATCCCAGGAATTATCGAATACTTTTTATGGTGTACGTTTTTAATTGAATGTTTCCAATGAAAATAATTTGGGACTTTGTAATATTTTTGGCTTGCGTGGTTAGCCCAGTTTTCTTATTCCTACCAAAGTATTAGTAAAGAACTTAGTGCTGACGAATTTCGAGTTCATGTGAATTAGGTCACTAGTATATCACACAATGATTTTTTTTTTTTATCGGTAAAGTAGTTTTATTTTTATAAAGGATATCAATACATAGTACTCCCGGCACATCTGAATGAGAACTCATTACAACAACAATTTGAAATCCTAACTAATAATTGGTAGGCCCTAAGATAGAACCTAAGATACCACTCACAAACAACAATTGTAAAAAGCCCACTTACATTGAAAGCCCAAAACCTAGAAGCCATTAACAAAAAGATTTTACCATTGTATTATAGTGACATCTGATTTCCTATCTAAGTGTACTATAGTGACATCGGATTTCCTATCTAAGTGTATTTGGAATCAAGCTTATTATAGGGGGAGAAAATATTTGATGGGGGCGTTTTTTGAAGGAGGCATGGGGGACAAATGACATGTTGACACGTGCATATGATATTAATGAATTTTGTTTCCAAAAATATAAAAAAATATATATATATAAAAAAATTGTAATTTTGGGGAGAAAATTAATAATGTTTTAAATTATTTATGTTCCCAATCTTGATACCATTCTCATAAAAAGCTTTTGGTTGGCAGCCTAGCTACAAGCTGGGCTCCAACTACTCTCTGAATAGCAACACCTAATCTATAAAAAATAAACTTACCTAATCCGCTACTAGCGTCATTACTAAAGAAACAATTCTTTAGACGCTTGAAAAAGGCTAAAGTATCTTCACCAAGTTCGCCTAAGGTAGTAAAGGCCAAGACTCCCAACCCATATCCATGTGAAGCACACTTGTCCAAATATTTGGTATGTTTGCGCGAAACAGCACCAGAAATAGCCTTGCCAGGGACAAAAGAGCGAACACCATCACCAGTGAAAGGAGAGACACCTGTAACATCCATACAAACATCTTTCCCATTCTCCCAGTTGAGGACTAGGATATCAGCAGGCTTTAGGTCTTTACCATCATCTGAACGAAGACCGAGGGGAACCTCCTTGTGTGCAGGCACATTGGATTTATAGCATATATCAAAAATAGCGTCACGAACAACGTCATGGCGAAACTTATAACCAATATCCTTAGCACAATGAAGCGCGTGATCTCCAAAAATGTCCATAGATTTGTTACAACTTGGTCAAGGACTATTATCAACAAAGAGAGGAATACCAAGGCGATAGCAAAGCACAACTCTAAATTGTCGATGACCAAGGCATTGGTTGAGCCCACTAATGGGAACCGCCAAAAGATAATCTTGGGCATGCTTGACACGGTTACATTGCCACAGTACAGAGTCTCTTGGATACATATGAAATTGGTCTGGGATTTTCTTATTGACTGCATAAAAATAAACTACTGCCAGGGAGTGCATGGAAGGGGGGGAAGAATCATCGACACAGTAAGTAGACGGTAAACCACATACCTGGGTAAATGTCTGAAGAGCCAACTGATAGGCTGAACCTCTGTCTGTTGAGAATAAATCACCAAGGATCGCTTTCTGCACTGAAGTAGTCTGGCTATGAGAAGCAAGAAAACAATAAGCAGGAGTGTCAACCATGGTATAAATACCAAGACCACCATCCTTGATAGGAAAGGTAGCCAATATCTTATGTAGAGGACCAAAACCCGCACCATCACCATTAATAAGAATCCTCAAATACTGATAAAGATTATCATCAAAAAGATCAGCAGCAGGTTGAAGAGCAGCAGGATTGGTGGTACGCATTGAAAAATAAAGTCTAGACACACCAGTACAGTTGCGCAGTAGAAGTATCTCACTTTGAGGATCCCTGAGTTTTTTAATTGACTCCATTAATTGAACAGTTTTATGCACCCTGTTCAATAACATGTCGCTAATGAAGTTCATATCCAAACTCACTGGACCATCCAAAAGTTTAACACCCTTAGAAGGTATACCAATCTCCAGGAGGAAAACACCATCTTCTGTTCCTCTGGGATCGACGGAAGGCCAAAATACTTCCGTTTTCTTTATATTAAGATATAACCCCCTACTTGGACCTTCTGTTTCAATTATGCGCAGGGCCTTAGATACCTCTAAAGTTTCACCCACAATTGTACCATCGTCCAAATACCAAGCATGTAAATAAAGAGTGCAACCAGAAGCAATAGACTTCACTAAAGGGTGAAGAGTAAGATCAAAAAGCAAGGAACCGAGGGGATCCCCTTGTTGCACACCCAGTGCAGAAGACAAAATATATTGGGCATAGTAAAGCTTAGCCGGGAGAAGGTAGCAAAATTCTACCCAACGGGAAATACCTGGACAATGGAGACGCACTTCCTTGATGAGATGAGATCTGCTCACCATATTAAAGGCATTAGAAAAGTCAATTAGCAACATTGACATTTTATCCGAGTGACCCTTCATCTCCAAAAGGCGATTTACAGCATGTAAAATACCTTCACCTCCTACAGGAACACCAACCCCGAATTGGTAGTCTTCTAAATAATAAGTCATGTCCTTACCAATGGCGAAAGCAGCCACCTTGGAAACCAATATGCGCCAAACCGTACCAACAGCAAATATCATATGCACGTGTCAACATGTCATTTGTCCCGCATGCCCCCTTAAAAAATCGCCCCCATCAAATATTTTCTCTTATAGGGGCGGCATGGTTTATTAGAGGGGCGGCAGCGTGATAGTAATGTCCCTCTTGTTGGTTAAGGGATGTCCTAAAGGGGATGTAAATTGACTAGATTACCCTTTTTACCTTAAATGGACTAATCTACCCTTACTTTATAAGTTAAAAAGACCTAATTGTCCTCCCCTATTTATAAACCTAATGAATAAAAAAAACCAAAAAAGTTTTCTTTTTTTCATCTTCTCTTCTCCTCCTCTATCAATCGTAAACACCATTAAAACTGAAATTTCCATCGTGTTCGATTAATCGGCGATTTGAAAAATTGATAATCGTTGATTGAAACCTATATTAGATATGCCGAATAAAAAGGTTAACGAAGATTGTAGCCATTCTAATGAACCACATCCTCCATTAGGTCAAGAACATCAATTTGAAACTCCTCAACCGTCAAAATCAAGCCCAATGACTTATATGAGGTATGTTTCGGAAAACCCAGTTAGGGTTTAGTCTATTGTGTATGATTTAAGTTAGTTTTGTATCAAAAATTAGGGTTTTGGTTCAAAATTAAAATTTAAATCTCTGTGTTGCATGTGAGTTACGGTTGGTAATAACTCCAATTGCAACCGTAACTATAAATTTGGTTGATGTTACGGTTTGTTGCAACTCATTACCAACAGTAAGTTCCATATTTTGATATAGAATGTTCAGTTACGTTTGATATTTTGCAACCGTAAGTAGATTTCGGTTGGTATCGATACATAAGTTACTAACCGTAATTTACCCTGTAACTTTCATTTTTTTTTACGGTTTGTAACTTCATCACTGTTAGCAACTGTATTTGAGTTATGACTTGTAACTCAAATAACTTTACCAACCGTAGAACATCCTGTAACTTGGTAATTTTCCCAAAAACACACATGGTTCAAAAGTAAGATCAAATACCAACCATAGGTTAGATACAGTTGATATCGATCCATTAGTTACCAACCGTAGCTTAGTTACCAACCGTAGCTTAGTTACGGTTGATCTCGACTCATTCGTTACAAACCGTAACTATGCATGCTCACCAAATTTGTGTATGTTTCGTTTTCTATGTTATTTGTTCCACCCTTAGTAAATCAATCAATTGTAGTGCTTATGTAGGAATCCTGATAGGGTGAAGAAAAAAAGATGAAATAACTTAACACCGATTGATCATACGCCAACCCCTCGCGGTGACAAGCATTTAGGGGTAGATAATAGAGGTATCCACAAGAATGAGAAGAGGAAGAATAAGTTTGAAATTAAGTTGAGAGAAGAACCTGTGGATGAATCTGGAGTTGAGTTAGAAGGAGTGGAACATAATGATCAAGAAGCGGTCGGAGTTGAAACTAACCGTGAAGGCAACCAAAATGAAATTTTAGAGGAGGAAACTAATTATGATGAAGATGAAGAAGTATCCAAAGAATCCAATGATGAAGAAGAGGAGGAAGAGGAAGCAAATGATGAAGAGGAGGAAGAGGAAGAAAATGATGAAGAGAAATAAGAGGAAGAAAATGATGAAGAGAGAAAAAATTCCAAGGGAAAACAGGTTGTTATAGCTGCACCTCGAGTTAGAGAAAAGAATCCGAGAAAGGAACCCGCACCGAAAGGGATGCATATTCCTAAAGGCAAAGATTTGTTGTTTCCACAGAAGAAGAATAGAAGACCTTGGGGCGAGGCCCCAGAAAAGTCTTCAATCTTATTTGGTTATAAAGATTCTTGGGTCGCAAAAGTCTGTGAGACAAGGGTATGATTTTTCTTACTTTTCTTAAAACATTCAATTTATATAACTTATTTTGGTACATTTTGTTTGTTTTTTTGTTCCAGTTCACCAAAATATAAACATATTTTGGTATATTTGTTTTTTTTAGGACCATGCGAGATGCACAAAATTGCTCAAGCGTCAAAGGGATAAACATTGGCCATTAAGTAAAGAATATGATGCGGTTTTTAATCTAGTGGTTAGTACAAGATTAGGGCCTGGAATACTTCATTCCCAATCAGAGTATGATAGTGTTGTGGTCTCTGCCTTCAGGGAACGATTTCAGCTTGAAACAAATACGTTTCATCTTCCATTTGGAGAGATGACAATAACACCGGACGATGTGAAGCAAATTCATGACCTTGAAGTTGAAGGATAATCGGTGTTTGAAGGTTTCGAAAACCACATGTCTTGGACTGACCTTTACACCCTTGTTCAAGAAACACTTGGCTGGGAGAAAGATGAAACCGAGATGGAGTTTCAGTTGGCTGGTGGTTATAACCCTGATGAACTACATAAACCACGTATCATCAAAAAGCTTTTACTGAAGAATCTGAGGAAAATGTTTAAAGGAACACATAAAAAGGAATTGGAAGGTGAGGTGATGGATGAAACAAGAGTTAGGCGTATAGCCACAGCTTATTTGTTGTATTCTCTTGGGACCTTTCCTGATAACTCTGGAAATAGGGTGAATGTTCATTACCTACGCTTGTTGAAGAATTTGAACGATACCAAAAATTATTCATGGGCCACTGGCACCCTTGCATATTTACTTGAGATCCTAAGAAAGGCGTCGAGGGTTGGGGCTACTGAAATTGCAGGGAAGAACATGATTATGTCCTTACGGGAAAGAAGTTCAAGTTCATTGGTAGACAACAAAGGTACAAAGAGGGGAAGCTCATTCTAATGAGGGAGAAAATAGATGCTTTCACTGTTAAAGATTTTATCTTTGACCCTTATTCGAGGATCCAAAATGAAGTTGATGCTCGCAGGTTCACAGAGACCGCAGGCTACAATGGACCATTGTATCATCCCACATGTTACGTTATGACCAATCCTCGTCGAACTCTACGCAAAGTTGGTCATATTCAAAAAAGGGTTATCAAGGAAAACTTCGCATTTTCCAAGAAAGGATCCGAGACGAAAGTCCCCATAATTGTACTCAACTACCACCCAACTCCGATGGTTCATGCTTGTAACAACCACCATCAAGAAAGATACCAACTCGCAGCGGGAGAGGCAAGGGCTTGTAGTAACACGAGAGAATCATCTGATGATTTCATGGATTGGTATTATCATTTTGGTCATCCACATGTGATCAATATTGATCCGGAGGCCTAGCCATATATTCAAAAGGCTATAGCACAAAGGAAGGGAGTCGATGTGACCAAAGAGAAAAAAGGTCTATTTGGTTTGACTTAGAAGAGGCTATATTTCATGTCGGTACGTAATTTTGTTATCCTCATGACTTTGGATTTTAATATTAATGTATATTATGAAATAATCTCTTAGCGCTCTTTTTTATATGTGAATAGAAAGATCGAGCCTAAGGTTTGGAAAATAGCTTGACTACATGCATCCGTAGTAATGGTGTGATCAAAGCTCCTCAACAAAAGATCTTACAAGAGCGAATAAGGAACATGAATAATCCAAACATGGCAGAATTGTATGAGGGGTTGGTCACGGAAGAAAGAGGCTTAAAGAGGAGTAGAAACTCTCTTGGAGGTGCGAGTAGCATCCATAGTCAACCTTCACCTAGTAGCGAAGAGACAAATCTTGAAGAGGAGGTGCACGGTGTGGGTGCTGGCCAAAAAGGTGGTCGTGGTAGCCGCGGTGGTCGTTGTGATGGTCTTAAAACTCGTGGTGGTGGTAGAACCAGCAAAAGGGGTCGTGGTGGTCACCGTGCTTAGTTATGGTTGTTGTGTTAGTTATGGATATGGGTTAGTTGTGTGTGGTTAGTTATGAATATCAACTTATGGATATTATGACAAACTAATAGTTGTGTGTTAGTTATGTATTTTAGCTTATGGATATTATCTACGAATTTGAACTTATTTGTGTTAGTTATGGATTTGAACTTATGGATATTATCTATGAATATGAATTTGAAGTTATGGATATGTGTGTTTGTGTAGTTATAGAGCTAAGGCTAAAATTTGAAATCAGAGTTACGGTTGGTAATAATTCTGCGGGATGAACCGTAACTTCAGTTATGGTTCTTAACTATTTCACAATAAAGAACCGTAAGTGACTATCACAAGATGCGGTTGGTTTAGTTATAATAATTACGAACCGTAAATCATCCTGGATGTTTTAATTTTCTGATGTGACCAATTACGGTTGGTAACCTATGCAGTTAACCAACCGTAACTCTGGAATTCAGTTTTCTCCAGAGTTACAGTTTGTAAGTGCTCAATAGCTAAGAACCGTAACTCTGGAATTCAAAATTCTTCAGAGTTACGGTTGGTAAGTTCTAAATAGTTACAAACCGTAACTATGGAATTCAAAATGCTTCAGATTTACGGTTGGTATATTCATTATAGTTACCAAACGTAACTTCTATCATACTGACATGTCCTTGTGCAATTTGAAAATATAGCCGTTGAGACCTTCAACAACTTCTTTTTCAAAAAATAAATCCGTTATTGAAGATTTTATTTATTTATTATATATATATGCTTATCCTACTTGCTAGAAGTTACACCTACACATGAATCATCTCTTACCTTAAACTATATTATGGCTCCAAACCCTGAATTCATTTTGGAAGAATATTTATGTATTTGCCGCAACTTTGTTCTATGCTATTGTTGATGGTGGTTTTTAGTTTAAGGTTAAAATCGTAAAACGCTAAACCTAGCAGACATTTAAAACAAGCATTTACTAGGAGCATTTAATAAAAAAGATTTTAATATGTCTCTAATAATTACCGGGGTATATTTTTTCAAATTAGGGTTACGACAAACCAAACCCTAATTCCCCCGTGTTCCAATGGCAAATCATGCCATCCACACCTAGCCCAAGCTAGCCGCGCCATGCCAATCGCACCATGCCATGGCCCTAGCTATGCTGGCCACATCTCGTGTGCCAATGGAAAATCATGCCAGCCACACCCTACCACGCCAAAGCATGCTAACCATGCTATCCGCACCCTTGTGCCAATGGCAAATCATGCCAGCCACACCTAGCCCAAGCTAGTCGCGCCATGCCAATCGCACCATGCCATGACCCTAGATATGCTAGCCATATCTCGTGTGCCAAAGGCAAAACATGCCAGCCACAAGCATGCTAGCCTCACCCTTGTTCCAATAGAAAATCATGCCAGCCACACCTAGCCCAATCTAGCCGCGCCATGCCAATCGCACCATGACATGGCCCTAGCTATGCTAGCCACATATCGTGTGCCAATGGAAAATCATGCAAGCCACACTCAAACGCGCGAAAGCATGCTAACCATTCTAGTCGCACCCTTGTGCCAATGGAAAATCATGCAAGCCACACCTAGCCCAAGCTATCCGCGCCATGCCAACCGCACCATGCCATGGCCCTAGATGTGCTAGCCACATCTCGTGTGCCAATGGAAAATCATGTCAGCCACACCACACCTAGCATGCCAACCATGCTAACCGCACCCCTGTGCCAATGGAAAATCATGCCAACCACACCTAGCCCAAGCTAGCCGCGCCATTCCAATCGCACCATGCCACGGCCCTAGATATGCTAGCCACGCCATCCTTTCGGCCTTCTCCTCACTTCCACTAAAGTGAAGGCATGCAACAATCAACGGTTTCCCTTCAATCCCAGGAGAAAATCCTGGCCGTCTAAGGTCCTCTCACAACCTTTAGCTTAAAACCATATCTTGGTTACGCGCCTAACCCAAGCTAAACGCGCCATGCGCCCATGGCTACTCCTTGGCTCCACATTCCAAGACCGCACCTATCGCCCATGGATACTCCTTGGCCCCCACATGCCAAAATCACGTCATGCTCCCATGGATACTCCTTGGCCCCACATGCCAAGACCGCGCCATGCGCCCATGTCTACTCCTTGGCCCCACATGCCAAGACTGCGCCTAGCGTCCATGGATACTCCTTGGCCCCACATGCCAAGATCACGCCATGCACCCATGGTCACCCCTTGGGACCGCATGCCAAGCCGAACCAAACCTAGCCAAGCTAGCCGCGCCATGCCAAACGCACTTTTCCTTGGCCCTAGCCATGCTAGTCACGTCATGACAAGCCAAGCGGCCTGACCTTGTCCCTAGATATGCCATACGCCCATGGAAAACCCTTGGCCCCTCATGCCAAGTCTAAACACGCCCTATCCATGCCACCCTCCTGGCCTTCCCCCCACTACTACTAAAAAGAAGACATGCACCAATCAACGGTTTCCCTTCAAACCCAAGAGAAAATCCTGGCCACCCAAAGTCACCTCATGACTTTGGCCCAAAAAACCCTAGCTTGGTCACGCACCTAACCAAAGCTAGCTATGCCATGCGGCCATACAAACCCTCGTCCCCATGCGCCCAAACCAAACCGTACCTAGCCAAGCTAGACGCACCAAGACAAGCGCCCTTGCCTTGGCCCTAGCTATTCCATGCGACCATGGAAAACCCTTGGCCCCACGCGCCAAGCCAAACCGAACCTAGCCAAGCTAGCCGCACCAAGACAAACACCCATGCCTTAACCTTAGCTATGCTAGTCAAACTAGGCCAGGACAAGCGCCTTTGCCTTGGACCTATCCATGCCATACGCCCATGGAAGACCATTGGCCCCACGCGCCAAGTCTAAACAACACTCTGGTCGCACCTTCCCTATGCGACCACCAAAACAAAGGCATGTGGCCATAAATGGCCACCCTTCAAACCCAGGAGAGAATCATGGCCGTCTAAATTCACCTCATGACTTTTGGGTTCGAAAACCTAAGTCTGTCCATGCCAAACCATGCCATGCCAACGGCATGCAAACCTAGTCGCGCCACCATGATAGCCCTCACTACCAAAACTAAGGTGTGCAATGCACCTCTCGAGATGCAAAATCTCGACCGTCGAAGGTCACCAGGTTAGCAAGTTCCCCTAGCTCGAATTTCCAAGCCACAACAACGTATTACATGTTCTCCAAGAACATTCGAGACATCAACACAAACTGGGGGATATTTTTTGGGTATTGATTTGGTGGTCTAAAGCATGCGGCGTACACTACGCCCCTCATAAGGAAGTGTCATAAGAGTGAGGCGCCTTGTAAATACGGGAGTTATGTGGAAACGTTCATGGGACATAAAGCCGTGAGTTAACAACCTTTATGGAACATCAATTCCATAACGTTAACAGTTTCATAAAAATCAATTACATACGTTAACCACTTTATGGAACAATCAAGTCCATGCATACGGTTACCACCTCCTCCTATTTACTCCTCACTCCTTAATGAGACCAGGGTACATTTCTTCTACGACTTTTATAAATAGGTCTTACCTATTTCCATTTGAACAACAAGTTCATTCGGACAAGACAACACCCAGAATACTTACCTGCTAGCTCCCCTCGTGAGCTCTCCTACTTTTATGAAAATAAGTCGTAGAATCCCAATTGCTCTTCCAGAATAAACTATTCTGGTCTCACACTCTCCTTGCTTCCCTCCCCAAAACCAACCCATTCTCCTCCTCTTTGTGACCGAAGCAAGTCTGGAACGGCCATTTCTTGGTTTAGGCCAGACTTGTACAGATTGATCTCTCGAACCTAAAAGTACTCCCTTGCAGTATATTTCTTAGGGTTTAAACAGTTTCTCACCTTCACACCTGCAATTAACAAAATCAGCAGAATCTATTTTCACCTATAAACAATTGGCTACCACAGTGGGAGCACTACAGGAAAAATATACATCTACAACCGGTGATTTACAACGCTTAGCTAAGTATTGTAGAAAATCCTATGTTTTACAACTGAATTCAAAGGAAGAGTTGTGGTATATCATCACTTCCAACCCTTAGGAAACAAGGGGTTGTGCTAAGAAAACAAACGACAACTCCTTAAGAAAAAGTGTTGTGACGACATTGAGCTATTACAACTCTGTTTTATAAGTGTAGTGACTTAGCCTATCACAACTCTCACAAGTGTTGTTGAAAGAGCACAAAAATATGATAACGGAAAATATGTTAGAGGGGAGATTCGAACATGAACCAACTGTATGGAAGTGTATGCTCATCAACCATCCTTTCAGTTCACAAGTTTTGGTTTTTTTCATTTTTTTAAATAGAAACCTATAACAACACTTATAAGTGTTGTAGAAGTAAAAATATATAATGTTGGAAAAAATGAGGTTGGGGGGATTCGATCCTGAGCCTCGGGCATGGAAATCTACACCACTAACCATCCTACACTATCTCAGGTTCTGTCAAGTTTGTGGTTCTTTAATACACTAACTTTATGACAACGCTTCATAAGTGTTGTAAAACAAAATGTAATGCTCAAAAAATAATGCTCAGGTGACTGAGCAGCAAACAACGCGAAGCCTTCTCTGAAAATTACTTATTTCCTATAAGGGTAGTCTGGTCATTTTCACAGTCTCCATAAAGTTTATTGCACATATTTCCATCAAGGGTAATATGGTCATTTTCACATTATGAAATATTTACTTTACCTATTTCCGATAAGGGTAGTCTTGTATTTTTTCATAGTCTCTATAATATTTATTGCACTTATTTCCATTAGGGGTAATATGGTCATTTTCACATTTTATAATATTTACTTTACCTATTTCCAATAAGGGTAGTCTGGTCATTTTCACAATCTCCATAATATTTATTGCACTTATTTCCATCAAGGGTAATATGGTCATTTTCAAAGTGAAATATTTATATTAATAATTTTCGATTAGGGCAGTCTGGTCATTATTAAAGTTTCGATAATATTTATTGCACTTATTTTCACTAAGGGTAATATGGTCATTTTCATAGTCTGTAATATTTTATTTACTTATTTCCGATAAGGGTAGTCTGGTCATTTTCACAGTCTCCATAATATTATTGCACTTATTTCCATTAAAGGTATTATCGTCATTTTCACATTTTGTAATATTTATTTTACCTAGTTCCAATAAGGGTAGTCTGGTCATTTTCACGGTCTCCATAATATTTATTGCACTTATTTCCATCAAGGGTAATATGGTCATTATTAAAGTTTAATATTTATTGCATTTATTTTCACAAAGGGTAATATGGTCATTTTAACAGTCTATAATATTTTATTTACTTATTTCCGATAAGGGTAATCTGGTCATTTTCACAGTCTCCATAATATTTATTGCACTTATTTCCATTAAGGGTAATATTTTCATTTTCACATTCTGTAATATTTACTTTACCTATTTGCGATAAGGGTAATCTGGCCATTTTCACAGTCTCCATAATATTTATTGCACTTATTTCCATTAAGGGTAATATGGTCATTTTCACATTCTGTAATATTTACTTCACCCATTTCCAATAAGGGTAGTCTGGTCATTTCCACAGTCTCCATAATATTTACTGCACTTATTTTCACTAAGGGTAATATGGTCATTTTCATATTATAATATTTTCTTTACTTATTTCCGATAAGGGTAGTCTGGTCAATTTCATAGTCTCCATAATATTTATTGCACTTATTTCCATTAAGGGTAATATCGTCATTTTCACATTCTGTAATATTTATTTTACCTATTTCCTATAAGGGTAGTATGGTCATTTTTCACAGTCTCCATAATATTTACTGCACTTATTTCCATTATGGGTAATATGGTCATTTTCATAGTCTGTAATTTTTTTTTTTACTTATTTCCGATAAGGGCTGTCTGATCAATTTCAGTCTCCATAATATTTATTGCACCAAATCTGATAAATTTCATTTTCAGTTCACCCGAATGAGAAACTTAGGTCCAACTCTAGTAATCTTTGAACGTGTGATGTTCAAATCTGATAAATTTCATTTTCAGTTCATCCGAATGAGAAACTCAGTTCCAACTCTAGTAATATTTGAACATGTGATGTTCAAATCCAAAAAAATTTCATCATCAGTTCATCCGAATTTGAAACTCAGGTCCAACTCTAGCAATCTTTGAACCTGTGATGTTCAAATATGATAAATTTCATATTCAGTTCATCTGAATGAGAAACTCAGGTCCAACTCTAGTAATCTTTGAACCCGAGATGTTCAAATCCAATAAATTTCATCTTCAGTTCATCCGAAGGAGAAACTCAGGTCCAACTCTAGTAATCTTTGAACCCGAGAATAGGGTTTGTTAAAAGGTATGCATACAGTATGCAGAAATATGGTTTGTTTAAGGTTTCGTAGAATATCTCGAAGGAATCTTACCTGTAAATGGATGGATTCGTCGTTCTTACCAAGTTTCTGACTTAGAGTAGTCAACTCTCGGCCAGGTTTCGGTCTCGGAGCCTGGTATGCATACATAGGGTTTGTTTAAGGTTTCGTAGAATATCTCGAAGGAATCTTTCCTGTAAATGTATGGATTCGTCATTCTTACCAAGTTTCTGACTTAGAGTAGTCAACTCTCGGCCAGGTTTCGGTCTCGGAGCCTGGTATGCATACATAGGGTTTGTTTAAGGTTTCGTAGAATATCTCGAAGGAATCTTTCCTGTAAATGTATGGATTCGTCATTCTTACCAAGTTTCTGACTTAGAGTAATCAACTCATGGCCAGGTTTCGATCTCGGAGCCTGGTATGCATACATATATGCATACATAGGGTTT
Source organism: Papaver bracteatum (assembly GCA_023529315.1). Classification (NCBI taxonomy): domain Eukaryota; kingdom Viridiplantae; phylum Streptophyta; class Magnoliopsida; order Ranunculales; family Papaveraceae; genus Papaver; species Papaver bracteatum. The sequence goes on from JAJJWX010001510.1 coordinate 122,007, forward strand.
GTTTAAGGTTTCGTAGAATATCTCGAAGTAATCTTACCTGTAAATGGATGGATTCGTCATTCTTACCAAGTTTCTGACTTAGAGTAATCAACTCATGTCCAGGTTTCGATCTCGGAACCTAGTATGCATACATATATGCATACATAGGGTTTGTTTAAGGTTTCGTAGAATATCTTGAAGTAATCTTACCTGTAAATGGATGGATTCGTCATTCTTACCAAGTTTCTGACTTAGAGTAATCAACTCATGGCCAGGTTTCGATCTCGGATCCTGGTATGCATACATATATGCATACATAGGGTTTGTTTAAGGTTTCGTAGAATATCTCGAAGGAATCTTTCCTGTAAATGTATGGATTCGTCATTCTTACCAAGTTTATGACTTAGTGTAATCAACTCATGGCCAGGTTTCGATCTCGGAGCCTGGTATGCATACATAGGGTTTGTTTAAGGTTTCGTAGAATATCTCGAAGTAATCTTACCTATAAATGGATGGATTCGTCATTCTTACCAAGTTTCTGACTTAGAGTAATCAACTCATGTCCAGGTTTCGATCTCGGAACCTAGTATGCATACATATATGCATACATAGGGTTTGTTTAAGGTTTCGTAGAATATCTCAAAGTAATCTTACATGTAAATGGATGGATTCGTCATTCTTACCAAGTTTCTGACTTAGAGTAATCAACTCATGGCCAGGTTTCGATCTCGGATCCTGGTATGCATACATATATGCATAAATAGGGTTTGTTTAAGGTTTCGTAGAATATCTCGAAGGAATCTTACCTGTAAATGGATGGATTCGTCATTCTTACCAAGTTTCTGACTTAGAGTAATCAACTCATGGCCAGGTTTCGATCTTGGAGCCTGGTATGCATACATAAGGTTTGTTTAAGGTTTCGTAGAATATCTCGAAGTAATCTTACCTGTAAATGGATGGATTCGTCATTCTTACCAAGTTTCTGACTTAGAGTAATCAACTCGCGACCAGGTTTCGATCTCGGAGCCTGGTATGCATACATATATGCATAAATAGGGTTTGTTTAAGGTTTTGTAGTATATCTCGAAGGAATCTTACCTGTAAATGGATGGATTCGTCGTTCTTACCAAGTTTCTGACTTAGAGTAGTCAACTCGAGGCCACGTTTCGATCTCGGAGCTTGGTATGCATACAATATGCAAAAATAGGGTTTGTTTAAGGTTTTGTAGAATATCTCGAAGGAATCTTACCAGTAATGGATGGATTCGTCGTTCTTACCAAGTTCTTTGTGTGTTTAAGGTTTCGTAGAATATTTCCATCGAATCATACCACTAAATGGTTGGATTCATCATTTTTGTGAACTTTCAGACTTCTTGATTCATAGTTTGTAAGTCATTATATCGAACTTGAAGATTGAATCGCCACTGAGATTCATATTCATCAATTTCGATGATGTATCATGCTAATTTTGAAGTCTGAACCCTCTCAGATCTTCTTGGTTCATGTATATGGTTGGATTCATTGTTCTTACAAATTTCCGACTTATACTAGTTCACTTACCGTCAAGTTTCAATCTCAGAGCCAGGTTCGTATCGAAGTTTATGAAAAGGGGTGTGTTTAATTAAGGTTTAGGGGAATATTCATATGGAATCTTACTTGTAAATGGATGAATTCATTGTTCTTACCAAGTTTCCGGCTTATAATGGTCCAGTCACGACCAGGTTTCGACCTGGGAGCCAGGTTATGCCTCGAAGTTGCCAGAAGAGGGTTTGTTTGAGGTTTAGAAGAATATTCTGACGAAATCTTACCACATTTGAAGTTCAAATCAATACTTGAGTTTCATATTTGTCGATTCCGATGATGTATCATGCTAAGTTTGAAGTCAGAACCCTCTCAGAGCTTCTTGGTTCATAGTTTGTAAGTCTTTATACAAAATTTGAAGTTTAAATCGACACTGAGCTTCATATTCATCAATTTCGATTATATATCATCCTAAGTTTGAATTCAGGACCCTCTAGAGCTTCGTGGTTCATAGATTGTATGTGATTATACCGAGTTTGAAGTTCGAAACAACATTGAGCTTCATATTTAACTATTTTGATGATGTATCATGCTAAGTTTGAAGTCAGAACCCTCTCCGTGCTTTTTGGTTCACAGTTTTTATGTTGTTATACCATATTTGAAGTTCGAATCGACACCGAGCCTCATATTTATCGATTTCGATGATGTATCATGCTAAGTTTGAAGTCAGAACCCTCCCGAAGCTTCTTTGTTCATATTTTGTATGACGTTTTACCACATTTGAAATTCAAATCAACACTTGAGTTTCATATTTGTCGATTTCGATGATGTGAACTAAAGCTACTTCATGACCCGAGTCTAACAGTGTGAACTAAAGCTACTTTATGACCTGTATGACTAGTCAAAATTACTTCAGGACCTATGTAACTAGTTGAAATTCAAACCGGAAGCACAAAGAGAAATCAGAAAAGCACAAAGAAACACACCAATTATCAAATTCATTTCTTATTTTGCAGCTACATTCTTATACATTTTTTGGATTTTTTTGTATCAGAATGTCGATAAAAATGTCCTAAATTTATTAATATTTTTTTTGATTTTTTTCATATCGAAAGTTGATAATAAAACCGAATTTAGTTTAGCAAAGAAACACAAATTTCTCACATCTTTGGGGTTGATCCGTATGACCTTCCCTAATCAAATCTCTACCGTTTAAAGAAATCCATGATCCGCATGACCTTTCCTCGACAAATCCCTGCCGTTCAAATATGTTGAAAGGGAAAGAAAAAGAAACAGAAAAATCTCTTTCTTTACTTCTTCATTTTTTGTTTTTGCTCGGCTCTTTACTTCTTCAGTTTCCATCTTTTCCGCCTCCCTTGAAGAAAACCCTAAATCATCAAATCTACTGGATTCATCCCGATTTAATAACCGAGAACAAAAACAACTATCTAAGAAACTCATATTTAATCATCAAACCTCTACTCATTTTTCGCCTCTTATCTTCATCTCTCTCTGCAAACCCTGATTTCTCCCCTTTCCCCACTCTAAACCTTCATCTTCTAACACTAAATCAGTCTCAGAAACTCAGATTTTATAACCCAAAATTTCCAGGTGAAGAATTTTATTGATGGCGACATCGGTTCTGGGTCTCATCATCGGGTACATGTGAAGAAGTTTATTGATGGAGTTGCTTTCCATTTCAGGGTTCATTCACAGATGAAATAAAATGAGAAATGTGGTGCGAGATCGAGATGTGGGATAATCTGATAGATGTTTAAAATCATAGATGTAAAAGTCTTGGATGAAATCAGCACAAGAAATTAGGGATTTGATCTCACTGTTTTTAATGGAATTTGGGGTTGTTGACGTAAACTGAAATTGGGTTTCTTTGTTTTGGTCTTGAGTTCGAGATGGTTCTGTGATTGGTTGTGGATTGATTGCAATTGGTATAATTTGGGTTCTGTTGATTGAAGAACAACTGGTGGTGTTCAATGATTCGAATTAGGGTCTTGCCGTCGATTCTTTGGATGTATAGAAGAGTTGAGATGTGAAATAAAATGGGTTGTTGTCCAATTCTGGTTCGTACTCGATCTGAAATGGTGTTACTGGTGATGGATTGAAGTCTGCCATAGTTGGATGTGAACTGAAATACAAGGAAATGAGGACCTGTAACCGAGAATGAGACGGGAAGTTTGTTGAATACTGGAAATGAGAAATTAAAGCTGCAAATCAGAGAGAGAGAGAACGATATTGGAGAGTGGGTTTGTGTTTGAATTACCTAATGGGAGAGAAGATGGGTATGTGGAGGTTTTGGATCTACAGATCAAGGTTTTTATCTGAATTCGATTTTGGGAATGGATCTAAGGTCTAAGAATCAGTAGAAGAAAAGGGTCTGATGTTGTTTGGTTAAAAAAATGACACCTGTAGCTCATAATAGAACCATACCAGGAATTGTTCAGATGTTCTTCCATGATTGCAACGTTCAGGTTGTTATTTCTCTCTTTAATTAGTTTGTTTTACGGCCAATTGTATGAATTTGTTGCTTGTTATAGAATTCTTTCTTGTTTCTCGTCTGGGCATTCAGTAGCTAGCAATGACTTCTTTTTCAACTTACCTGTCTAACTTGTAAAACTCAATTTTACAAATCAGTGGTTTCGATTCATGAAAAAATTTAGTTTGTTTTACGGACAATTTTTATGAATTTCTTGTTTCTCATCTGGGAATTCAGTAACAATGGCTTCTATTTCAATTAACCTATTTAACTTGTACAAATCAGTGGTTTTGATTTATAAAGAAATTTAAAATAACAAGAGGTGTTCTTCATATTTGTGATGGGGGGTGGGGTGGGTGCAAAATGGTAGAGTAAAATACCTTGTTTGGTTGTTCTTTTACAAAAGTCCAGATGGGTTTTCACTTTAATCCACTAATGATAATTAGTGCTTTCTAATTACTCAAGGGAAAATTAACTCTAGTTTTGTCAGTCACTGGTACATATGAGTGGTGTCTGCTTCTTAATCAGAATATAGAACCAAAGATGAGGAAATGGCATGGTCATACGAAACACACATGGTGGTGTTAAATATAATGTAGTTACGCAGATTTGTGATGCATATATTTTAAGTGATGAAATTGTAGGGGTATTAGTGTGGGTTCTTCCGTTTCAATGTTGACACACCTGCCACAATGTGTGCGTGTTCCTTTACACACCTGCCACAATGTGTGTGCGTGTTCCTTTGAATAATAGAAAACGGCAATGATGGAGAATTAACTTTGAACAAGGTGCTCCACGTACATACCACTGCAAAGAGAGCGTTGTTACTGGAATAACAATGTGTAGCCTCTTTGATGCGTCTGTTCAATTAAATTATGAACATTTGACTTTGTGTAAATGACACCATATTACTGATTGGTTGTCTGGATGACATCTAAAAGATGGCTAAATTTACATTTTGGTTTGGCCTCATACTAACAAGAGGAATTTCCGTTGCTGGTTCTAATAAGGTCTTCTTCATTTTCTAGAAAACGCAGTTGAGGTAGTTATTTACATATTTCTCTCTTTAATTCTACGGCCAATTTTATGAATTTGTTGTTTGTTATAAATATGTTTCTGGCATCTCATTTGGGCATTCAGTAGCAATGGCTTCCTTTTCAACTTACCAATCTAACTGATAAAAGTGAAATCTACAAGATCAATGGTTTGATTTATGAAGAAATTCATTTATCAAGAGGTGTTCTTAAAATCTTTCTTGAGAATGTGCATGTTGTTACTTACACTGAACATGTTAGACGAAAAAGTGGATCTTGTTTATGCTTTGAATCATCAGGGAAGGACTCTTAATGGATTCATGGGCTAGATCTCTTTATGTTTTGTTTTTATTAGATTTGTATGATTTGCAATTAAATTTGTTACTTATTTGAGAAGAATGTTTTTTCTTGTGTGTGCAGGGTTGTGATGACTCTGTTTTGATCTTACCAACAGATGACAATAATTCTGAGAAAAATGCAAGTATCAACAGGCTTGTGTGTGCAGCGTTTGATTTGGTTAACAAAGCTAAAGAAGCATTAGAAGAAGAATGCCCAGCGTTTTATTTATGATTTTCTTCTGGCAGTGAGCTGAAAGGTTAGGAGGGCCTGTGATCAAGCTGATTCTAAGACATACTTTGTTGAAGGTGTGATCAAGCGTTTTGTCGATTCCGATGATGTATCATGCTAAGTTTGAAGTCAGAACCCTCTCAGAGCTTCTTGGTTCATAGTTTGTAAGTCTTTATACAAAATTTGAAGTTTAAATCGACACTGAGCTTCATATTCATCAATTTCGATTATATATCATCCTAAGTTTGAATTCAGGACCCTCTAGAGCTTCGTGGTTCATAGATTGTATGTGATTATACCGAGTTTGAAGTTCGAAACAACATTGAGCTTCATATTTAACTATTTTGATGATGTATCATGCTAAGTTTGAAGTCAGAACCCTCTCCGTGCTTTTTGGTTCACAGTTTTTATGTTGTTATACCACATTTGAAGTTCGAATCGACACCGAGCCTCATATTTATCGATTTCGATGATGTATCATGCTAAGTTTGAAGTCAGAACCCTCCCGAAGCTTCTTTGTTCATATTTTGTATGACGTTTTACCACATTTGAAATTCAAATCAACACTTGAGTTTCATATTTGTCGATTTCGATGATGTGAACTAAAGCTACTTCATGACCCGAGTCTAACAGTGTGAACTAAAGCTACTTTATGACCTGTATGACTAGTCAAAATTACTTCAGGACCTATGTAACTAGTTGAAATTCAAACCGGAAGCACAAAGAGAAATCAGAAAAGCACAAAGAAACACACCAATTATCAAATTCATTTCTTATTTTGCAGCTACATTCTTATACATTTTTTGGATTTTTTTGTATCAGAATGTCGATAAAAATGTCCTAAATTTATTAATATTTTTTTTGATTTTTTTTCATATCGAAAGTTGATAATAAAACCGAATTTAGTTTAGCAAAGAAACACAAATTTCTCACATACTGGGGTTGATCCGTATGACCTTCCCTAATCAAATCTCTACCGTTTAAAGAAATCCATGATCCGCATGACCTTTCCTCGACAAATCCCTGCCGTTCAAATATGTTGAAAGGGAAAGAAAAAGAAACAGAAAAATCTCTTTCTTTACTTCTTCATTTTTTGTTTTTGCTCGGCTCTTTACTTCTTCAGTTTCCATCTTTTCCGCCTCCCTTGAAGAAAACCCTAAATCATCAAATCTACTGGATTCATCCCGATTTAATAACCGAGAACAAAAACAACTATCTAAGAAACTCAGATTTAATCATCAAACCTCTACTCATTTTTCGCCTCTTATCTTCATCTCTCTCTGCAAACCCTGATTTCTCCCCTTTCCCCACTCTAAACCTTCATCTTCTAACACTAAATCAGTCTCAGAAACTCAGATTTCATAACCCAAAATTTCCAAGTGAAGAATTTTATTGATGGCGACATCGGTTCTGGGTCTCATCATCGGGTACATGTGAAGAAGTTTATTTATGGAGTTGCTTTCCATTTCAGGGTTCATTCACAGATGAAATAAAATGAGAAATGTGGTGCGAGATCGAGATGTGGGATAATCTGATAGATGTTTCAAATCATAGATGTAAAAGTCTTGGATGAAATCAGCACAAGAAATTAGGGATTTGATCTCACTGTTTTTAATGGAATTTGGGGTTGTTGACGTAAACTGAAATTGGGTTTATTTGATTTGGTCTTGAGTTCGAGATGGTTTTGTGATTGGTTGTGGATTGATTGCAATTGGTATAATTTGGGTTCTGTTGATTGAAGAACAACTGGTGGTGTTCAATGATTCGAATTAGGGTTGCTGCCGTCGATTGCTGGCTGTATAGAAGAGTTGAGATGTGAAAGAAAATGGGTTGTTGTCCAATTCTGGTTCGTACTCGATCTGAAATGGTGTTACTGGTGATGGCTTGAAGTCTGCCATAGTTGGATGTGAACTGAAATACAAGGAAATGAGGACCTGTAACCGAGAATGAGACGGGCAGTTTGTTGAATACTGGAAATGAGAAATTAAAGCTGCAAATCAGAGAGAGAGAGAACGATATTGGAGAGTGGGTTTGTGTTTGAATTACCTAATGGGAGAGAATATGGGTATGTGGAGGTTTTGGATCTACAGATCAAGGTTTTTATCTGAATTCGATTTTGGGAATGGATCTAAGGTCTAAGAATCAGTAGAAGAAAAGGGTCTGATGTTGTTTGGTTAAAAAAATGACACCTGTAGCTCATAATAGAACCATACCAGGAATTGTTCAGATGTTCTTCCATGATTGCAACGTTCAGGTTGTTATTTCTCTCTTTAATTAGTTTGTTTTACGGACAATTGTATGAATTTGTTGCTTGTTATAGAATTCTTTCTTGTTTCTCGTCTGGGCATTCAGTAGCTAGCAATGGCTTCTTTTTCAACTTACCTGTCTAACTTGTAAAACTCAATTTTACAAATCAGTGGTTTCGATTCATGAAAAAATTTAGTTTGTTTTACGGCTAATTTTTATGAATTTCTTGTTTCTCATCTGGGAATTCAGTAACAATGGCTTCTATTTCAATTAACCTATTTAACTTGTACAAATCAGTGGTTTTGATTTATAAAGAAATTTAAAATAACAAGAGGTGTTCTTCATATTTGTGATGGGGGGTGGGGTGGGTGCAAAATGGTAGAGTAAAATACCTTGTTTGGTTGTTCTTTTACAAAAGTCCAGATGGGTTTTCACTTTAATCCACTAATGATAATTAGTGCTTTCTAATTACTCAAGGGAAAATTAACTCTAGTTTTGTCAGTCATTGGTACATATGAGTGGTGTCTGCTTCTTAATAAGAATATAGAACCAAAGATGAGGAAATGGCATGGTCATATGAAACACGCATGGTGGTGTTAAATATAATGTAGTTACGCAGATTTGTGATGCATATATTTTAAGTGATGAAATTGTAGGGGTATTAGTGTGGGTTCTTCCGTTTCAATGTTGACACACCTGCCACAATGTGTGCGTGTTCCTTTACACACCTGCCACAATGTGTGTGCGTGTTCCTTTGAATAATAGAAAACGGCAATGATGGAGAATTAACTTTGAACAAGGTGCTCCACGTACATACCACTGCAAAGAGAGCGTTGTTACTGGAAGAACAATGTGTAGCCTCTTTGATGCGTCTGTTCAATTAAATTATGAACATTTGACTTTGTGTAAATGACACCATATTACTGATTGGTTGTCTGGATGACATCTAAAAGATGGCTAAATTTACATTTTGGTTTGGCCTCATACTAACAAGAGGAATTTCCGTTGCTGGTTCTAATAAGGTCTTCTTCATTTTCTAGAAAACGCAGTTGAGGTAGTTATTTACATATTTCTCTCTTTAATTCTACGGCCAATTTTATGAATTTGTTGTTTGTTATAAATATGTTTTTGGCATCTCATTTGGGCATTCAGTAGCAATGGCTTCCTTTTCAACTTACCAATCTAACTGATAAAAGTGAAATCTACAAGATCAATGGTTTGATTTATGAAGAAATTCATTTATCAAGAGGTGTTCTTAAAATCTTTCTTGAGAATGTGCATGTTGTTACTTACACTGAACATGTTAGACGAAAAAGTGGATCTTGTTTATGCTTTGAATCATCAGGGAAGGACTCTTAATGGATTCATGGGATAGATCTCTTTATGTTTTGTTTTTATTAGATTTGTATGATTTGCAATTAAATTTGTTACTTATTTGAGAAGAATGTTTTTTCTTGTGTGTGCAGGGTTGTGATGACTCTGTTTTGATCTTACCAACAGATGACAATAATTCTGAGAAAAATGCAAGTATCAACAGGCTTGTGTGTGCAGCGTTTGATTTGGTTAACAAAGCTAAAGAAGCATTAGAAGAAGAATGCCCAGCGTTTTATTTATGATTTTCTTCTGGCAGTGAGCTGAAAGGTTAGGAGGGCCTGTGATCAAGCTGTTTCTAAGACATACTTTGTTGAAGGTGATTATAAGATATTGACCTTTCTTAATTGAATCATTATTAGGTTGTTTCTCTAGACTAACTTGTGGATATTTTGACTACAATAATCATCTTTTTGACGAGCAGTTCGGAGCATTTTCAAAATCAAGGAGATGAATTTTCAAAAGAACGTGCAACATCTGTCAAAGCCTCCGGAAAAAAGAAAGAGTGTGAGTATGCTCCCCTTAAATTGTGCTTTTGAAACTAAGGAGATTAGTTCTGTGTATGGTCTTGTGGGTTTTGCCAAGAACCATATATAATTGTCATTTTAACTTTTTCTCTCAGTCGGAAAGTCTTCAATTTTGTTGGATGTGAAGCCATGGGATGACGAGACAGATATGGCAAAGCTTGAGGAAACCGTGAGGAGTGTCCAGATGGAAGGCCTCACCTGGGGAAAGTCTTATATCAAATAACTGATCATGTCAAAACATCTTACCTTCGTCTTAACGTACTTATGTTTCTCTCGTATTTCTATCACATCCAAACTTGTCGTAGTTGTATATGGTATCAAGAAGTTGCAAATTATGATGACAATTGTGGATGACTTGGTATCCATCGATTCCCTTATTGGATTTTGGTTAAGTGGTTTATGCTTACTGCCGGAGAAAGTGAGTGATGTTGGTGAGATGAATTGAATGGTTAGATGGGAAGTTAGTGAAGGCTACAGGAAGATGATGTGGTGTTAAGTATTGCAGCAGGAGTGTTGAAATTGAAGTCCCGGTAATGAAGAGATTGAGGCCAAAAAATCAGTTGTGGTGGTTGCTGTTGAGTGTGAGATTGAATGGTTTGAGCTGAGAATTACATTGAAGCTGCAGACCAAGTGCCGTGTTGACGAGCTATATGGCTTGAGGCAGAGCTGAAGGAGATGGTTGTTCAAGAAAGGTTGAACAAAGTGTGAGTCTGATGAGCTGAAAGGTGATATGAGCAGCAATAAATAGAGCAAGAGATGAAATGAATGTATTAGATGATTGTTAGGAAAACATTGCAGGGGAGGAATTGGTTGGAGTAATGGGTGATATGAGCTGCAACAAATAGAGCAAGAGATGAAATGAATGTATTAGATGAAAGCTAGGAAAACATTGCAGGGGAGGAATTGGTGAGTAATAAAATTATATTCATGAAAGTTGAATAGTTTGGAGAAATCCAAGGAAGTGTATGATACTGCCATATTTGTAGGGGAGGGAAATATCTGCGTTTTACGATTTATATATTTTTGGTCATGTTCAATTTTTTTTTTTATCATTTTCTTTTCTTTTGTTGTGCAACACACTTTCATACTAGGTGATTTGATTTGAAGTTAGCTAGGTAATGCAATTGGAGTGTCATGTTAACTTGAATGAATGTAAATGTGTTACACTGGCACCTTAATGTGAATGTGAAATACTTTCGGCAATTCGGTTTCAGCTATAATTTTTTTTTTTCAAAATAGTTTTATGCACACAATGTCTAATAAGAGTTGTATTCCATATTTCAACTACACAAAATAGTGGTTGTGAAAGAATATCTACTCAAATTAGGTATTGTCCAAGATAGTTGTACAACTCTAGGAAGTGTAATGACAGTAGTATTCACAATACTAATAAATGTTGTCTTCCAGTTTTCAACTACACAACCCAGATATTGTGAAATACTTTCTTTACAACATAACTATGTGTTGTGCAAGATAGTTCCACAGCTCACACAAGTGACGTGCAAATCTTATTCGTAATACCAGTATTTGTTGTTACATATGTTTCCACAATACCCTACTTTTGTTGTCCAAGATATTCCTACAACACAAGCAAGGGTTGTGTCAGGCTTTCAAAAAAACATCGAAAGAGAATCACAACTTTGGGAAAATATTGTCGAACCATGAATCACAACACTATTTACAACGCTTAGTCAAGTATTGTAGAAAAGCTTGGACTTTTTACAATACCCCACCTACACAATGCATAAAAAAGCGTTGTCGTAGGGGTACTACAACGCTAATAAAGTGTCGTCAATGATGATTTTTCCCGTAGTGGAGGATTGATCTATCGATTACAATATCAACTCTAAACTCCTGATTTCTTTTCCCGAACGTCAACCCCAACATGGTGGAACTCAGGTCCGGAGCGGCTGCCGAGAACACCAGCATAGAGCACTTTCATGATGTTAATATCTCTCCCAATAACGTCGTTACAACACCTACTGACTATGGTAACTCCGAATACACCCCATCAAGCGTAACACCGCAGATCAACAGGGACAGAGCCGCCGCCGCCTCTAGTGTATCTGCACTACCCTCTAATCACGGTAACGAAAACACCTCTCTGGGCGTTACGCCACCAGTCACCAGGGCCAGAGCCGCCGCTGCGATTCCTAGCGCCATGTCTAGCATGGCACCTCCAACCTCAACCAAGGTTCCAGCTACCCCACCGACGGGACGAGATACCGGAGGGACTAGGGGAATCCGTCCTTATGTCACCATCGCTGATTTTATGGAACGACAGGAGATGATTGCTAGAGCTCAGACGGATATGGTTTCAACACAGAAAGAAGTAATCATCTTTGTCAAGACCCTGACAGAGCGGCTACCACATGAGTCACGTCCTCTAGAGCCATTTATGAACGTCTCCAACAACCCCGACGCTAGCACCTTAGAAGAACGCGCCTCCACGGACGAGGAAATTCGCCCTAGAATCCTAGTGGAAAGAAATCAGCCGTCCAACTTCGTCACGCGGGAAGATTTGGATCAACTTCTCCGCAACCGAATAAAAAATGATGAACTGGACATGCATCAACAACAACCCCCTTACCCATCTAAAATGCAAAGAATTCCTCTTCCAAGGGGGTACTCCTCTCCTCAATTCACCCTGCACGATGGTACCGGGAATGCACATGAGCATGTTTCTCGTTTCTTTGCATCCCTAGGTGAACATGAGTATAATAACGTTCTTTGCCTAAGGGAGTTCTCAAAATCACTTACTGAAAGGGCGTATACATGGTACAACAGCATCCCGCCAAACAGTATTCCCAACTAGAGCAGCATGGTCACAACGTTTTACAGGAAGTACTTCTTCGTGTCTGAACAAGTTACTTTCTCAGACCTTGGGAGAATGTACCAGTGGGATAACGAACATCCGAACAACTTTTTCAAAAGGTTCAGGGTTCAAGCACTTGACTGTCACGACCCAAACGTGACTGAACAATAACTAGTGAACGTTTGCATCAATGGTATGGTTCCTATTTACCGCGCCTTGCTAGAAAACCTGCTCTTTCAAACATTCTCCGAACTCCATGAAGCCGCCATACGATCCGCAACGACAACACCAGCATTACTAGAGAGAACTAGGTCAACCCGAGTTGAAGACGCACGTGAGACTCATGGGAATAGACGCCTCACCAGCAAGCAATTTAACGTTTGCTCGCCCTCCGTGAACATAGTGAACGAAAGGGGAAAAAGGAAGGACCCAGCTACAGGTCACCAGCCAAAACATGAAGCACCGGCGCAACGGGAGGCCCTGCCACGGAAGACTGCCACTAAAAATCCCATGCATCATCATGAAACTGAAGGGTATACTCTCTACTTCCCGTTTCCCATGGAGGAGGTAATCGACCTCCTGGAGGCCTGGGTTTAAGATGATGTTATCAGACTGCCGCCTCCCAGACATCCACCAACTGAGGCCGAGATGGCGAACCCCAAGTACTGCCATTACCACAGGTTCGTTCACCACCCGAACAGTGATTGCAACAAACTAAAGCATATTTTCAAAGAAAAGATAGAAGCGGGAGAGCTCCAGCTAGGAAACGAGGGAGTACATCGAGACCCACTCTCAATAAGAAACTGTGGGTCCTCTGGGGACTCCGTGCACGAGACTGTACAATCCATGATGCAGCATGTATGCGAAATTATTTATCTTTCCAAGGTGCAGCGCCAAGATATTTTCGCATCTCTCAATCGCGTCGTATCCAGAAAACGACTTTTTCTCTCCCCGGAAACCACGCCAGGGACACAAGCTTTCCAAACAAGCGGAGCCAAAGGGGAGAAATGGGGACTGCTGACCAAGTCTCGGTTAAGAGGTATCGAACTTGACAACACACTCATCGACATTGCCTCTGACCTCAACATCGTTACTTTCAAGAAGCTAAAGGCAGCAGGATTTACAAAACATGACACTACCCATTCCCCGTTTGTGATTAAGAACCCGAGAAGAGAAACTTTGAACGCGCATGGATAAATCAACCTCGAGATCAAGGTGGGAGACGCTGTAACACATAAAAAATTCCACATTGTCAGAAAACTGGATCATGACATAATATTTGGGCGTCTGTGGGTACTCGACAACAAAGCGAAACTAGATGCGCATCCTCTACCGATGTCCATGACTGAAGGAGTTTTCAACGGCTCATCCCACCGGTTATTGCATCAACGAACTACCAAAGGAACCCATACGTCCGAAAGAGACATGATGGCGCTATCTCATGGATTTCAAACGCAAGTAAGTCTGACCGATCGACCACCTCTACACTCAGTCATTCCTTCCCCCATCCCTCCATGGGGACTCGACGCGACTATCAGCTTCACAATTAATCAAGACCTCCCGAGATGGCTTCTTCCAAAATAGCATGAAAGCTATCAAGAAATGTGAATGGGGAGCTAGGCCATTTGAGCACTTTGCCAAAAGCTTGGAAACTTCCATTGAAACTAGCGAAGCCAAGACTCAAACGGTTGCTAAGTTATTGGCCATGGATCATGACATCGACAACAAACAAAGAGAAACTAGATGCGCAAAGACCGAAGGAGTTCTGAACCCTTTTTCAATCGGAGATGTGGTGGTCAAGGTAAACTCGTTTCAAGTTTGGAAGATGATGGTAAAAATGGATATTCAAATCAATTAGCCCGATGGGAGAGAAGATGAACTATATCTGGTGGCGGACATCCTTTTAGGAGGATATTGCAAGCTCTTCAACGCCGACGCACCTGAAGGCGTGATAATTAACTCGCGATGGAACATGGCCTCCACTCCTTAAAATGCTGTACTTCCCAGTCATGCTCCCTTTAGTATTTCCTTCAATAATTTCTCTTGATATTTGTATTTCCCCAATATGAATACACCGTTTGTATTCTTCCTTGGAATTTCTTTTTCATCAAAAAAAAAATAAAAATAAAAATCTCTTTCCAAATAAGTTCTCTAGATATCATAGAAATACATCAAACTAACCCAGAAAACCATTACCCATCATATTGCAACCAAAGTACCTCATTCGGTCATTCAAAAAAAAAAAAAAGACAAGCAGAACGTTAACTGGTGAAGAAAAAAGTAAAGAGGAGTCTACAAGGACATCATGACGACTAAGAAATAGGAATAACGAAGGGGAGGAACTAGCCCTCGAAGGATGGAACACGGTTCCCCTTGGTCAAGGACATCTTCAAACACTTTCCCCATCAATCTCTTGGGGAACAAAGATCCCATTCAACGGCATTAGCAACAGCAACCTCAGTGTCCCATCCCGAAGCAACCACAGCAGTAACATTGTCCTTTTCGACGACCGGTCCAGCATACGCCACCATGACCCCTCCAATATCACCAACGACACCTCCGACACCAACTTTAAAGGCTACTTCGTTTACGACAGATGCTTCTTTGAAAGTTTTCTCATTGACCCCCCGAAGAAGATTTTTCGATTCATCCGCATCAAGACCAAGAACCATATGGTGCCCTCCTCCAAAAGCTTCACACGCTCGATCTTCCGTTGATTCGACCTAGGAACAGTTCGTCTCGCCCTACAACTGGACCGAGTAAAGGATTTTCCGCACATGGATTTCTCAACACGCCAAGGTTCCTCCTTGTTTTCCCGTCCCTCCTCCATGCTTACCGAACCCAAGAAAGTCCGAACACGCACCTGCACTTCATGGAGGTAGATAGAAGGAAGGTCCTGGATGACCTCACCAACTTCACGTAACAGGGATTCAATTCTAGACAGTGCCTCCTCATGAGAAGATGACCTAATTCTAAAAACCTTCTCCGAAGAGTTGAAGACAGGGTTGTCCCTGGAGGATCCTATCATACACTACAAAGAACGGGGAGAATGATCAAGTTCCATCCTATCTATGCACGTATAATAAATAGTATATTTAAAATAAAAATAAAAAAATGAGGCATTACCTGTAAAGAGGATGGACGAGGAAACACTACCCTAATGAATAGCTCAAGATCGTCTTTTATGCACGGCAAGAAGACGCAACCTCAAAAGGGAAAGTTTTTGTACCGGACGTAAGTTAAGGAATGATATTATATCCCAATTAAACCCCATGCCTGCCTATGGGGATTAATTATGGTTGGCGAGAAAGCGTGGAATAACGTGCCCGATGTACACTGGAGTGTGTTTTCCCCTCCAACCACCAACACTAAACTTCGGAAACAAAGCCGGTAACATCACAAAACAGAGAGAGGAGGAAGAATTTTCTAGTCTAATAAAATAAAGAAAGAGGCAACCAAGCCCCTGAAGTCACGCCAGGCCAAGACATCACTCCACTGCCATGGCCCCACCACGCCTAACCTCCACTGCATGCTCCACCATACCATTGTCGTGGCCAAGGCCATACCACCTCTCGGCCCTTTCGGTCCAATCCATCCACCTGCTCCACGCTCCAGGGCCGTGACCCCTTTATCGCGGAGAGGACAACCAACACGGAAATCCAAAACTCTCTCTACCACTTAAAAGGTTAGTCGGACTCTCCTGACCATCTTTGCAATAATTTACGTTGTCTGTCACCATCATATGCTTACCCCGCAACAAGGCACCTGTTCTGATATAAGCACGGGACTTAATGTTGATGGTGGTTTTTAGTTTAGGTTTAAAATCGTAAAAATCTAAACCCTAGCAGATATTGAAAGCAAGCATTTACTAGGCGCATTTAATAAAAAAGCTTTTAATATGTCTCTAATAATTACCGGGGTATATTTTTTCAAATTAGGGTTACGACAAACCAAACACTAATTCCCCCGCGTGCCAATGGAAAATCATGCCAGCCACACCTAGCAAGCCGCGCCATGCCAATCGAACCATGCCATGGCCCTAGCTATGCTAGCCACATCTCGTGTGCCAATGGAAAATCATGTCAGCCACACCCTACCGCGCCAAAGCATGCCAACCATGCTATCCATACCCTTGTGCTAATGGAGAATCATTTTAGCCACACCTAGCCCAAGCTCGCCATGCCAATCACACCATGCCATAGCCCTAGCTATGCTAGCCACATCTCGTGTGCCAATGGCAAATCATGCAAGACACACCTTACCGCGCCAAAGCATGCTATCCGCACCCTTGTGCCAATGACAAATCATGCCAGCCACACCTAGCCCAAGCTAGCCGCATCATTCCAACCGCACGATGCCATGGCCCTAGCTATGCTAGCCACATCTCGTGTGCTAATGACAAATCATGCCAGCCACACCTAGCCCAAGCTTGCCGCGCCATGCCAATCGCACCATGCCATGGCCCTAGATATGCTAGCCACATCTCGTGTGCCAATGGAAAATCATGCCAGCCACACCCAACCGCGCCAAAGCATGCCAACCATGCTAACTGCACCCCTGTGCCAATGGAAAATCATGCCAACCACACCTATCCCAAGCTAGCCGCGCCATGACATGACCCTAGCTATGCCATCCTGTTGGCCTTATCCTCACGGCCACTAAAGTGAAGTCATGCAACAATCAACGGTTGCCCTTCAATCCCAGGAGCAAATCCTGGCCGTCTAAGGTCCCCTCACAACCTTTAGCTTATAACCCAAGCTTGGTTATGAGCCTAACCCCAAGCTAAACGCGCCATGCGCCCATGGCTACTCCTTGGATCCACATGCCAAGACCGTACCTAGCGCCCATGGCTACTCCTTGGCCCCACATGCCAAGACCGCGCCTAGCGCCCATGGCTACTCCTTGGACCCCACATGCCAAGACCGCGCCTAGCGTCCATGGATACTCCTTGGCCCCACATGCCAAGATCACGCCATGCGACCAGGGTCACCCCTTAGCTCCGCATGCCAATACGAACCAAACCTAGCCAAGCTAATCGCGCCATTCCAAACGCACTTTGCCTTGGCCCTAGCCATGCTAGTCACGTCATGACAAGGCAAGCACCCTCACCTTGGCCCTATCTATGCCATATGCCTATGGAAAACCCTTGGCCCCTCATGCCAAGTCTAAACAAACCCTATCCATGCCACCCTCCTGGCCTTCCCCACCACGGATAGTAAATAGAAGGCATGCGCCAATCAACGGTTTCCCTTCAAACCCAGGAGCAAATCCTGGCCACCCAAAGTCACCTCATGACTTTGGCCCAAAATACCCTAGCTTGGTCACGCACCTGACTAAAGGTAGATATGCCATACGGCCATACAAACCCTTGGCCCCACGCGCCAAGCCAAACTGCACCTGTCCAAGCTAGCCGCACCAAGCCAAACACCAATGCCTTGGCCTTAGCTATGCTAGTCATACTAGGCCAAGCTAAGGGCCTTTGCCTTGGCACTAGCCATGCCATACGCACATGGAAGACCATTGGCCCATGCGCCAAGTCAAAACAACACCCTGATCGCACCTTACCTATGCGTCCACCAAAACAAAGGCATGCGTCCATCAATGGCCACCCTTCAAACCCAGGAACGAATCCTGGCCGTCTAAAGTCACCTTATGACTTTTGGGTCCGAAAACCTAAGTTTGGCCATGCCAAACCATGCCAACCTAGTCGCGCCACCACGATGGCTCTCACTACCAAAACTAAGGTGTGCAACGCACCTCTCGAGATGCAAAATCTCGACCGTCGAAGGTCACCAGGCTAGAAAGTTCCTCGAGCTCGACTTTCCAAGCCACAACAACGTATTACATGTTCTCCAAGAACATTCGAGTCATCAACACAAACTGGGGGATCTTTTTTTGGTATTGGTTTGGTGGTCTACAATGTGCGAGTACACTACTCCCCTCATAAGGAAGTGTCATAAGAGTGAGGTGCCTTGTAAATACGGGAGTTATGTGGAAACGTTCATGGGACATAAAGCCGTGAGTTAACAACCTTTATAGAACATCAATTCCATAACGTTAACAGTTTCATAAAAATCAATTTCATACGTTAACCACTTTATGGAAAAATCAAGTCCATGCATACGATTACCACCTCGTCCCATTTACTCCTCACTCCTTAATGAGACTAGGGTACGTTTCTATTACGGCTTGTATAAATAGGTCTTACCTATTTCCATTTGAGCAACAAGTTCATCCGGAAAAGACAACACTCAGAATACTTACCAGCTAGATCCCCTCGTGAGCTCTCCTACTTTTATGAAAACAAGTCGTAGAAACCCAATGGCTCTTCCAGAATAAACTATTCTGGTCTCACACTCTCCTTGCTTCCCTTTCCAAAACCAACCCATTCTCCTCCTCGTTGTGATCGAAACAAGTCTGGAACGGCCATTTCTTGGTTTAGGCCGGACTTGTAAAGATTGATCTCTAGAACCTAAAAGTACTCCCTTGCAGTATATTGTTTAGGGTTTAAACAATTTCTCACCTTCACACCTATAATTACCAAAATCAGCCGAAGCTATTTCCACCTATAAATAGCTATCCAAAAAGAGGATAAGAACGACGTCGATGTGGTTTTGTGAGTACAAGTTATTTGAGAACTCTTTTTGAAAACTTTGTTTCCGAAATAGGTAACCCTTATAACCGTGATGGAATTGTGTTGTATGTTCGATATGGAACTATTCGGGATAATGTTAAAGAATTTATGGCATTAGTTCGTATTATGGGTGAAATACGATTAAGGGATGAAACTGACGCTGAAGTTTTAGAGAGCTCTATTCAAGAATGAAGACGATGGAAAAGGTCGAATTTTCAATACTTACCTCATTTCAACATCCTCAAAGACTTCTATCGCACTCGTACACCCGGATTTTAGTATCCTTTTAAGTCGCATGAATGAATGAGTTGTAATGTCATTTATATTTGTAATGTGTAGAAAATATGATATCAAAGTATCCTTTTAAGTTTTAGAGAGCTCTGTACCAGTTGATTCAACCATATTGGTTTATTCTTCATGTCATCTGTACCAGTTGACTCAACCATATTGGTTTACGGTTTGTAACTAGATTATGGTTATCAACCGTAAATGATAATAACATTGAAAATATGTTTGCTACTTTAATTACGGTTGGTAACTATATTATCGTGACCAACCGTAAATGACAATGGAAGTAAAATGTGATTGTGAAGTTAGATACGGTTGGTAATTGAATATTGTTACAAAGCTTAAATAGCCCTGAAACGTTGAATTCTGCTGATATTAGCTCAACATACGAATTTTGATATATAGATTGAACAAAAAACTTCATTCATAACGTGAATCAAATAGATATGATATTGTCACATTAATCACATCACATTTAGTCAAAATACCAAAATACAAGATATAAAATGTATCTCACCACCCTTAGGAACATCTACGCTTCATCTTCATCACTCGTAACTACGAATTGGGTTGGCCTCGACAATAGTATAGCCTTCCATAATTATATTCTTTCCTCAAATCAATTGCACCAAGTCTTGGGGAGTTCACCATCACAATCAAATCCAATCCTCAATGGAGGAAATGGGCTTCCTTCTTTCAATTGGAGGACGATGTAATGATTTCCTATCACATGCCCAATGACAACTATTTTTGTGGTTGACAAACCTTCGTCAAACGGTATTCTTGTTGGTGCAAATATAAAATTCATATATCTGTAGATCAAATGAATGACGCAACTGAAGGTATTGGCGAGTAGTTGGCCACCTATTGGCATGCACATACAATATTTACTTGTCAACCATTTATTTCCATTTAACCGCCTTTCCCATTATGCAAATCTCTCGTTTAACACCGCATCAGTTTCATCTCTTTCGATTCTCATCATTGGCTTATAGAAGTCGCGGTGACCACGTAGTTCCATTAAGCATTTTTTCCTTACATAAGTAACTTGGTCACAACCCCATTCTTTCGCGTCCTCAAAGGGTCCAAGTTGATCCACCAATATGTGGTAACCACAATTCTCATCACCATCAACATCATCCGTGGCCTTGATATAATCACAAATATAGTCGGGAAAATTTGGAAGGTAATAATCATTGAGAATGTAACAGTTCCTTTTATATCGCCCATTCTCATCTCTAGGTGGTGGTTTAGGAACTCCTTTTATCCGAAGCGTCGGCTTCTCATCACTTAACGGAAATGTTTCAACCATCGAAATCTTTCCATTGTTCCGAGCCAATTGTTTAACACCGACGTTACGACCAAGTATTTTTTGCTGAACTTTTTTGGGAGGAAACCACGGAACCGAAAACTTTGACTTCTTTATGGCTTGATCCGGTTTCATATAAAACTTTTCCTTTAACTCCATCGTCTTTTTTTCCACTTTCTTTGCAACCAATTCATTTAGCAACAACTCTACTTCTTTTTTCTTGTTTGTAGCGAAATCCCGGACCTTTTCCTTTAAAATCAACTTTGCTTGTTGCACTTTCTTGAGTAGGAATCTCGATACATTTTTGTTGTACATTTCGACGGCTTGGTTCTCCTTTATCCACTTGACCTCTTTTTCGTTTGTTTCTACCTTGAACATCATCGTCTTCCATCTCATCCTCTGCTTCATATTTCTTTCTCAACCATTCATAACCCGAAGGATCTCTTTTCTTTGATTCTTCCGCCAATTCCCTTGATTTTTTTTATTTCCTACGTACCTCTTCTTTTGGGTAGGAGGCCTCACCTTACTCTTCCCCTTTGGTGGTTCCTTGATATCAAACCTAAATTGTGGATATACAAAATCTCTCAAGTTACTCAACCATATTTTCCTTTGGCCCCGGCTTAGTGTAGCATATTTCTCGGCTAGAGATTTTCCAATCTCGGTATCGCCAAATGTTCCTCCAAAATCTCGATCAATTATTGTTTCACGGAATGATAATTGTTGCCAAAAGGGATCAACATCTTGAATCGGGATCACTTTGTCTTCATATGTGGATATAACATGCCGACATGGGAATCCCAAACTTGTCATGTTTGGGCAAACACACTCTTCTTAATAATCCCCCAATTAAAAATGTTGTACTTCATACATTTTCTTATCAATTTTGCGGTGCGAAACTTGAAATGTAATTCCCCTTATCCACGAATTATCTAACCATTTGGTATGTAGTTCACCTTTGCTTTTTTCAAAAGACTCCGTAACTCTATCGTGATCACGGAGGAAATATGCATCCATGGCTTCGAATAACGTAACTAACCCACCATTACAACTATGAAGTTTCTTCTTTAACCGGTTGTGAGATGACTCCGCCGTACTTGTAGCTTGGTTGTCAAAGTGCCTATATTGGTTAGTGAACGCCGCTACAAACTTATCTTTGTGCGGATCCAACCAATTATCCAACAAATACTGCACAACACTTGGATAAATTCTTTTCCAATGAGCCACTAACATACGAGCTCTATCCTCATATTCATCCACAATGATAGAATGTATCAAGGCTCTCCACTCCATTTTGAAACTATCCCATTTTAGTTCCGCCAACTTGTCATCCTTCTTATATTTATCCTTGGCTTCCTCTTGTTGATGTAACGGTAGTTTATTTATTATATCCATTTCGCTTTTTTTGGTTGGACGGACAATGCACATGCACTTAGTTTCAATACTATTCCACAAGTGGAACGTGCAAAGAAGGTTATGAGCTTCCGGGAAAACCCTATTTATTGCATTCAACAAAGCTTGTTCCTTGTCGGTAATAATCACCTTTGGAGTGTATCCCTCTACGTAGAATAGCTTTACTTGGTTTAATTCCCACACATAGCTCTCTTCGAGTTCATTTTTCAAGAAGCAAAAACCAACAATAAAAGGAGCATTTGTAGAAGTTTGCCCGGTAATGTTCAACAATGACATCTCAAACTTGTTGGTTTTGTATGTGCAATCCATTAGAAGCACTTGATGAGAGCACCGTGCAAACTTTACAAACTCGGGATGAGCCAATAAAAGATGTTTTATTCGTCCTTTCTCATCTTCATCGTGGAGAACCGAGTAATTATGCGTCTCTCCCAAATGCCTTAATTGTTGCATTTTCGTTCCTTTGTTCCCATTTTTTGTTCTTGCGTTGTAGATGTTAGGCAAAGTAGAAGAATTTTGTGGGTTTCTTTCCTTTAAGTGAGCGAGGATATCAATGGGCTTCATACGAATTTGTGTCAATGACTCTACGATATTCTCTTCTTCTTCAGTAAGGCGTCCAACATAAGTGTGTGTTAGCAAACTCTCCGTTATAGGGTGGTTATGACTACCGCATACAACTTTCTTCAAAAACCAGTTTTTTTCCGCGTTCCTTTTAAATTGAAGCTGAAGGGGCATCGGGTCTTCTTAGAGAAAGTAGTCATATTCCCCTTTGTCTTTGCTTCATGCACGGTACCTTTTTTTTGCGTGACTTCTATGTTGTCCACTACACTCGCAAACCATTTGAAAGGCAATATCACTAGTGGTACCATTACAAACTATGATACACTTAATCAACTTGCCTTGTTCTCTAGCCCACTTCTTTGCATATTCTTTCTCATTCCATGTCTTATCGGTTAAATAGTGAAAGCTAGAATCTTGGGTGAGAATTTCATTTTCTAAAGGTTGATCATCCATTAGGGGAGGTACATCAACGACCTGGGCAAAAATATACCAATATTAGTCTAAACGAGGCAACAAAACGAAAACATATATGAAGATACGGTTGGTAACTAAATAATATAAACATACGGTTGGTAACAGAGTTACGGTTTGTAGTTATAATCCTATAAAAACCGTAAAAAACATACAGTTATAAATTGTCATCTTCTAACAAACCGTAAATACATCAAAAAAAATTTAAACACAGAGAGTAACTTACAGTTGGACACGTAAAGTCAATAACACACCGTAACTTAATTACGGTTGATATAGATTAAAAAATTACCAACCGTAAATAGTGCACTAAATACTCCATGCACATGATGAATTACGGTTGGTAACTACTGAACGAAATAATCAACCGTAATTATGCTACGGTTCGAAAGGTAACAAATTACACCAACCGTAATTGGTATTATGATTGGGTTTTCCCCAAATTGAACCAGTTACGGCTGGTATTTCCTACTTTACAAACCGTAACATAGAGTTACGGTTGGTCACGAGCTTAATTCCAACCGTATGTTCTTCTGAAATTTTTAAAAAATTGATTTTTTTACGTACTTTAGATAATTTTGAGCAACAAAAAGATAATTGGAACTAATTTAGAAGTATACTTGGTCATTTTCAGTGCTGGTTTCTTCACTTTGTTGGTTAATTTCTTCAATTGGTTGAGATTCACCTTCATTTGGGGTTAAAACATCTATACCATCTGACAAATACTCCATATCAGGATCTCCATCAAGAGGTACGTAGTACTTGGTTTCTCTATCATATAGAGATTCACCCATCTCAAATTTTCAACTGGAATCACTCATTTTGGTTGAGTGAATCAAAATCTAGGGTTTCACAAATTTCACAAAAGTTTTTCTTTTTCTTCTCCTCTAAACTTTTTTTTTTAACTCTAAAAATCTGATTTTGTTTTGATTATGAGTTAATATAAGTAAACTTGATTATCATCACTAAACTAGGTTATCAATAATGAGGGTTAAATTGTCATTTCAAGTTTTTTTTTATAAGGGGCACCTTGAATGATCATGTAATGACCCTTTTTGTCCTATTAGAATGCCGCCCCTATAATAAGATTGTTTTGAATACTTTATGGGGCAGTGTGACCATGATTTTGGACAAACCCTGCCAAAAACTCTTCAAAAACTATATACCCACACAGGGGAAAAAAAAAAAAAAACTTGGACGCGGTAGGTTCCATCGGAGTGCCATAAGACCCATCAAAAAAAAGTTCCCTAGGAAACTTGATCGCTGTCACAGTTTTAGGGTTTAATGAGTCAGTATATTTAACCTTCCTAAACTGGGGCCTAGCCAACTTAATTGGGGCCTATAGCTACATGACAAAATAGGGTCACTAGGAAGTAATTTGTGGGAACCCCTTATCCATTATTTATATTAATACCTAAAATACCCTTATTAAATTAGTGATGATTAATTAAGTTAATGTTTATTAAATTAATAAGTGTTTGAGTAGGATTATAATGTTTGGATTAGATAAGAAGATCATTTATCTTTTTTAAGGTTGGGAGGGAAAGAAGTAGAGGGAGAAAAGGGAAAACTAGGTTTTTTGATATTCTTAGCAAAAATGAAAAAATATAGTGATGATGAAGACTCTAGTAGTGATGAAGAGATGGGTGAATCAGATTTCGATCCTACCGAATTGGAAAATTTGGTGAATGAAGAAGAGAAAGTGAACCAAAGGATGCTTGAGGATATTATTCAAGCACAAGAACACTTTCGTCGGGAGGGAGAAGATGATAATGCTTCCAATAAACAGGTATGAGTTGTAATGATCTACAAACATGTATTTGCATGTCCCAATTGCCGAATAATGAAAAAAAATTCCAAACTTTAAACCAGAATCGGTTTATTCGATATCATGACATAAAACGATTCTCGGTAAAATCCCCAAATTTGGTTCGGGAATTGGTCTTTGTTCATCAACAATTAAACCGATTGTAGTAAATTTTTGGCGCGATGGGTACGTAAAGAGAATCTGTTTTTGTTGGTGTTGTGCATAATACGATTCCTTGCCTAGAATAATCACGTAGAATACACAAAGTTGACATTCGGTTTATTTTCGTGAATATGTAATCCGATTTAGGAGAAAAAAAGATCCAGTAGAAATGTGAACAACAATCGGATTATATTACGCGGTACGTGGACCGATTGTGTACTTTGAATATTTTTCCATTTCTTCAATCGGTCTTTATGATTGCACATATAAACCGATTACCATAATCGGGTTAATCGACTATAACGTATAAACCAATTTTGAATCATCAACTTTTTGATATTTGTTGTAGATTGTTGTGGCGTTTGATGATGAAATGTGTGGTTTATTGCTTAAAGGAATTGTTAGATCCGTACAAAGAAAAATTTGTGTATGCTTACACGTACCAACACATGCATTACAAGAATGAGGCGACAAGTATCGCAGAGGGATCTCATGGACGTTTGAAAAGCTTGCTTCGAGGGAGCCAAAACACCGTGGTTACATTACAAGAAGCCATCCATGAATACACCAAGGCCGATATCATCAAGATAACCGCTCAAATGGAAGAGAGTAGGATGAAAATCATCACAAGCTACAAGGAAAATATTCGGTTGATTACAAACTTAAATTATAGGTATCTCACTGGGCGATTATTTTTATGATGAAGGATTATAAATATTATGTGGAAAAGGAGATGGTGAGAAGAAGAATTGAATGTAAATGTATGACGATGAAGGCCTTCGGAATTTCGTGTCGTCACATGATAGCGAAGTACCAACAAGGAATTCCTTTTGAAATCATTGATCCGTTTGGAAGCAACTTACTTTCAAACCACCCCCAACCGAAGATCCACTCGAAGCCTTTGTGGACACGGATATTGGAAGAGAAATCATCGAGAAATTCGATAAAAAGGATGGCTTGGGAAGAAAAGTTATGTTGTACGACTTAAAACTAGATGCGAACCCCCAAATGGTACCGGTCGGAGAACCAACGGTGCTACCGCCGACGGGTAGACCACCTTCCAACATGGATAGGAAGGAATAAAGGTACGAGTTTAAGGTTGCAATGACAACCGGAAAAAACCCTTTATTGAGTCATAAAAGAATCCTTTGTCGACATGAGAAGGAAGACGCTAAATATGAAGATGCTAAGGTTCCAAAGAAAAGGGGTCGACCAAAGAAGGGAGGAAGCGGGGAAAGTAGCACACAAGAGACGACAAAGGTTTCAAACGTTCCTTCACAAATAGAGAATGAAGAGGCACCGGCTAAGAGGAAAAGGGGTCGACCGAAGAAGGGAGAAAGCGAGACACGCCCTCCTTCGCAACATGAGGATCCAATCGCTCCTTCGCAACATGAGGATGCAATCGCTCCTTCGCAAGAGAGACAAGGGCCAAATAATCTATTTGTTCCTTCTCAAGAGAGTCAAGCAAGTACAACATGAATATCAAGGTTTCGTGCATGGAAGGGGGAAGCAAGACAAAAGGGTTCTATGGTGACTATAAGGGCCGCTCTTGGTGATGGAAGCACGCCTAGGGATGAACGATGTAGACCCCATCGAACTTGTTACACCATATTCGAGGAGTATTACTCGAAACTTCCCGAAATCATCAAGCCCTATGTGTTATTTACCGACGACGTGGATGCGGATGAGAATTGTGGTTATCACGTTACGTCGGAACAAATAGGCCATATAAGTTTGGCAGACGATGAGAACCTAACCCAATGTCAATACTTTAGAAAGATGATGGCCTTGCGCCTACATGAAGACAAGGAATTTTACATATCGATAATGAAGGAAGGAAAAACAAGACAAGACAAAGAAGAGATTTTTGTAAAAATGGTGGCTAGAGTCCAAGGGCCAAAGGGGAATGGACCAATTACCCAAGAGCATTGGATGAAGACGCCTCTATGTGGACATCTCTTGGCGGAAATGTGGAGTTGCGTTGTTCATCTATTTGGTAATGGATCATGTTATACATATGCACCAAAATACACCATTTGGGATGAATCGCTTAAGGATCGGAGAATTGTTTTATTCAACCATAAAAACATACATTATATCGGTCTTAGAGTACGTGATGATTTTCCATTACCACCGGTAGATGGGTTTCATGAGGTCACAGAGGAGTGTCTAAAAAAATAGGATGCCAACATGAGGCGATGGGAGGAATTGATCGTGCCGGATCAATTCGATGGTCTCCATTTGTTGGAATGAGTATTTTCCTTATGTTAAAAACTTGATCTATCGGATGCTTATATTTTGTCGCTTTCTTATGGAATGAGTATCTTAATGAATGAAAGTGGTTTTTTTTTTTTTTTTGGGTAACTAGAACTCATGAATTTTGCTTCAGAATCGAACTTCAAATACGTTTATGAAGTCTGATTCTGAAGGTAGTTTGCTGCAGCTTTTTCAGAATCGGTTTATATGTACTACAATGTAATCCGATTGATTATACAGAGATTTTAAATTACAAAATCGGATTACATATGCTGCAAAATCCATCCAGAATCGGTTTATGTGTGTTCTAATGTAATCCGATTATAGTTGATGTTCATCAAATCCACCCAGAATTGGGTAATGTAGGTTCACAGTAAAAACCGATTAAAGACATAATCGGGTTACTATGGGGCACATATACACCGATTCTGGATGGATTTTCAGAAACTTGATGAGTGGATTTTAAAGATTTTGAGGTAAATCATTGTTGAGTATCCCTTAGAAGGAAAGGTTTAAAGGATTCAACTCAACACTTGAATTGTGTGTTTTTTGTTTTAATTTTGATGAAAAATAAATTGAGTTTTAATTGTTGTTTATGATTGATTAGGATTTACTTTTAATTTTGATGAAAAAAAGTTGGAGTTTTGATTAATAATTTTGGTATTTGTTAATTAATTTTTAATTTTGTATTTGTATTTGTGTTAGAATAATTAAGGTTTCTTTAAGGTTAATTTAGTAATTTTACAATTTTTGGGACACCCCTTATCATTTTCTGTTGGGGGAGACAGAAATCTATAGGCCCAATTAAGTTGGCTAGGCCCCAATTTAGGAAGGATATTTAAGGGTAGATCAGCAGAAAGATTTGTTTTTTTCTTTTCAAGTTTACGCGGAGGAGAAAGAATGTCAAGCATTCCGGATGATATTTACTTTGAAATCCTTTTAAAGGTACCAGTAAAACCCCTATTAGTTTGTAAGTGTGTTTGCAAGACATGGTTTTCTATAATTTATAACTCTGATTTTGTTAAGATGCATCTTAATCTTACCATCCAAAGAAACGATAACCCTAATCTCATGCTTCATGGGTTAGCGGAAATTACGAGTACTGCGTACTGGTCTGGCGTTGAAGTTACGAGTACTAGGTACCGTCCCGTTTTCTACTCTGTAGATTCACTGAATTCATTGTTGTCGAAGGATAAAAAATTTCATGATTATGCAGTGGAATTGGATTGCCCGTTGAAACCCGATGAATCAGTTAGGCTTATGTGTAGTTGTGACGGCCTGATATGCTTATGGTTCCGAGAGAGGAAGTTCTTCTGTATTTGGAATCCAGCCACAAGGGAGTACAAGATATTGCCAGAATCAGATAGACGCTATGTTAGTGTGGTTGCATTTGGGTATGACTGTAAGACTAACGATTACAAGGTACTAGCGGGTGGTGAAAGTTTGTTCGAAGTCTGTTCCTTAGGATCGAATTCATGGAAAAGAATCGAAAACGTACCTTACAGGTTTGATGGTTGCAACCAATCCGGGGTGCTTTTTAATGGAGATTTTCATTGGTTAGCGAAAAAGCAAGATTTTTCCAAGGTTGTAGTGTCTATGAACATAAGCAATGAGATATTCAAAGAAATGGAACTACCACAAGCAATTCGGGAGAATGATCATTCGCTTAATTTGGGGGTGTTGGAAGGGTGCCTTTGTTCACTCGTTCGGGAGGGTGTTGACATGCATTTGGAAATTTGGGTAATGCAGAATTACGGGGTTCCAGAGTCTTGGACTAAACGTTATACTATGAAAACTATAAGAGGCCCTTACTGGAGTCCAATGTGTTATTTCAGGACTGGTGAGATTCTATTTACCGGTACTGATGGTTTATTTTCGTATGACCCTGAATGTGGAAGTGTTGGAAGGCCAAACAATATTTCTGATTCGACACGCTTGTGCAAACAAGAGATTTATTTTGAAAGCTTAGTTTCACTCAACTCTAGAACTTATGTAGGGGGAGAAGAACAAGAATAAGAAGAGGAAGCGCACTAAGAAGAATAAGAAGATGCTGATGAAGAGAGCGTGAGTACTTGTAATCAGGCCATACAATATATTCTCCCCGTCTCATGAATAGTAGGTTTTTCACTTTTTTAATTTTGCATAAAAATAGGTATCAATAATATTTTGAGCTTATTACAAGCCTTTACCAGTTAGAATCAAAAATATTTTGGTATTCTCTTTTGAACCCGTTGTCTACAAGATCTTGTTACAGGTCCTTACCAGGGAAAAACTGCAGGTAGAGTGAGCCTTCATTATGAACTAGTAGCCTATCAAGTTCCACGATCATTTTCAGCTTAACCCATTGAAACTTAATGCGTCGGCTTAGTTTGGTGTTAACCAATGAAAAGAAGGGTTAGCAGTTTTCATCTGATTATATTTTAGGGTTTGGTAAAGCATCATTGACGTTTCTTTGCATGCTTAAGTTCAAATCATATTCCTCCTCTTCTTCTTCTTAGCTGTTGCAAATATATAATTTGTATTAATTGCGGTTCATTTGAGTTGATCTCACAATCTTGATGACACGGCTGTATTTTGGTTAGAGGATCAGTCAAGTTGTGGTTGGCTTCGTAGGGGAAGCCCGTTCATATATCACATCGAAAGAATATTTTATGCTACTTGTTCAAACTGCTGAGCACGGATGATCAGATAAAAACATAAATAGTACGGAGTATTATAACAAGCTAAAATGAATAAAGTGATACTCTCCCTCCGTTACTTTTTAATAGGTCAGTTTTTATAAATAAATATTTCAAAAAAATAAGCCAGTTTCCTAATTGGGAAAGTCAAATGTTACTTTAATTTTCTGGGACCACTTTTCTTTTAATTTCTTTTGATGACAAGTGTTATGTGGATCATTTCACTTATTTCTTTAGCTGACAAGTGTCATGGGGACCATTTCACTTCACTTCTTTTATTGATAAGTGTCTAGAGGACCACTTTCAATAATTAGTTCTCTTAATTTCCTTAATTTTCTCAAAAAAAAGAAACTAGCCTATTAAAAAGAAACAGAGGGAGTAATATCTTTACCGGAATATGAGATGGTAGATGTAAAAGTCTGCGGGAATCCAACTCAAAACCAATTGACAATGAGTGGAGCGGCCCTTCCATATTATATTTTAAGTTAATTATTAAGTGGGTTATAGCTAGAGGTGTAAATTGGGCTATGCCAGCACGAGCACATCACGCTAAAATTTGAGCACAACCCAGCCCAGCACGTGACTTAGCCTAGCACGGCACATCACGTTAGTTAAATGGGACGTGTTGGGTTTGACTAATTGGCACAGTAACACAGCACAGCACGCGACACGGATAAGCACGTGGCCCAACACAACACAACACGTTAAGAAAGCACGGCATAACATGTACAAATACACCATATAACAAGGCATAATACATCACATTTTTTGTATATTTCACAAAAGAGTCACTATTCTAGCTAGTTTTTAACATTTTATGCTGGTTTATTTATAAGAACACATATAATACCTTAATATTTGGAAAATATATTTCAATATCGTTGTTATAATGTCGTCACCTATATTTAACTAGAACATTAATTTACATGACAATAATCCAATTTTATATTTGATGGGCTATTACTTTTTGTTGAATAAACTTGTTAGTTTTAATTGAAATAATTTTAAATGATATGTTGTCTAATTAAATTCTTGTGATAATGTCCGAATTAATGTATACATTAAGTGATTTCAAATTGTTTATAGCACGTGTGCCAAGACGGCACAACACTAAGACGTTTATTCGTGTGTGTTGTGCTCGTAACGTGTTGTGCCTAGCTTTTGACTAGTAAAGCACTGCATGGCACAACACGTTTAAATCGTTAGCACAGCACAGCACAGCACATGGCACGTGAAGCACGCGACTTCGTGTGCCGGGATGTGCCGGGCCGGCACGTTTTACACCCTTTCACACGCCCCTCACGTGTAAGGCCAGTCACTGGGCCTCACATGTGAACTTACGTACGAGTTATCAGCCCATAAGTGTACACAGGTGAGTGACAAAATCAAGGGGTAACACCTCGGCCAGTATCGGCACTGGCCTACACCCCGAGTGTACAAGTGACAATATCGGTTAAACACTTCGGCCAAAAACTCAGCATACACCCGGCGTACGCAGGTCTGGCCCTGAGGTTTAACTCTGATACTATGTAAAAGTTTGCGGGCATCCAACTCAAAACCAATTGGCAATAAGTAGAGCGGCCATTCCATATTATATTTTAAGTTAATTAAGCGGATTATAGCGACGTGGGATTATAGAGTGGGTTCCCTTGCTGTATAGGTCAATATTCTTAGAAGCTGAAGTCTCACCATCCATAAAACATAAAAACCAAATAGAACTGTACATTAATTTTCAAACCAGCAAAGGATTAAGAAGCAAAGAATTGACCTCTGTCATAATTCTGTCGAGGTTAATTCCTTTAGTTTGACTAATCACCTGCTTTACGTCGAAAGTGGCGCCTTCGAACACCAACTTGTTCTTGTTCCGCTGTTCGTCCAACTGTCCATGAGATAGCGGCTGGAAGCAACTGCCAAAGGATTTAGTTACAGGATTCGTAATTTATGGAACTAACAGTCGAATCAATTGACAATTTAGTTTCAGGACCAACTGTAGTTATTTTTAGTGGAGGTAAATTCCCACCAATGGAGGGACGTAGTTCATAAGTTTATGTTTCAATCACAACTTTGAATACGTAATAAATTGACATTTTGACAACCATAAGCTCTCCCGGAAGAGGGGTTTAGATTGGAGGGAGGATATTAGGGAAGTGAAGAATAGGATGTGAATAGCATTTCCTAAAAAAAAAAACAGTGTTCGCAGTCTTTGGACTGACCGTACAAAAATAATACGTGGAAAACTGTAAACTCGAAAAGAGAATGGTGAGAAAGGGTGGGTCCCATCTAAATGTCGTATAAATAAGTTTCCCATGAAGCTTGAACAGCGTCCAAATTTTAGGGTTTAAAGAATCTATTTACGGAGGAGAAAAAATGTCAAGAATTCCAGAAGAGATTTACTTAAAAATCCTTTTAAAGGTACCGGTAAAATCTCTATTAGCTTGTAAGTGTGTTTGCAAGGCATGGTTTGCTCTAATTTCTGATCCTGATTTTGTTTGGACGCACCTCAATCTTACTATCCAAAGAAACAATAACCCTAATCTCATGCTTAAAGGCGCTACGATGTTTATGAGTACTACTGGGTACCGTGAAGTATTCTACTCTGTCAGTCATGATTCATTGAATTCCTTATTATCGAGGGATAAAATTTTATTATGCAGTGGAATTAGACCACCCGTTCAAACCCATGTATTTAGCTGGTATGTGTTGTTGTGACGGCCTGGTTCGTACAGAGCAAGTTCTTCTGTATTTGGAATCCAGCCACAAGGGAGTACAAGAAATTGCCAAAATCAAATATACCCTATGTTACTATGGTTGCGTTTGGTTACGATTATAAGACTAACGATTACAAGATAGTAGCTGGTTGTGAAAGTTCATTTGAAGTCTGTTCATTAGGATTAAATTCGTGGGAAAAAATTGAAAACGCACCTTACAAGTTTGATGGTTGCAACCAGGTGGTTGTCAATGGAGATCCTCATTGGTTAGCGAAAAGGAAAGACTCTTTCTATGTTATAGTCTCTATGGACATCAGCAACGAGGTTTTCAAAGAAATGGAACTATTACAAGAACTTAGGGAGAGTGACCATTCGTTTAACTTGGGGGCGTTGGAAGGGTGCCTTTGCTCACTCTTTCGGGGTGTTGACAGACATTTGGAAATATTGGTAATGCAGAATTATGGGGTTCGAGAGTCTTGGACTAAACATTATATCGTGAACGTTGTAGTACCGGTAGGTCCCTATTATTGTAGGCTTATCTGCTCTTTCAAGACTGGTGAGATTCTGTTTGCGGGTGGCTGTGGTGGTCTATATTCATATGACCCTAAATGTGGAAGTGTTAGAAGACCAAACATTTCTTATTCGACACACTTGTTCCAACAAGAGCTTTATTTAATTTTGAAAGCTTAGTTTCACTAATGTCTAGAACTTATGTAGGGGGAGAAGAAAAAATAGAGGAACAAGAATAAGAGGAAGAATTGCATGGACAAGTATAAGAAGATGCTGTTCAAGACAGCGCGAAAACTTGTAATTAGTCCTTGGTTTATTCTGTAGGGTGAACTGAGCCCATAAAGGAGGTAAAATCACACTATGATTTCTTTGAGGTGTATTCAGGCAATTTTGCTCAACTTTCCCTTTGACAGCTCGCTCCATTCTGTTTGGAATACCCAACAAGAGCTTTATTTAATTTTGAAAGCTTAGTTTCACTAATGTCTAGAAAATGGCAAAATTTTTTTTTTTTTTTGGCAAACAACAGTAATAAAACAAAGGACCATTAAGAGGTCAAGATTCCAAGTTTGGAGATGAGATCTCCTGGAATTTGTTCTGGCGTCCAATTAGCCTGGACGTTGTTTGATAGAGCATGAGCAGCAAAGGTGTGAGCCGTATCATTAGCACTTTTGTGGATGAAATTGAACTGTACCCTATTGACGAATCTGACCAGAGATTTTATGCTATCAACAAACCTCCAAATTCTCCAGGGGGGTGAGCTAGCTGTGCCATTGAGTGTGTTCACCACTACTTAACAATCTCCCTCAATAATAATTATAGCATCGAAGTTACGCCCTATAGCAAGTTCAACAGCTAAAACAAATCCATCAGCTTCTGCCACGACTGGATTATCCGATACTCCTAACCTTGTTCTCATCCCGCAACAGATTCCTACATGATTCCTTGCAATGGCAGCCGAAGCGTACTGGCCATTTTTGACAGCCCCATCAACATTAATTTTGATGGTGTTTGCTGTAGGGGCTGTCCAGGTGTTTGTCGAGACGTTTCCGGCTTCAAGCTGGTGTGTAGTTTCTGCAGTTTCTATATAATCTCCGGGACCAGAATATAGATTAAACCAGTGCAAAGCAATTTTGAGAATTTCATGTACCTGAAGTTGTTTTTTTTCAAACACTACACTATTCCTTGCTTTCCATAGGCTCCAACAGATCGAAGCTCCCAAAGAGAAAATGTAATCACTTTCTGGGTTTGTAAGCCACTGTTCAATCAGACGGGAGAGGTTGATGTCTTGACTGTTCTGCAATCTTAAACCGAGAGGTGAGGCAAACCACACCTGTTGTGCTACCTTACAATGTATCAGAAGATGGTCAGTATCTTCTTCTTGATCGTTGCACAATCTGCATATGGGATTAACAGCTTCGATATGCTTTCTGATTCTGTGCAAGACAACAAGGCCATTATGGAGAGCTATCCACAAAAAAAAAATTGATCTTTGGAGCTATGTTGTTAACAGCCCAAAACTTCCTCCATGGGAAAGTGTTCTGACCAGAAGATTCTCCAGCACGTTCTATGAGCAACTTTTGAAAAGATTGGGGTGTGAAATTACCATG
This sequence comes from Papaver bracteatum, assembly GCA_023529315.1. Lineage (NCBI taxonomy): Eukaryota > Viridiplantae > Streptophyta > Magnoliopsida > Ranunculales > Papaveraceae > Papaver > Papaver bracteatum. Next base: position 156,956 of record JAJJWX010001510.1, read on the forward strand.
GGGTGTCAATTTCCAGATCAGCCTGTCTTCGGCTTCTTTGTTGATGTCTATCATGCTGATCTGTGTTGCAGTAAATTGATCAAAGACATTTTCGATGATGTCCATATCCCAGTCGTTAGTTGTCGGAGAGATGAGCTTTTGTACTTTAGTAATATCTTCCGAGCCTACTGTCACACCAGGGATAGTGTGGTACTGGGTGCTGGGTATCCACGGATCATCTCTAATGCTTACCTTTCTTCCATTGCCAATCAACCATAAGCACCCTTTCTTGAGTTGTTCTCTACTGTCCAAAATTGCGGCCCAAGTTGTGGAACACTTTTGCGGCTTGGTGATAGACCAGAACGGCATACCCCTGACATATTTAGCTCTCAGGATACAGATCCACAAAGACGTAGTGTCATTTAGGAATCTCCAAGCCAATTTTGCGATAAGAGCCTCATTCAAGTCTGAAAGTGATCGAATGCCCATTCCTCCTTTCTCTTTTGGGATATTAAACCACTCCCATCTCAGGAAATGCATCTTTCTTTTGTCCCTCGTGTGTCCCCACCAAAAGTCTCTAATTATCTTAGTAAGATTATTTAGCACTTTTTTTGGTATGAACGCACAAGCCATATAATATATCGGAATTAAGGCTAACACCTGTTGAATCAAAATTACCCTGCCAGCATGGGTTAGAGTGAGTCTTTTCCATCCGGTGAGCTTGCTCTCAAACTTATCTTCAAGGAAGTTAAAATTGTTGGTTCTGCACCCTTGTTGCATGATCTTCACTCCCAAATACTTTTCCTCCTTTTTCATTCGACATACTCCCAATTCAGCAATAATGGCTTCACTTCTTTCATCACTGACTTTTTTGCTAAAGTGAATGGATGGCTTGCTGTAGTTTACGAGCTGGCCTGAGACATTGTGGTACTCTTGTAGTATAGTAGAGACTGAAGAGATGGTGTTGTCATCTACCCTTCCAAACATCATTACGTCATCCGCAAACATAATGTGGCTGATGCTCGGAGCATATCTGTTCAGTTTATAACCACTGTATAGGCCGTCTTTCTCCATCCTGTTAATAATATTAGATAAAGTTTGAGAGCATATGATAAATAAATATGGTGATAGAGGACACCCTTGTCGGATGCCTCTTTCTCCATTGAAAAAACCTTCCGGTTGGCCATTGAGGAGAATAGAGAAGGAGGTAGTGGAGACACAGCTCATAATTAGACTATGTATTCTGTCCTTGATGCCAAAATTGTATAGAGCTTGACTGAGAAACTGCCAATCGACTCTATCCTATGCTTTGCTCATATCCAATTTAAGAGCGAAGGCACCTTGATTTGATGGAGAAGTATGTATAGAATGAAACAGCTCCTTGGCGACAACAATGTTGTCAAAAATCGTTAGTGCATATGCTGCTGTTTCTATTACAATACATTATTATTATAATACTTTACAAGTTACTAGGAAGTGCTGCTATATATATTTATGTGAAGTTTCACAGAAACTATGTTTTGTTTCGTTTACGTTTTTTAACATCATTTAGTCACAACTGTACAAGAGCTTGAGATGTCAATGGGCATTTGAGACCAATATCTTCCGCTGATTTAGAGGCACAACCAAATTCTCGTGAAGAAGGGATTTGAGGGTTAGGGTTTGTATTTCTTTTCTGTTAGCGATTGAGATTTAAGAGAGAGATTTTGGGGAGAAAATTCTCGTGAAGATGGGATTTGAGGGTTAGGGTTTGTATTTATTTTCTGTTAGCGATTGAGATTTGAGAGAGAAATTTGGGGAGTTTAGGTTCTTCGGGTAACTGCTGATTCGGAAAGAAAGAGAGATTTGGGGGTTTGGGTTCTTCTGCTAATTGAGAGAGAAGATGGTGAGAACAAGGATAAAGGTTTTAACGAAACCATTTTCGATTCGTGGTCTTGGATACGGAAGATCTGTGGTAAAGATGTCGGCTCCTTATTCTGCATCAACAAGGCCTGCTACACAGGTGAGGGTCCATTTTTTTCCATCCTCTAGTTTAATCAGAAAGCCTGAATTGAGGCTGCAGAGACTCTTACAGCTACAAGAGGCAGAGGAGCGGTTGACAAATATTAGAAGATCATTATTATCCATCCAGCACCACCTTGGGTCAGGAGGAGAAGGAGAAGGAATTATTACATTAACTTCTGTTGCTGCTTCACCTCAAGGGTTAAATCTTGTTGTTAGGAGATTAGCATTACAGCGTCCTCTTGGTGCTCAAGGATTACCAAGACAAGCAGTGAATGGCGTGATATGTATTGCTGCTAAAGATGCATTTTTCTTGTATAATCCTATCACTGGGGATACATCACCTTGGATTGAAACTACAGTTGCACGGGGAGGAGGAAAGCGCCAAGTGGAGTCCATCGCTTTAGGATTTGATCCACAACGCAATAAGCATAAAGTCATATGTATATCAAGTAATGTGCCTGTTCCTGAAGAAGAAGACAGTGATGATTATAAGCGTCTTTTTGTGGAGGTGTTGACGGTTCGGGATCGTACATGGACCACAGGTGAACATAAATGGAGAAAATTGGAAACAATCGACCTCTCTGTTAGAGACAGGCTTGCCTTTGTGGATGGTCCTCTATATTTGGACGGCGAGATACATTGGCAGAATCATACTGTGTCCAAATTTGAAAATATACTTGGGTTTGATGTTGGAAAGGAAGAGGTCAATTACACTCCACTAAAACCATCTCTGGAAAATGAGTTCATGAAATCTTTACCACGCATACGGTCAATGCTGATGGAAGTCGATGGGAAAGTAGCTATCTTAAAGAGTATGTTCGATGATCAAAAAACTTCTTCTTTATGGATGTGTGAATTTCTATCTGAAATTGACAAAGCCTCTGGCTATGTTGGCAGTATTGAATGGACGGAAGAGAAGGTCTCGATACCTTACGACTATATATGTACAGGTTCTTTCATTGAAGCTCTTTCAGGGACAGATTTCATCTCCATACAATCACATGATGGTCTTATCTGCTATTATAATCGAAAGACAAAGGAACTCGTACCTCTAATGGTTCCAGATGACCATTTTGATGGTGAAAGGATTATGAATTTATAGGTGTCTACTGGATTTACTGCCTTGAAGCTGTGGTCAATGATGTTTCACCTCGTCTTTTCCTTTATGTCATTTCAGTTTTAGCTCTGGATTATAAGTCATTCAGGTACCATGTCTTGAATATCACTTATGTTTGTAGTAATAATAAGTATTAGAACTGAAAATTGTGATCTTTTTGCGAGGTGTCTTAGCGTCTTTCAAGTAGGATACTGGAATGTGTTTCTATGTTGCATGTCGAACATCATATTTATGAGAATGCTACAATATTGGAGCATTCCCATGTTTCCAACTTAATATCGTAGTTTATGGTTTTTGTATTTGATGTCATGCAAATATTTAGTTTTTATTCTTGTGGTATGTTTTATGGTTCTACCTCTGCATTTGGTTAAGTGACTAATGTCTGTGAGCTTTTAATTGTGTTGTGGAAATGCCTGTAGAAACTTTGGTGTCAGTTTTGGAGCAGAGTTCGGGTCAATACCCAGAAATGTTCTTTTTTGAATTCTAATTACCAAAAGTGTCTAGTTTTTACAAAATTCCCAAAAATGTTTTTTAAATTTTTTTCGGTCTATTTTACCCCTGAATCATTATTTTATGACATATAAGTCCTACACATTATGATTTTTTATTATTTTTTGAATAACTTTTTGAAAAAAGAATATTTTTTATTAATATTTTAATCTATCGAATGTGTACCCATTGTTTCACATTGTGTGTGCAATGTCATTATCCTCTTCACATTATGTATCCATTGTTTTACATTGTGTACACAAACAATAATAATCATTTTTTATTGGATGAATAATAATAATGTGTTGCCATTGTTTCACATTGTGTGTGCAATATATACAAAAAATAATTACCCTCTTCGCGTTGTGTAGCCATTGTTATATATTGTGTACACAAAAAATAATAACCATTTTTTATTGGATGAATAATAATAATGTGTTGCCATTGTTTCACATTGTGTGTGCAATATATACAAAAATAATTACCCTCTTCGCATTGTGTAGACATTGTGTAGACATTGTTATACATTGTGTACACAAAACATAATAACCATTTTTTATTGGATGAATAATAATAATGTGTTGCCATTGTTTCACATTGTGTGTGCAATATATACAAAAAATAATTACCCTCTTCGGATTGTGTAGCCATTGTTATACATTGTGTACACAAAAATTAATAACCATTTTTTATTGGATGAATAATAATAATGTGTTGCCATTGTTTCACATTGTGTGTGCAATATATACAAAAATAATTACCCTCTTCGGTGATTGTGTAGCCATTGTTATACATTGTGTACATAAAAAATAATAACCATTTTTTATTGATGAATAATAATAATGTGTTGCCATTGTTTCACATTCAAGGTTCTACGATGACTGTGTTAAGCACACACTTTGGCAGCATTAGCTTGGCCAAATACATTACTTACCACTAATGATCTTATATACAACAAGTGGTTGATGGGTGATGTGTTTATTTCTCACCTGTGTTTTTGGCATCTACTTTGTGTACAAGCCCAGCCAGGATATATCATATTTAAGTGATCCCGTTCACTTCAAGATTGTCCTTCGCTTCTTTAACATTTCTTGTAGTACTAGTGAAAACAATTTTGACCTTGCATTATAAAAAACAGTTTAAGTTAACAATCGAATCAACCACCGTATGTTCCCTAATCCTGCAGCCTTTGCACTTAACGAAGTATTACATCCAAGTTCTAAAGTTTCTATCTCCGTATGGATCTCGTATTTACTCATACCCTCACTCATTGGTAGCAAGAGTAAAAGAACCATATAAGTAGTGATAGGGATGTTTCAAGTTAGTAGATTTTATATCACAATTGTTCTTCTCATGATTAATGGAATAAAGATGGTTCGGTTGAAAGTAATCTGCAAAACACAACTTTCACCTTGTATGTCTTGCATCCTAGGTTGTTAGAAGAATTGTGATTTGCTGCATTAACTTTTATGAAACTGAATAATTTAATCTTTGATTAGTTCTACCATAGCAAGGCAACTAATTCTAGGGATTAATACCTTAGTTGTGTAATTGTTTTTTGGTCACATCTTACTGATTTCAGCTCAAGTATTGTATATAATATGCGTTTAGTTTTCTATTTTCTTGTTGTTGCTATAACTTAGTTGTTTATCTCCATCTCATGCTTTAGCTTAGTAGCATATTAAGTTTGTAGTTCACTTGCATTTGTAACTTTGTTGTTGTATTGTAGTTAATCCATTTTTTTATATATCCTGCATCCTTGTATTAGCTTCTGATTAGAAGAATTTGTGATGATTTGTTCATAGGTTAATTGAATGATACTCAGGAGATAAAAAAGGTTGGAGAACAAGGCAGCAAAGAAGCATCCATTAGGTCCCTTAACAACTGCAAGATTTGTAAGTTATAATGTAGTATCTCCTTATACAAATTCAAGTTAGAAGAACTAAGGATTTTCAAACTTAGGAATTTCAGTAACTTTCTACAAACTGAACTTAGGAATTAAGTATGTTTCTGTGTATTATGTCCATTAAATGAATGATATAGTTTATATCAAATACTCATACTTGTTGTTAACTTCAATTGAAGAATTCTTTTTTCATGGTTTTTATATCTGTGGAATGCTGAATATGGGGAAATGGGTAAATGCAGAGGGGAATGGATTTTGACCAGGTCAATGAAGACTTGACCTTTTATTTTGTTGTTGCAAAAAATTAGCAATGTCTGGATTCTGTTGCTAAGTTAGAACTAGAACCAGTAAATTAAAACCAGAATAAATAATATTTTAGTTCCGAGTAGGGGTATTCCTTTAGCCATTGTTATACATTGTGTACACAAAAAATAATAACCATTTTTTATTGGATGAATAATAATAATGTGTTGCCATTGTTTCACATTGTGTGTGCAATATATACAAAAATAATTACCCTCTTCGCATTGTGTAGACATTGTTATACATTGTGTACACAAAACATAATAACCATTTTTTATTGGATGAATAATAATAATGTGTTGCCATTGTTTCACATTGTGTGTGCAATATATACAAAAATAATTACCCTCTTCGGATTGTGTAGCCATTGTTATACATTGTGTACATAAAAAATAATAACCATTTTTTATTGGATGAATAATAATAATGTGTTGCCATTGTTTCACATTGTGTGTGCAATATATACAAAAATCATTAACCTCTTCGCATTGTGTACCCATTGTTGTACATAGTGTACACAAAATATAATAATCATTTTTAATTTGATGAATAATAATGTGTAGCCATTGTTTCACATTGTGTGTGCAATATATACGAAAATCATTACCATCTTCGCATTGTGTATCCATTGTTATACATTGTGTACACAATAAATAATAATCATTTTTTATTTGATGAATAATTTTCAAAAGAAGCCATCTCACTGTGTATTTTTGCAGATGGCTTTGCATGAGCACCACGGTGGGAGAATTCAAGAATTAAGCGAATACAGTCACCGCTTAATTGATAGATGGCTCGCGAAAAGTTCACATGAGCAAGAATTTCATAAAATAAGGGACTATTGGGATCATATAGTGGTCTCTTCGTAGGAATCAACAATCTGCAGAATCAGTGCAAGTCAAACCAAAGAAAAAATCACCATCAGAAGAAAATATTTCATTCACAAATGAAGGATTTAAAATATCTTCATCAATAATCATTAAAAGGCATGAACACTTACTCATCTGAAGGATACATGATCAGATCGAAGAAAAAAAAAAGAACAACAACAAGAAACAAAAATGATCTGACGATAATCCGAAATGAAATCCATGACCCGTCGGGTTTGTCTAACCAATTAGGGTCATTCATCCGATCCGCTAGCTCCTTTTCCATGTATCAAAAAAACCAACAAAAATCAACAACAAAAAAAATCAAAAGAGGAAAAAAAGAAAAGAAAAGAAAATACAGTCTACCTCGTAAAGAAGTCGAAGCGTGGACAATTCTTCAGAAAGAGTATCAATACGTTCCTTCCTCCCCATGGATTCTCTATTGATTTCATCAAGTCTCAACATGATCTCGTACATCTCATTCACCACCGACTTCAATTGGCGCTCACGGCTATCCACCAAACGGAGCAAGTATTCTTGAAGAGGTATGGAAGCCTAAAACAGGAAATGAGTTAATAAAAGTATTAAGTCATTAAGGAAAAAGGGCAGAGTAGCAGTGTTACCTCGGGAATATCATCCGGGAGAGGTAACCCAATAATGTTTTCACGATCAAAAGTACCACCTTCAATTTCAACCATATTTGAAGTTCCCAAGATAGGTATTTGGAAGTCCCATGTTGGAAAAAGATGGTCGGGACTCATTAATGGAACTTGTGGAGAAGAAGCATTGATTGAAGATCCCATCAATAATGGACGAGGGGAAAAACCTGGATCACCCACTGCAAGAATTTGAGAAGATAGTTTGGGATCACAACTACACGCGTATCATTAAAAGAGGTACGGACGAGAAGCCGCTTCAAATATTCATTTCGCATCCTTTGCTTTCACAATTGGCTCATACGTGTTGTGATGTTCTTATGATGGACTGCACGTACAAGACAAACAAATACAACATGCCGTTGTTCAACATTGTGGGGCAAACATCGGACAAGGTAACATTCACATTGGCTTGGTGTTTAATGGAAAACGAGAGGGATTACAATTATCATTGGGCATTGCGACAATTGAAATTATTGTTCCCGGAAAATTGTGGTCCGAAGGTCATCATAACCGATCAATTTGACGCACTAATGAATGCCATATCCGACGTATTTACGGATGCACAAAATTTCCTATGTACATTTCATATAGGTGAAAATGTGAAAAAACATTGCCATGCTTTGTTTGAACCTCTAAGGATGATATTAAAAAGAATGGTTGGTCAACTTGATGAAGATGTTCGTAAAGAGAAACTATCACCCGAAGAAGAAGAAATGAAAGAGGAAAGATTAAAGAGCGAGTCGACAAAGAACACGATGAAAACCATAAAAGGTGGTTGGAATTTCTAAAGGATTGGGAGAAAGTTTATTGGTCTCTTACCGAGGACATGTATGAAAAGAGATTGAAAATGTTTATTGCCATCTATAACGAAGTGTATCCAAGTGCCGTTTCATATTGTCGGGATAAATTGTTGGATAAGTTCAAGGAAAAATTTGTGCGTGCGTGGACAAATCGATATAGACATTACGGGAATGAAGAAACTAGTATAGCGGAGTCCTCACATGGGAGATTTAAAGATCTCATTCAGTCCGGCCTGGGAAACGTGGTTACGGTCGCCGAGGCAATGGAACAAAACTTTAAGGCCGATATTGATAGGATCAAGAAGGTTTTTGAGAAAAGCTCCATGGATAGGATGACTCCATTTCTTAAACATACTAAGTTGCTCTAAGGAATAGAGTTTAACGTTTCTCGGTGGGCAATAAAACATATGATGAGACAAATGCAATATGAAAAAAATTATGGAAAACCGGGTGATGTGTGTATTTGTCCCGACATGTCTTCTTTGGGGCTTCCGTGTCGACATATGCTTGTGAAGTATGAAGAAGTGATACCTATTGGTGTTATTGATCCTTTTTTGGAAGCAATTATCTTTCGACCTTCCCCCTACCGAAGTTCCTTGGACAATCACCATGGATACAAAGGAGGCCCAAGAATTTTTTGAAGCTTACTCACGTGGCAACTCGGCTAGCCGACAAGTATTGTTGAGTCAACTAAGACTAATTACACGCCATGGATAGCACAGAGTGATGAGACAACAAAGGAGATCCTCCGGTAGACCACAACTAAAATTCCAAGGAAAAAAACAAAGAAAAGAATTCAAAGAAATGACTCGCCGTGGAAGAGGAACTCGCGGCAACAAAAAAAACGAGATCTATGTGCAAGTGATATTTCAGAAGCAAGATTCGCGGAAACTCCCTGGTCCAAATAAAAGGGATAGGCCGAGGAAGGAACCGATATCAAGTCAACAACAATCGACGAGTTCGAGGCTACACCAATAGTCGATGTATCCGAGGTTCAAAGGAAGAGGGGAAGGCCGCCGAAGGTTCCCACATTAAGATACGAAGGACAACAAGGTCAACATTCCGAACCTACACCAATAGTCGATGTATCCGAGGTTCAAAGGAAACGAGGAAGGCCGCTGAAGGTACCAACATTAAGCTACGAAGGACAACAACGTCAACATTCCGAACCTACACCAATAGTCAATGTATCCGAGGTTCAAAGGAAACGGGGAAGGCCGCCGAAGGTTTCCACATTAAGCTACGAAGGACAACAAGGTAAACATTCCGAACCTACACCAATAGTCGATGTATCCGAGGTTCAAAGGAAGAGGGGAAGGCTCCGAAGGTACCAACATTAAGCTACGACGGACAACAAGGTAAACATTCCGAACCTACACCAATAGTCGATGTATCCGAGGTTCAAAGGAAACGGGGAAGGCCGCCGAAGGTACCAACATTAAGCTACGAAGGACAACAAGGTCAACATTCCGAACCTACACTAATAGTCGATGTGTCCGAGGTTCAAAGGAAGAGGAAGGACGCCGAAGGTACCAACATTAAGCAACCAAGGGCATGTCTTTGAGCGGAACCTACACCAATAGTCGATGTAGCCGAGGTTCAAAGGAAAAGGGGTAGAGGAAGGCCAAGGAAGAATATTCTCCGTCTAATACCATAGACATTTGGAGTGTAGGGATTGTAGATGATGGTTTGGATATAATTAAGCTAAAAGATGGTAATAATATGAAGATGTATAAGGATCCCATAACAGGTAGGACCATTAGAAGTTATCATACGAAGATAGAGTCTTACATATGCCAACTTCCTGAGGTTATTCGCGAGTTTATTGCGTACACGGATGATGTCGATGGAGATGGAAATTGTGGATATCATGCCGTGACCGAACAATTAGGAATCTTCGAGACGGCTGTTAGTAAAGGAATGACACCATGCCGCTATGCTATAATGAGAATGGCCGATCAACTTGTGAAGAAGAGGAGATTTTATGAGCAATTTCTTGGTCACGATGAGGTGTTTGATGATATGTGTTCTCAAGTGTTAGGACCCGAGCAGGAAATGACATTTCTTCCTTCTCAATATTGGATGAGTATGCCGCTTTGTGGGTATCTAGTAGCGGATACATTTAATTGTGTTGTTCATTATTTTTCCCCCACCATAGTCTCAACATTTACACCAAAATGGCAAAAATGCGAGGGATCCCTTAAGATGAGAAGAGTTGTTTTGGCGTACGTGAACGGAAATCATTTCGTTATTCTAAAACTCAAGGACAATTGTCCATTGCCACCTGTTTGTGGGATGGTTAAAAACAAGGAACTTGATCCAAATATATGGAATGGATGGATGGCATTGAATGAGGAGAATCACCAATTATGGGATGCTTTGGCATTATCAAAGAAACCTCTTGAAGAGGATGACTTGCAACTTCATACGTGTGGAAGTGATGATGAGTAATTTGGATATATGTGGTTTACTTATACGCCCTTTTTGTTGTTTTGGAAGTTTGAATTGTAATCATTAAACCATATGTGCCAATGTGATTTGATTCAAACTTTACTATGCCAGTAGATTTGTAGATTGGTGTTTCAATATATGTTCTCTTTTAAAATAAATAACACCATAAGTTCACATATTTTTTTTTTGTGCCGTCATTGGAAAAAAAATGCATAACACCACCGGTAGAACACATAAAAAGTTTATTCACATAGGAATTTTAGAGTACCGGGCATAGTACACAAGATAATTCTACTATGCCGGAACTCTATTTTTTCAATATGGAACTAAAAAGAAAACGGCATGGTTCACATGATAAATACTATGCCGGTTTTAAAAAAATAAACTTAGAAATTGGATATTGCAAGACACATAAAATAACATAAGCAAAGATCTAATCCCATAAAATGACATAAGCAAAGTTTAGACAAACCAAATGTAAAGTTATGATGTTCCAAACCGAAACAAATGAAGCAAAGATGTTCTGATTACCAATCCACACAAACAAACATAAACAACAACAGTACTATCAAGGCCACACGATCACTCGGTTCTTGGCCTCTTGTATACCCTCTTTCTCCTTTTTTTAGTGAGTATAGGACCTTTATTTTTCCTCGATACTTTGGCTTTTGACCTATAACATAAGCAAACGAAACAAACATAAGAAAAGTCATCACATTTGTAACCTCAAGATTGAAATTTTAAAACAACTAATGCCGGTAACATGTACCAGATATATGTTCAAATATCGAGCATGCGGTTTTTCAGATTTTTTTATCAATGTTTCAAGTGTCAAACCTAAAGATACACGAATTGAACTACGATTTGATGCCGGTATTTGAAACCGCAATGACGAAACCTAGATATAATGCCGGTAAAAAAAATTTATTCTTGTGTTTTTTAGTTGACTACCTAAATAGCCTTCAACCCAATTCGAATGCCGGTCCTAAAATCTAATTTTCGGGGAACTCAAGTTGGTTTGGTGTTCAACTACTATCGATGCCGGTATAGATATTTTGTGTTCGGGAAGTTAAACTAAGCATCGATTCGGACCAAAAGTCTATCTTAGGTTTCTAAACCTTCGGTATTCAAACTAAGATTCAATGCCCGTTTTCCAAGAACTCCACAGTTTCACCAATTTTATGATTCTAACCTAAACCCATGGCTACAAATCGATTAAAACAATCATAAATGAGCTAAAAAAACACTTACCTTCTCGGAGAAGCCATGATTGGTTGATCATCCGAGTTGGATGCTTCGTCCCTCTTCTAGTTCTTGAGCAATGTTCTCGATTCGTTGTTCATGTGTTTGTTGAGCAATCGATTTAGTGTTCCTTTTTGCTTTTGATTTCGTGGAGGCATGGTTATGGTAGGTTAGTCAACGAAGAAATTTTTGATTCAACGATTAATCGTCGATGAAGAATGAACGATGAGAAGACGATGAAGAAAAAAATTTCTAAACATAAGCCTATGTTCAGATTTGATTTGAGAAGGGGATATATGATTTTGGGTTTTGATTTTAATGTTTAGTGGAAAGGGCAAAATAGTAATTTCATAATGTTTTTTAATTAATGAAGGGATATTCTGGTATTTTCGCACCCAAAAGACACCCCTTATCAGCCACAAATGGTTGGGGGAAGTAATTCATATCCCCCAATTAAAATCCATATCCCCCAATTAATTGTTCGTAAAAAAGATGATATGAATTTAATGATAACTAAATTTTCTACCACTCGATTCCTAAACAATTGAATTCAAGCATTTAATGATAACTAAGTACTAATTAATTGTTTATTTATATTGATTAATGGAAAGATTCTCTTTACCTTACACTTAGGAGAAGATCTGAAATGAAATTTTGACCGATTTTTTTCCTCCTCTCTTCGATTGGATCGATCGTGATAAATCTCTCTAATGGAAAGATTTTCTTTAGTTGAGTTTAATTTTTCGTAATTAAATGAAAATTTGTAATTTTATAAGCATCACCTAATCTGTAATTTTATAAGCATCAATGAATTTGTAATTTTATAAGATTCTCTTTAGTTGAGGTTAATTTTTCTGTTACTTTTTTTTTTTATTAATCTAGAAGACTTTCAGGTGGAGTTGGAGTTCTTCCTTAACAATTCTCCTTTTCAGGTAAAGTTGTTTTTTTTTTTTTTTTTTTTTTTTTTTTTTGATGTAGAGGACTTTCAGGTTAAGTTGTATTTATAGGTATAATATCTCCATCACTTCAATCTGATTTGATTTGTAATTATTAATATTGGGTATCTATTCCCTGTTAGAAATTTTGTTCATGGGTGGTTCAGAATCTTGGTTTGCTATTAGAAGATTGTGCAAGGAAGATGTTTGGGAAAATGCCTAGTAGAATTTTGCATTTAGAGCTTCTGATTTTGTACAGAAGGTAAGCAAGATGTTACTACTGGTAACGATGATAAATTTCACCATTGTATAGATTTTCATTAATTCATGATTTTAACTAAAACCCATGTTTTTAAATGTATAAAATTTCAATCTCTCAAACAAATTGAGAATGGTGCTATCAAATGTCTCTACCAAAACTTGCTGCAATGCCTATGAGTTATTCTGTTCAAGCTAACCAGTTGTCGTCTCAGGGAAATATAGGACGGGTAGATAAGAGAATGGTTCATATCATGGTGAAACCTGCAGTAGGCATGATTTATGGATTTCTACTTTTCCTTTGTTCCAAAGCTTGTGCTTGATTCTGCAATTTTTATTTTTGTTATCATGGTGAAACCTGCAGCTGGTCTTTGTTTTCTTGTTTTGCTTCTTCAGCTGGTTTGTATTTCATCCTTTGATGTCTTATTGACGCGCACAGCCTAAAGCTCATTGATATTAAGGTATCTCATAATATATCCTGAACATACTTTTGGTTTTTCCTCTTTTTTGATTATAAACCTTGCAGTTTTGCGGACTTTTCTTACCACATGACCTTATTTATTCCCAAGACAATTGGTCACTGAGGTATTTTGAATATATTGTTGTATTGCAGGTCAGGGAAATGTATCTACCTTCCGAATATTCATGGATTTAGAAATGAAACCAGCAAGTCAGGGAAATGTATCTACCTTTCGAATGAGAACCACGTGAAAGAAGAAAATCTGCCCTAAAGCGGCAGAATCATATGCAGTCAGCAGAACCAAGAACACTTGCGGGCACAATGTCATTCACTTTTTAGCAATGAGATTAGTTACTGAAATTTCTTATTAAGAATACTTTCACATCCTAAGTGATGTAAAGGAACTTTAATTGTATAACAAAGGAATAATCAGAAACGTAAACTTAAGTAGTACACAATTTATTAGTTAATACCTACCCGTGCAAGAGTAATATTGCAGATAATGGCATTATTTGCATTGCCACCCAGTGATGGCTGCAAAATACGAGTGAGTTTGCTGTCTCTGTACGACACATGAACCCTACATCAGATCAGAACATATTGTAAGAGCAAAGCAGAGTAAGAAAAATGTTTGATAGATTATTAGATCACGTTCAGGCTACCCTTGGCTCTTAGCCCCTTCACTCAACTTCTTAATTACAGTTCCAAGAGTCAGATGGCTTTTGTTTACCTGTGAACCCTCTTTCAAACGCATGCCACTTTGTTGCTCTAGGCTTCTCAATTCAGTAACCGATTGACACTCACCAAGATGAACAGGTAGGAGTTGAATCACTAAGAAGAAAGACAGTGATGTTATTGATATCAGACCCGCAGATATGTCATGCAGAGCTCATAATTCTCGAACAAATATACAATAATGTCCATCTAGGAAAGTCCGAGAGACCTTATGAAATGATCTGGCTCCCGGTCCATGATATACTATGCAACACGAGTTCGATCGGGTTAGGTCTTGAATGCCTTGGTACTCCTTATACCACCCTTCATTTCTTGATCCGGCAGCAATCCAGTTCATTAAGGAGCAGTGGCACTTTGAAAAAAAAGAAACCGATAATAGTGGTATTGGATCAACAAGGGAAAGTTACTTGTCAAAACGCCATCCACATGATGTGGATTTGGGGAATCACGGCCTTCCCTTTTACTAACATCAGAGGCAGAGTTCAACACCAAAAAGATAATTGATACAGAATCCACTTGATAACAAAGAAATAATTGGATGAGCCAGAATTCATCTAGAACTTACAAAATTATCTATCTAAGAGGAGCAACAAAACCAAGAAAGGGAAACAAAAATATTGAGACAAGTTGCAGTTACTGTATGCAACAATATCGAGTAAGATTCCTGGCTTACAAGGTTCTAACCATGTACAATCTAAGAAAATTAGGAGTTCCAAAACTAAAACTACTCCAAAAACTGTTGCTTTGAGTGACATTTCGTCCAAGGAGCTTCCAAGGGTGGTTCAAAATGGGATGTCTGCTTATCCGTTCTTGCTCGAGGCGTTTCGGGACATTAAGAACGGACCTACCCTGGGAGAAAGTCTTTTGGCAGAAGGTTTGGCTTTACTTGGACATTCAATAGCTAAGGAATGGGAGAAAAAGTGGAGAAAGTTTAATGAGGAGGAGGCTGAGGTTTACTTGAAGCGTGGTGACCTGGTTCGGGATCTGACTACTGAAGTTTTGAAAGCTGATAAATCATTTGATTCTTAGGGTCGCCATGATGAGGTAACTGCTAGTTGTGTTTACCTTCTTGATGCTTGGAGGTCTAGGTAAATGCTCTTTCTACCGAAGATTTGGCAGTTATAGGTTTACGTCAATAGGTATATATGTTTAATTAAACCTTTGGAGTAGAGGGTTGGTCCTTGAATGTGATTTAACAACCACAGCTTGTTGTTTAAGCTGCCATGAAGATGACCTGTCTTGACTATGTTTGTTGGTCGTTCAAATTTGTAGTTTATGGGATTCGAATTTGTTCCGTTGTATGTTTTCTTTAATGCACTTTTATTACTTGCATTTTTTTGTTTTTATAAGTGTAATAAATATTATGGAGACCGTAAAAATGACTAGCTACTCTTATTAAAAATAAGTAAAGTAAATATTACACACTTTAAAAATGATCATATTATCCTTACAGGAAATCAGTATAATAAATATTTTGGAGACTATAAAAATGACCAAACAACTTGTATCGGAAATAAGTAAATATATATTATAGACTTTGAAAATGACCATATTACCCTTACTGGAAAAAAGTGAAATAAATGTTATGGAAACTATGAAAATGACCAGACTACTCTTATTGGAAATAAGTAAAGTAAATATTACAGACTGTGAAAATGACCATATTACCCTTATTGGAAATAAATGCAATAAATATTATGGAGACTGTGAAAATGACCAGACTATACTTATTGAAATAAGTAAAGTAAATAGTACACACTTTGAAAATGACAAAATTACCCTTACTGGAAATAAGTGCAATAAATATTATGGAGACTGTGACAATGACCAAACTACCCTTATCAGAATTAAGTAAATTAAATATCATATACTTTGAAAATGACCATATTACCCTTATTAAAAATCAGTTCAATAAATATTCTAGAGACCATAAAAATGATCCTACTACCCTTATCGAAAATAAGTAAAGTAAATATTACACACTTTGAAAATGACCATATTCATTACTGGAAATCAGTGCAATAAATATTATGGAGACTATAAAAATAACCCTACAAACCTTATCGAAAATACGTAAAGTAAATATTACAGACTGTGAAAATGACCATATTACCCTTACTTGGAAAAGTGCAATAAATATTATGGAGACTATGTAAATGACCAGACTACCCTTATTGGAAATAAAAGTTACAGATTGATAAATGACCATATTACCCTTACTGGAAAAAAGTGCAATAAATATTATGGAGATTGTGAAAATGATCAGGCTACCCTTATCGGAAATAAGTAAATTAAATATTACTGACTGTGAAAATAAATATTATAAAATTGGTTAAAAAGACCAAAATCAACAATTCTTAGGTGACAAGGACATTTAGATTTTGTTATTGTTTAAATGGACAAAAATATAAAAATAACCAACATGTAAACATGATGCATCCAGTTTCATCTTTGCTATTTTTTTGGTGTCTATTTCACCCACACTAATTTTTACTTGTCCATTTGAACCATGTTTTAAAAATATTTGGACAAATGACCTATTTTCCGATACTGATTTTGGTGCAGTGCAAGAAAGAGAACGTACATATCCTTTGCCTGAGATGTCAATGGGCATGTAAGACCAATATCTTCCGCTGACGTTGAGGCAAGTTTTAAGTCTTTAGTCTGGATTATGTTATATAATAAATACAAGAATATAAACAGAATATTCAATTTCCAAGTGACGAAAGGAATTTTACAGAATATGAATACAAAAATAATAGCTGCACAAGTAATGTGAATGAGTTATGCAGTTATGCTAGAGAGTTCAAATTTGTTTACAGTTCTTACTTCAAACTTGATGAACCTAATAAAAGTGAAACACGAAGGCGAAGAATTTGGCAATTTGTCATATTATGATAGTATGTCATGAACAGATTACTACCACGAAAAACAATTCCAGTGATTGTCATGAACAGATTACTACCACGAAAAACAATTCCAGTGATTGGCACCCACTTGCCTAGGCACAGTTATGTTGTCTATTTTTTTTTTTCAGGAGGGACATAAGTTCTGGAATACCTAATCTAGTACATCAAAAGGTACCAAAACATAGAAAAAATGCTGTAAAGTGCGGCCCGCCAATATCCTCCCAGAAAATAACACGTGAAAACTGGGACCCATCCGTCAAATAAAGTTTCGCATGAAACTTGGAACAGTGTCCAAGTTTTAGGGTTTAACGAGTCTATTTTAGGGTAGATCAGCTGATTAAATATTTTCCCTTTCTGTTTTCTTTTGAAGTTTTTGCAGAGGAGAAAAAATGTCAAGCATTCCGGAAGAGATTTACTTTGATATTCTCTTAAAGGTACCAGTGAAATCTCTATTAGCTTGTAAGTGTGTATGCAAGGCATGGTTCGCTCTAATTTCTAACCCTGATTTTGTTAGCATGCAACTTAATCATACTATCCAAAGAAAGAATAACCCTAATCTCATGCTTAAAGGCGTTATGAAGTCTACGAGTACTGCTGGATACCGTGGCGTATTCTACTCTATCAGTCATGATTCATGGAACTCATTATTATCGAGGGATAAATTTCTTCATGATTATGCAGTGGAATTGGATTACCCATTCAAATCAGTGCATTCTGCTAAACTTATGTGTTGTTGTGATGGCCTGGTTCTCCTATGGTTCGGAGGGGTGCGGTTCTTCTGTATTTGGAATCCAGCCACAAGGGAGTACAAGAAATTGCCAAAATCTAATATAGTCTATGTTAATATGGTTGCATTTGGTTATGATTATAAGACTAACGATTACAAGATTCTAGCTGGTTGTGAAAATTTCTTCGAAGTCTGTTCGTTAGGATTAAATTCATGGAAAAGAATTGAAAATGTACCTTATAGATTTTATGGTTGTAACAAAACCGGGGTGCTTGTTAATCGAGATCTTCACTGGTTAGCGAAAAGGAAAGGCTCTTTCAATGTTATAGTCTCTATGGACATGAGCAACGAGATATTCAAAGAAATGGAACTACCACAAGAACATACGGGGAATGACCATTCATTTAATTTGGGGGTGTTGGAAGGGTGCCTTTGTTCACTCGTTCCGGGCGGTGTTGACAGGCATTATTTGGAGATATGGGTAATGCAGAAGTACGGGGTTCGAGAGTCTTGGACTAAACGTTATACTATGAAAAATTTAATGATTGTACACGACGGCGCTCATTGGAAACTTGTGTGCTCTTTAAAGACTGGTGAGATTCTACTTGCAAGTGGAGGTGATCTATTTTTATATGACCCTGAATATGGAAGTGTTCGAGGACCAAACATTTCTCATTCGACATACTTGTCACAAGAAGAGATTTATTTTGAAAGCTTAGTTTCACTCAAGTCTAGAACTTATGTAGGGGGAGAAGAACATAAATAAGAAGAGGAAGCGCACTAAGAAGAATAAGAACATGCTGATGAACAAAGTAAGTCTTTCACTCTTTTTTAATTTTGCGTAAATATAGTTGTTACCAATAATATTTTTATCATATTTCAAGCCTTTACCAGGCTGGTACAATCAAAAATATTCTGGTACCGTCTTTTGAAACCCTTGTCTACAAGATCTTGTTATAGGTCTTTACCAGCTTCATTAGAGCAAAACTGTAGGGTGGAGTGAGCCCATAGTGGAGGTGAAATCCAACTATGGCAGAAACCGTCGTTATTACATAAATTACAAGTTACACAGAAACCATGTTTTGTTTTCTTTTACATATTTTAACATCATTTAGCCAGAACTGTACAAGAGCTTGCGGCTCTATGCTGTATTAGTCTCGCAATGGTTGTTCTTCACTGGTAAAATACCGAACTAACATTCATCAGAACCAGAGAAGTAATGGCGAAAAACACAGGAGAAGTCCTTGCTTCCATGACCTTCCTCGCACAGCTTGACATATCTGCTTACACAGAAATCAATACATTTTTAAGGATGATGCTGTTCTTGTACCAAATTAAAATAACAATATGCAAACTACTGATGAGGGAGACAGAACTTACATCTCTTTTGCTTGAGATGTCAATGGACATTTGAGACCAATATCTTCCGCTGACGCTAAGGCAAGTTTCAAGTCTTTGGCCTGGATTTATTGACGCATTACAAGAATTTGCAACAGAATATTTATTTCGCAGGTAACTAGAGGAACATAAGAACAACAACGCAAAATAAAAGCAGCAAAAATAATGTTAATGACTAATGCTCGAGAGCTATGTTGTGTTAGGCGCTAGGTGAGGCGAGGCGTCAAGCCCTTCGCCTAAGGCGCCAGAGGAAAAATGTACCCAAAAAAAAAAAAAAAAAAAACTGTACACATCTTGGCACTAGGGCGCTTTATTGCCTAGGCGCCCCTTGCGAGACTCATGCGCCTAGGGCGCCTTTCACAACATAGCTTGAGAGTTCAAATTTTTCTACAGTTCTTACTTCTAACTTGATGAACCTAAGCAATTTGGTACGTAGTATTATAGTGTGTCACGAACAGAGTACTAGCGCAAAGACAATTCCCGTGATTGGCACCCTAGGTGCAGTGATGTTGTGTATTTTTCTCAAGAGAGAGACATTGGTTCAAGACTACATAATAAGAAAGTCTAATCCTCTTAAGATGTCGGTGTTTGCCCCATCTCACCTTCAGACCACGTCAATATGCAAAATAGTTTGGATCTTGAAGCACCACTAATAGACAACACCGGTAACTGAAAAATGGAATCTGTATCTAGCATTGATATCAGTTTGCATCTGCCAGACACATACAAAAAACTGGAAAGAGTCGAGAGAAGAGTGGTTGTCTAAACTAGTTGAAATGCATTAAACATACAGCGACCTACTTGAGTTTTGAGGCAGCTTAATTACCTGTATAAAGTGGAACATGGTATTGAGGAAATTCCACATTCAGAATTTTCAGCCTAGTCTACAGACAGATCACTCCAGTTTATCAAGAGAAGTAAAAGGATGCGTACCATAAGGTTGGACGAAAATCCACCATCATAATTCTTTGAAGAGGGTACTCCTTCCATTACTCCAGGCACCGGGTTGTAACTGTCGCTGTAAATTTACATTTCTGTTAATTCAACTTAATAGACAAGGCAGTTCTCTAGGTGGAAATGATGAGAACCACTGAGCCGTAATTGAGGAGCAGGATAGGATCAAGATGCTAAATTTCAAATTTTACAACTTACTATAGAATATTTCCTAGAGAAGTAATTACAGTCGTGCATGAAATAATTTTATTCACATGAAAAACAGTCTCATGCCCACTGCAATTTGCCTGCTTATCAATAGATAGGTATGAGAGATATGGTATACCTACTCCAACAACGAGCACTGGAAGAATTAAATATCTTGGTTAACGTACTTGCAGTAATTCCTAGTGATTGACCAAGAGCCAGGGCTTCTGATACTCCAAGCATACTGACAGCCATTGCCAAGTTATTACATATCTTTGCAGCCTAAAATCATGCAAACAGGAACCTGACAGTGAGCAACTGAACTGAAAGTAAAGCATCACTACAACATGTTATTGAGAACTCTAAGCTTCATTAAGGATTTTCCTTCAAAATAACAATTTTGGGCCATGAGTACTTATTGGATCTGATCTATTAGGAGGTGGACAATATTTGGAAAGCAGTATCATAAGCTGCATGACCGTAGTTAAGTTCCATCAAGATAGTTGTCTATCAAGAAGCTCAAGTTATACAAAAAAAAGATGCAGATCGGTGAAAAATGTAGATTGCAGAATGAATTTTGGGTTCTTCAGCTAGATAATTTCAAAATTAGTGCAGAACCACATCTGATAGTTTCTTAAAATAAAAAAGAACTTCGAGAGAATCTTGACTAACTAAAAGTGCCGCAGAAATGATGAAAGGAAGTGCATACAGCTGAATTGATAACATCAAAAAGTGGAACAGTAAAATCTAATAACAGCAGGTTAAAATTAAGATCTTCAAGAAAACTTACAGAGCCATTTCCAGCCCCACCACAATAAATTGTGTTCTTTCCCATGGATAAAAATAAAGGGCTTGCTGACAAATAAGCATCCTCTGACCCGCCAACCTGAATGACATGCCACCACATGCTAGTGAGGTGATCCCATATTTAATCCAACTTGTACATGTGAAATCTATGGACAAAGTTTAAGATGCTAAATCACGGGGTGTTCTCTAATATAAGCCAAGTTTCATAACCTTCGTAGTATCATACTTTTAGATAAGAACAGAAGCTATTTACGGAAGCAAAATCTTTATCTTGGAAAGGGATTATAGCACCACAAAATAAGTGTACTCTATTGTTCTCTCAAAATGTTCAAGAGATTCTAGAAGATGAAATAATAGAAGATAAGACACGATGTTACACGATGCTAAAAATAGCTCCACCAACAAAAATGATGCAGGCTTGTCCAATCCTAGAGGATTGCAGAAGAATTGAGATGAAAGATACATACCATGAAAGTAAGGCTCCTAGCTTCTGCACCAAGAACACCTCCAGAAACTGGAGCATCCAACATGACAGGGGCTGTCCTGTAACCTGTATGAAAAATCCTTTAGGAGCATTTAACAACTAACATATAAGGATAGGCCATTCTGAGTCCAAATGGAAGACTAAAACCAACTAATTAGCTACTCAAATGGAAAAAATGGTTCTAACAAAGGACAGTGTTTCAGTTAATCACACACCTTTCTTCTCTTTAAGAACACAATTGGCTATAGTTGCAGAAAGCCTTCTTGACGTCTGGGGATCAATTGTAGATGAATCTATGAATAACCAAGGTCTTACGACATCCTCCCCACCTTGAAGCAAACCATTCGGTCCAGTGTAAACCTCCATTACCTACTTAGAAATAGTTTCAGTATGCACATTATTTTATGTATCTAGATTTTGACAATTCAAAGAAAATCGCAGTCGCTTATTTTAATGACTAACATTCATTCAAGATACTCAACAGGATTGTGAATACAATGAACTATATATATCAACATCAAGAAAAATGCAAACTCTTGATAGACTGGGTGGATCATTTAACCAAACACCTTCCATATAAGTAAAAACACTACACAGAACTCAGCTCACATTGGAGGATGAAGGCAGCATGGTGACAACAATATCACTTGTTTGTGCAACTTCAAAAGGGGTTCCTTTAGTGGCTATCCCTCTCTCTGAAAACTTCTTCATTGCATCAAAATTTCTGAAACAAAAATTGGAAAATTTTATGGATCATCCTTAATAGAAATAGACCAACACAATCAATTATAGTTAGAGAGATGGGGGGTTTACTTACTTATCATGGACTGAGACATGATATAATCCAGAGGAAATGAGATTATTGACCATGTGAAATCCCATATTTCCAAGTCCTATAAATCCAACCTTCTCTTTCTATTAAAAAAGAAAATCAGAATTAAGAATTTTGAACTGAATTTGTATTCTCTACACTGTATAAGCAGGATGGAAAGTGGAAATACTAACCTCAATTGAGACATTAGAATCTGAAAAGAATCTGTATAAAGATGATGATGATGATGGAGTTGATGGCGGAATTGGGAATTTGGATTTTAACCTGGTAAATCCTACTTTTAAAGCTCTCGAAATCGCCATAATTGTAATTTTGAACTTATTTATTTATTTTTTGTTTTATTTTTTTTTGTTCTTGCTAAACTAGCTTCAGAGCTAGGAGTCCCCCAGGACAGGACTAACACAATTTAAGCAAACAGCCTGAAATTTGAATAGATACAAATAATGGAGGCGTGTATCCACGTATGACTACGATGTATATCCAAACTGAAGAATCCGATTTTACTTTGCTTCAAAAAGAAAAAATAAAACTCCGATTTTATTCACTCTGTAACGGGTGTCCACGTGATAGGACTTTATTTATGTGCACATGTGCCCGGACTAGTTAGCAATTCGGGGTACGGGGTGAAGTTAGGCTGAGTTGAGTGGAGTGGAGTGGAGGAGGTAAGGTAGTAGTTGCATGGTGTTGACATATCACGTTGGAGTGAGAGCTGAGTCAACGGTGCCGGAAGTAATTTAGTTATAAGCGATGAAAGCATATTCGCCTGGGCGAGGAAACAAACCTCGCATGTCAGAAACCTTGAAAGCAAGTAATGAATCATCGCTTGACTGGTCAAGGTGCGTTGAAGCGATGGGACTATCCTCGCAATATTACAATGAAACCAAACTTCGGTTTTTCCTCCCCCATTCGACTTCTGTTTCTTTTTTTCTTTGTTCACTTCTTCCTCCTAAGTTTTTCTTTTCCATTAAAAGAGTGATTCAGTGAGAGTGATTACTAAAATATTACACGAATTTGTTGAAGGGGTTTGATCTTGATGAGATGGCGATCATATGCTTTCAATTAATTTGATTTTAAAGACTAACCAAAAGTGAGGTATGAAATTGAACCAAATTTTATTGATTGTTATTGTTTGTAGTAGTTCTATTGATTGTTATTGATTTTGTATTCGGTAATATGTTGATGGTTAATTGATGTGTTTTTTGGTAGTATCAATTTCATTTGATTTAGTATTGTTGTTGGTATCTTAGGGTTCTATGGAGAATGAAAATAATATATAGAATTGGGTTATTTTATTTTTCAATTTAGATTCGGATGAATGAATTGTTATTGATTTTTAATGTTTGGGTAATTTTTAAAATTTTCAATTTAGAAGAAAACCTTATAATCATAAATGGAGTATGCAAGTAATATATGTTGTTTTCATTGTAGTTTATGGAAATGGTGGCAAGTGAGATTTTGTCTAGGAAGGATGATGTAAATCATAAAAGTGATGACCCATTATCACTTGATAGGAAGTTGCAATTTAAAACAAGTTGGTCTCAAGTGAAGAAATTTTATGCATAGTGGTGAAAAATATTCCTCGGGCCTTTGATGTGTTATAAAAATGTGGGTTTTCTTTGGTGTTTGAATTTGATTTCTCTTGTATCGGCTGTAAATTAACCGAAACACTTATGGAGAGATGGTGGAAGAAAACTAGGACATTTCATTTCCTTGAGTTCGAGTTAGAAATAACACCTTTAGATTTTGTAAGGCTAACGGGTATTCCAATAGGTGGTGGTCGTGCGATGCCAAATATACCTGCTGGTTTGAAGAAGAAAGATTATTTAGGATATGATAACACGTACCTTTATGGTGTGAAGGAAAACCATGATGAAAGAGCAGCCGTTGTGGAGCAATTGGATTTACAAGGTCTTCCACATGATACTGTCGGTGTATGGGAATCTACGGCATGCTCCATTCCATTGGGTTTTATTGAAAACTACATTCTGAGTAGAAACAACCAAAACAACCAGGGTGTATGGGAAGAATTGACTAGAATGTTTTTATTGTGGTGTATAGATAGATTTTTGATAGAAAACGCCACGACAAGAGTAAATAAAGGATGGTTAGTATTGTTGGATAATTTGCATAATTTGGGGCAATATGATTGGGGCACTGCCGCATTAGGAAATTTATATGATTTTCTTGACAGATGGACCGCTAGCAAGCGTAGTGAAATGGGTGGGATGTGGAATATTCTAGAGTATTGGTACAACTATTATTTCTGCAACTTCCAACCAATTTTTTGAGAATAGATGAAACTATCTGTGGCGCCCCCTAAGCTAGTAGCTGATTAATCCAAGAGATTAACTATAAAATGAGGCACTCAGGATCTAAATCATCTATTTAAGTAATAAATTACAAGTTCTAAACAAAGATTAACCCAAAACTAAACCCACCCTGACATATATTGTAACACCCCGAGTTCCGGACCTAGGTCAAACCTATATGGAGATCCGAACTTGAAGCATTAAGGATCGGAACGAGACTATTGCATACATTTTTTTTCTTTGTTTATTAAATTTCACCAAGCATAATTAAATTTAAATACAAAATTTATCTTTTTAAACATCTTTAATAATATTCTTAACAAACAATTGCACGTCAAACAATTACAAGATACATGAACACAATCAACAAGATAACTAACTTCTTAATTTCCACTTCCACATTCCGTAATATCTGTAAGAAATGTCAATTGGGGTGAGATGACATCTCAATAGAATGCATTCCCTTTCTCAAACATACGAAAAAATAACAATCAATCAAAGAGCACATACAACATGATAATTCAACACAACTTCAAGGATTTACTTATATATCCATTAACAAACTCATTTATTTATCTTTATGCACGAGTTTACTCGGTTTGTTCCCCGCGTATCCGCTTATCGGGGTCATTCTGACAAGTTGCACGAGTTTCCTCAGTTCGTGCCCTTCCAATCCGCTTATCAGGGTCATTCCGATAAGTTGCATGAGTTTCCTCGGTTTGTGCCCCGACATTCAAATAAACATACATTTGTTTATAAAATCATATTAACATATATCTTAATATTCCAAACATCATCAACAAGTTGTGATTTCACAACAATTCCCAATTTAACAATTACACTATTATTTCACATAAGAAATCTATAAATTCGTATAATACAATATACAAACCCGATCAAGGTTTAGCTTGATTATATGAAACCAGACGATTCTAAAGTTTATCATACAAAAGTTTCACACAAAACTAACAATTCAAACTATATTTATTTAATTCACAATGGAATCCTAAAACTGGGTAGATTACATCATATTAGCAAAATATTCACCATAAATTCATATTAATCTGGAATTGATCAAATTCAAAGCATAGTGAAAGCTATTATACATATCTAAAACTTTTTTTAGACCACTAATCATTATTAAGGTTACCAAAATCAACCAAAAACATATTAAAACGAAAATGTCCAGAAAATTCAGAAATATCACCCAAACTAAAACAAACATTCAACGGTGGATTTACGGTGGATTGTCTTCAAATTTTATACAGGAATTCCTAAACATGTTACATATCAATATTAGAAGGATGATCATCAATCGGATGCCTATAGTTACACAGATAAATTTCAGAAACCTAACTATGTAAAATTAAACAAAATCAAAATCAAGTGTAATAAAAACACAAAGAGAAAATGAGATCTATCATTCTACCTTTTTGCTACAAACTCCTCCTACTTTTCTTTATCTTTATTCTCCAAAAATGATACATATTCAATAATGAGTTGGTTTGCAATATAAAAACAGTTAATCATTTTATAAACACTTACTATTTACTAGTTGAGAAAAACAAAAAACATAGCTAAGTTGGCTTAAATCAAATCCGAAAACCATAAAGGAACTAACTTGAAACCAACTCAATAATGAGTTGGTTTGCAAACAGATTATAAACACAAAACAAAAACATAGCGGAAGCTAAGGAACTAACGAAACAACTTGATCCACGTGCACAACTTGAAACAACAAAAAGTGGGAATTGAGTGAGCACATCATCCCTAAAAGGGGTGCCCAGTAGAAATAACAACTAACTTTCAAGAAATCACAAACATGATTTGAAGACAATGCAGGTTTTGTTTAAAGCCGATAAAACATGGAAATATAGTCAAGCATATTAAAATAATAGTAGTACTGAAATTATAAACTTCTACCAACCAATCATTCGGAAAACATTCACAACAGAAATAATAGTTGAGCGACATCTTCCTTTGGAGTAGCAAGGCATGACTGTTGCAGAATCTTCAATGATCATTAAAGCGCCCTGAGGTTTCCATCCGCGAAGTCATAAACGATGTGTACCTTACCAATACCTTAATGTACACGTACTCTACATAACAAGTATCCAAAGAAACTAATGGTAACAACATTATATCTGATTGAAGAAAGTACCCATGAAGAGTCGTATCTGCCCACTAGTAAATTCAACAATCATATATAAAATTCCCAACATCATTGTCTTTAAACACCAAAACATAATACAATATCTTTTGAAAGTAAATTAAAAGAATAGTAAATATCCATGTGTGAGACATGAGTTGCCCGTACGGAAACATGGAAATATATTGGTGAAACGAGTACACGCCTAATAGGTAATATTGCGGTGTATCACCCTAGCCATAAGCATAAAATAGATATAACCTTTGAGGCACACATCTCATACCAGTCAAAAGGAAACCTTCTCTCTTTCATGCTAACAACAAGTAAAGGTTGTAACAGCTTTCCAGTCAATGTAAAGAATCACACTTTGAAGATAAGTAATTACTCCCAAAACACAGATATTAGTTGTTTCTAAAGATCCAATCCCATCCCAAAATGTAAAAGAAAACTAGTTTGTATTACATACATAATATATGCATGCATACACATATCATATACTAGCAAAGATATGCATGACTTTCGCAATATAAATAGATTTGTAAAAAAATAATGAATACAAGAGAGTTCGTTATCGATTTATAATCTTTTGATGACAAGCCTCGCATACCTCGAGATCCACAATTCACTGCTTAATCCTTTAAATCGATCGTTGTTTATAATGACTAAATTTTAATCACACAAGCACTCTAAGATATTATCCAACGAGCTCACACAAGGCTTATAACATAATCTCATACAATTCTCTAGTTATAGGCTAAGTGAACTATCTAATGGTTCTAAGCCCATTTAGCGTTCAACACATTTTCATTATTTATCTTTAGCACATCTAAAGGGTTACTAATTCAATCAGGTTGATTTTATAATCCATTAGAGATGTCTTAAGATTATCTACAACTTTGTAAAAGAAACCAAAGGCTAATTCAGACCTTGTCAAAAAACTCTAATTAAGAATTATGGCCAAAATCCCAAGTCCACTAAACCAACCCATTAAACTAAGGTCCAGTCTATCTGAGTTAACTAACGGTCATTAGCAGTCAAAGAGGTCACAATCAAATTCCAAGATCAGGTCAAATGGTCAGAGTCAAAGGTCAAGTCAAACCATTTACTCGGTCAAAGTCAAACCGACTAAAGTCAAAATTCAATAGAGTCAAGGTTCACTGAGTCAGATACACAATTACTCAGTCAGATAGACTAAGTCAGCTAAGTCAGACAGCTGACTGGGATGACTAGGTGCATGCCATAACACATGTCAAACTTCTAATGCACAAATATGATGCAACACAACTCTATAATCATTCTAACTGTAATCTTCACTATAACATCATTCATCTCACTTTCCATTACAAAGCTAATGGAAGAAACTCAATACCTTATCCACTGCATACTTATAATATCCTAATCATACATCTCTTGAACTTTAACAACACTTCCATCTTAGCTTCACTTGTAACACACCCAAACTGCAGTTCATCATTTTTATTTCTTCTTAGAATCACAGGACCACTGGCATCAACATTAACTAATATGCACATCTAAATCTTAGATCCAACTCATCTACCAAACATTCAACCACTAAGATATGAAGATTGAACTTCAGAGTTACAATCTTCATATCTTAACTAATAATACACCTGTACATCTCATTTCCAACAGCTGCAACTAACTAATGAACTGTTTTAACTCAAACTGCAACATCTGCAATCATCCTCTTAATCCATTTAAGTCTTCAACACTGTCCCTGCAACATCTCATTCATTATCAGTTCAACTAAAACACAACCACTTTCTAAACTAGGATTTCTTTATCTCTATTAACAAGAGCCAAATTAACTGCCCAAACCATCACCTTCATTATAACTTACAAATTCACATGTAGCTATCACAATTCACTGCACCTGCAGTCACCAATTACAATCATCTTCATCTCCTGTAATTTAAACTAGAACCCTTACATCTCAATTTCATCACCTTATCCCAAGTTCTGTATCTCATTAGACCACAACAGAACCCAACTTCACCAGTTCGGCTGAATCACAACCTAGTTCATTTTATTCTCCACCTATATTAGTTACATGAGTTGTAGCTTCCTGTTAATCAACTTCAACCACATTGCATACAACCCCAACAACTTCTTTATGTTTCCTGTAATTAAAAAGTCTCTCTACCAGTTCAATATCAACAGCTCATCCATCATCCCTTCTGTCACAAACCCTAACTGTAAATCACCAATTCATCTTCCTTCCAATACCAATCAGTCCTAATTAAACTCAAACCGTAATCTTCATCTTTAATTTATCAAAACCCTAGCCCGAGGTTCGATTATACTAAAGAAAACTAAGATCAAACCCTAAATAACCATCTACACCTCAAATCAAAACAAACTCACCTATAATCCATCAAATCAAAATAATTTTATAAAGAAATTTCAATCAATTACGAAACCTTAATTTAACTTCCCCTAATCTTTGTTGTTTCCATAACTCAATAGGATTCAGTAACATCACTTCCTTTCTCAACTCATTAAGCTAACAAGGTCTGGGAGAATTTCTCGAACATAAGAATCTCAAATCTCTAAGATTGAAATCAACAGAAATGATCGAGAACCAGAGAAGAAGAAGGAAATAAAATAAGAAAATAGATGATTTTCTCTATGACAAGTTTGGTGATAAAGCCAAACGATTTTACTATGGAGCCCAATTTTTTGGATACTGGCAGACCCAGACTGTCTAATAGAAAAAAGACTATTTTACCCCGCAAACCAAACTGATGATATCTTCTTCGTCTGATATCCGAATGACACGTTGGCCACACCTCATCCTAAACTAGCCTTATTTCCCTCGACCAATCATGTCGCTTTAAATCCGGCGCATTGCACCGTAAGTGTGCCATGCCCTAGCTTGCCGGCCCCACTTCCTATCGACCAATAAGGTCTCCCTAAATGTGTCGCACGCATTCCGTATGAGTCCGGTCCCATGCTGCTCGGCGGCCCCCTTTCCATCGACCAATCCGGTCGCTTTAAATCCTCCACAGAGCACTGGAAGTGTGGACACTCCCTAGCTCGCCGTCCCCACTTCCTATCGACCAATCAGGTCCATTTAAATGCGCCACATGGATTCTGAACAAAGCCGGCACCATTTTGCTTACCGGCCCATAATTCTTCCAAGGAGAATTCTTCCACGGCGCCTTGGCCACGTGATAAACACATTTTTGTGTCTGAATTGTCCTCAATGTCTCTATTGTTAGTGCTTGATTTTATACTTATTATGGTGTTTTTATGTTTGTGTAGGTATTTTTGGAGAAATACACTTATGTGGAAAAAGTTGCTCAAAAAGTGCTATTTGGACCCGTGGATAAAATTACTAAAGGCACCCTCACTTTGGATAAGGGGCACACTCAGTTAGACACCTACTTTTTGCACCCCTATTTTGGTTAGGGGGACACCATCTTCTTCATTCAAATTTCAGTTTTGGCGGGAAAACGGTGTGTGAAGCTGGCAGAATTAGGGTTGGAGTTTTTACGCAATTCAGTAAGACTCAATAGCTGCAATTGATTGGGAAGACTTATTTTAGCTTCACAGGCGTGGTATGCTTATTAGTTTTGATCAGAACCGGCTGAATCATCAAGTTTGAGTGGAACATGGGGTTATGGGTTTTGCTTGAGAAAACCCGAGAGTTGCTGGTTTTGATTTTGAAGATTTCTGAAGTGATTCAATCACTCCAGTGGATTGATATATATGGGCCTGTTTCACTTATACAGAGTTGGTATAGTCCTTTGATTTATCTAAGTTGGGATCGATAATCGTTGGGAAGAAAACATATGAGTACGTATATAGTTGAGTTGTCCACGGGATGACAGCGGGTTTGGACGTGTATTGCACGCATTTGGTTGCTGCAGAGACGTGAAGGAGTTAAACAAGGATACTATGCACGTAATTAACTGTTTCAGATTTGTCCCAGAGACAAAAAAAGGAAATAAAAATATTTTTAGTTAATGCCGAGTAATGGAGAATATTTTGAAGTAATGAGGTGTTATTCTTGGACCTGCTGAGTATAAATAAGAGTATGGAGTAACATAGAAGGGGGTTGGAGAGTTTGGGAGCAGTAGAGAGCCGTAAAATTGGAGTTACATGGAACTGCCATTGTTGCTCCTGTGAAGAACACGAAGAACATTAGACAACAGGGGACAGTCGTAGTGCTACAGTACCAACGACGCTTCTCATTTATCGTTCCCTGTAACATTTAGTTTTGTAACAAATATAAGTGTTACAAAATCCAGTTTTATTATTTTTCTACCATTTCGTTATTGTGAACACCTTTTTGAGCAATGAAAAATTCCGTTGAGTGTGTTTTCACCATGCGGAGCTAGAACCCATCATCGAGATAATGAAGGAAGCCAATTCACTAATGCGGTAATTATATCAATTCTTTTTATGACTAAAATTGCACAGTTATTTAAATGAATTATGATTATCTTTGAATGGTTGTCATTTCAATTGATGGGTTATGCTTGCTTAAATTTTTTGATTTACATCCATTACTTTCGAAATCTACTTTAGGCAATGAATTAGAGTCTATAAAACTTTACATTATGGGCTATTATTGTTTAGAATTGATATTTAAACCTCATGAAATTGAAGTCTGGTGGAATTCTGAGTCCCGGTCATCTCTTCATCTTGTGACATAATTTGTATCTATTTTTAGTGTTTTTCTTTATTAATCCTAAAATCAATTTCAACAAGTCCGAGTGAATGAAAACCTTTCTTACCACTATCTAAAATTCCATCGCCAGGCCAAGCCCTAATTCTTCCAGGGAGAATTCTTCCACAGCGCCTTGGCCACGCCAAGCCCTAATTCTTCCAAGGAGAATTCTTCCAACGACGCCAAAACTTGGCCACGCCAAATCTTTCCAGACACGCCAAATCCTTCCAACCACGCCAAATCCTTCCAAGGCGCCAAGATTTGGCCACGCCAAACCTTTCTAACCACTCCAAATCTGTCCAACGGAGCCAAACCCCAACTTTGGATGCAGAGCCAATTTTTAGCTTTGGTCATGCCGCAACGTCTCTGGCATACCACTATGCCGCGACTACTCTCATGCCGCCATGCCATGGCTATGCTTCCGGCATGCTACTAGCATGTGGCCGACGCCACTTTACTATATAACAATATGTGGCCATAATCAATGGCCACCCTTCTTCAAGAGATGCAATCTCAACCATCCAAGTTTGCTAACGAACCGATAAGCTCACGACAAGTGTTAGGCGACTAGCCAAGACGATCCTAGCATTACATGCAATTTACATGCGGCAAGCCTCTCAATTTTAACTTGCCACACGTAGAAAAGTGCTACATGTTTCCATGGAAACACTCGAGACATCAAAATATGTCACAAACTGGGGGATGCTCATCAGGGTATTTTTCTGGCGGTTTACAACGTGTGGCGTGCAATGCGCCCGTTATATGAAAGTGTCATGAAGTAGGATAATTAGTGGTGGTGAGAAGTAACGGTGTAAACAATTCATTTCCTTCATCATGGAAGAGTAATTACTGACGGTTACACGAATTCACATCCTTCATCATGGAAGCATAATGTCTGGCAGTTACACGTTACTCTTTTCTTCCACCACTCAATAGTTTCCACTTCCTACGAGACCAGGGTGCATTTCACTATGACTTGTATAAATAGGTTTCGCCTATTTCCACTAAAAAAGACAAGTTTTGGTCGGAAACACACAATATCTAGAAATCACCTGGTATCTTTCCATCCTGCTTACCAGTTCTACATTCTGATACAAGTTATAATATGCACACACTTCTAGAATCAATTATTATGGTCTCAATACTCTTTTCTCTTCCCTCCTTAAGAGCAACCTTTATCCTTCACTTTGTGACCGAAGCAAGCATGGAACGACCATTTCTTGGTTTAGCCCAGGATTGTACAAATTGATCTCTCGAAACGAGACGAGGTGTTTTTATGACAAGTGGGTGTCTCAGTGGTTTCCTGATGAGTTGGAGTCGAATCAGAAAAATAGTACGCTTCATGTCGCAACATTCTTGGCTCTTTGGTTATCCAGAGATATTTTTGACGACGGCTCGGGTAAGAAGGAGATAAGACAGGAACTTATCAAGTTTGCCATAAAATTGGAAAAAGGTGTCGTTCTCCCAATTGGAGGTTTGTTTCTTGGTTATATGTACTTGGATCACACTTGGATGAAAGTGGATTCGTATATTCATGTCGTTTCAGGCGTGGATATGTGCGTTGGTTGTGCTTCCAAATGGCTCGGCTACATGAAAGTGGATTCTTCTTCTTTTTTATATTCATGTTTCGCCTTTATCCATTAAGATATCCTATATTAGAAATCCAAAATTAGTTTTAGAACTATTATGATGGAGTGCTTCTATAAGGGGGTATGCTCTACTACTATGTCGTATACGTATTTAAAACCGTTGAATATCAAAGTTGTAATCTTCCAATCCGAGTCTTAGGATGGCTCTAGGATATACCCTCCGTTAGAATTATATTTTTCAGGGGCTTTGTTGATCGTTAACAAAAAAGCATTCTATTTAGTTACTCAAATCAAATATTGGTTTGGTATGATAAATCTATACATAGTTAATAATTGATTTGGTTAGATTTCTTGGCAACATGGATCATTGATGATCTAATGTTAAGTATTACGGTTAATTTTCGTCCATGGACTCGTTTTTGGAGCATGATCCTTGATCAGTTGTTTTGTCCATAGCTCTGGTAATTATCCATATTTTTATAGTGTACCTTTAATTCATCCTACTCCGAACATGTCCTTGTCTTCCGAGTGCATGTGTCCAAAGAAGGTGAACATGTCCTTGTTCGAGAATTGGTGTTCATGAGAAGCTACATGCCCGGTAATATGCCATCTTTCTTTCTAGGATCTTGCAAATCAATCTCTTACAATATCGATAGAGCATCTCGGCACATGGGTTTTGACCAAGGGGTCCCGCTTGTTCGTCATCCGGTTGTTTCAGTAGTCCCGTTGTCAGCTGTTCTCGATGCTAGTGTTCTTGTGTCGGCTAAAAGTCTACCTTTTCTTCTTGCGGAACGAAATTCATCAACAACCTCCAAATATAACATATTTTGGCAGGATGAGTTTCTCGGTATCCATGGATTCGTGAATGATGTGGTAGTAAACAGTCACGGTAAGCTTTCTCCTGCGGTTTTAGCGGAACATCCACTGCTGAGGGATCCCAGGAGAAAATCCATTATCCTGAATGTAGATAGTCCACAAGTGAAGGAGCGAAGATCTAAATTCCGCGTTGGTGGTTTTCAATCGGGTCCGACAGCTCTTCCGACTTTTATTTCTTCCAATATGCGAGTACGTATAATTTTTTTCCTGATTTAGTCGGATTACGTATGTCTTTGTCTCATCTCTGAGCATCTATTCTTTTGCCCTGCCTAGGGTATTAGAAGTGTGAACTTCTTCACCAAACTTGCACGTGGTCAGAAGAGAACATCTCTTGAAATAGAAAGCGGCGATGCTGAACCTACCCATGGTGAAGGGGAATCCGAGAAGGAAGAAAGTTCGGAATCCAGTGATGGGGAGGATATTTTTTTATGGAAGCAGTGTTGAATCTTCCTCCAGCGAGTCCGGAAGCGAATAGGTGATCCTTCCATTTTCTTTCTTTCCTTTTCCTTTTTTTTTGTTTTTGTTTTTTTTTGTTTGGAAGTAAAACCAAATCTTGATATTCTAGGAGGAAACCGTTCCCGGGGATGGCCTTGAAGTAGAAACCCGCCAGGGCAAAGGCGTAGCCATACCTCCAATTGCGGAAACTGTGTCGGCTAGTGACTTGGACATTGAAGTTCATAATCCTGAAGACATTTCCACGAATCGAGTGGTGGAGAATACTCCAGGGACTGCTAGCACGATTGTAGTTAGGGATCTCTTGCCAATTGCGGATTCAGTTGCGGGCGCCACTTTCAATCCTTCGTACATGGTCCCTTATCCGGGTCATGTTTTGATTAGGGGATTTAGCGTGCTAGCCAAACATGAGGTGCTATACACTAAAATATGGAAAATCTACGGACATATTGCCATAACTAAGAAAATTACTAGTCGATTTGCGCTGGTTAAGCGGGTGGAGGAAGCTTTGTCTTCAATTGACGACATGTGCAATGTGACTGGTCATACGGTTTCTGAGGATGTAATCTCGAGATGGAGATTCTATCATAACATGTGTGTGGACTTCGAATTCAATGTTCCTTGGTTCGTTGAAGGTTTCTATGAGGCTGAAAGGTTGCTGGTCAAAGTATTCGAATGTCCTTTTGCAGGTATGGTGAAGAAGCAGGAAGCGGAATTCAAAAAATTGTGCAGGCAGCTGAAGTTGAAAAGGGTGTCCCTCCAGAGCACGAGGGATGCCTTTTCTAAGAGGAGAAAGTTGATGTTGGAAAACTTTCCTTGAATACATTTATGTCTTTTAAACTTCTTATTTTTAGGTTTATTTTTAGAGGCAAATGAAACGCCTAGTTCATGGTTTTGATTTCTTGGATTTCTTGGGTT
The DNA here is from genome assembly GCA_023529315.1 of Papaver bracteatum. Lineage (NCBI taxonomy): Eukaryota > Viridiplantae > Streptophyta > Magnoliopsida > Ranunculales > Papaveraceae > Papaver > Papaver bracteatum. The sequence goes on from JAJJWX010001510.1 coordinate 192,450, forward strand.
GATAGATAAATGTTACCTTGACGGTTTTGGATTATTATTTTGGAATGAATCATTTAGGAATGAATTATTTTGGAAATAATGTTGTCTTTGTTATAATTGAAAGTGTTGCAGGCATCCCAGGAAAACCATGGAACCATGCGTTTGGTAGATGACATGGGGTGAAACATAACATGGCTATTGGTTTTATCATTCTCGTGAAAACTTGAAAAATCAAACCACGTATCTTGTGTAGGCAGGACTTACTTGGTTTTCTAGGTCTCCTGATGAAAAGGAAACCTTCCGGGTATAAGACCGAGTATTATGGGAAGCACCGCCATGATTGTGGAAAGTCCTCAGTCGTTACTAAGTTACCTGATAACCGAGTCGTCGATTATCGGGCGGATCGAGTGCTTCTAACCCATGGGAATTCCCCAATCATCCCTTGTCGTGTCATGACTGATAATCGGGCCGTCTGGTAACTAAGTCGTCGTTCCCTGAGCGGATCGCCTGCTTCTACCATTGATGTCTGGGTCGAAGCATGATGGTTGAAAACTGACATTGTAACCGAAATATCAACCTCCCAATGTGGTCGCCAATTGTTTTAGGGTGAAAATGGTTTCTGCTGATTTCGGTAATTTCGGGTGTATGGGTGAGAAACGAATTCAAACCCTAAACAATGTACTACAAGGGAGTACATTAGATTAGAGAGATCAATCTATACAAGTCCAGCCTAAAACAAGAAATGGCCGTTCCAGACTTGCCTGGGTCACAATGTGAAGGAGAATGGGTTAGTTTTAGGGAGGGAAGCAAGGAAAGCGATGAGACTAGAATAGTTGATTTCTGGAAGAGTAGTTGTTTTCGACGACTTGAATCACAAATTGGGAAGCTAACAAATGAAAAACTAACAAATATTTTCTGAGTGTTGTATGCTCCTGACCGAACTTGTTGTTCGGTGGAAATAGGTAAGACCTATTTATACAAGTCGAAGTGAAATGTACTCTGGTCTCATTAAGGAACGGAAAAATGGGTGAGTAAATGGGATAAGGTGGTAACCGTTAACGCATGGAATAGATGTTCCATAAAAAAAGCGTTTCACCATTAACTCCCTGTGTTTACTAACCGCCTCATCCTTATGACTTCCTTATGATGGGCGTAATGTACGCCGCACGCTGTAAACCTCCAAACCAATACCCAAAGAGGATCCCCAGTTTGTGATATGCGTTGATGTCTCGAATGTTTTTGTGGAAAACATGTAGCATATTGTTGTTGCCTGGAAAGTCGAGCTTGGGAGACTTGCTAGATTGATGACCTTCGACGATCGAGATTTTGCATTTTAAGAGGAAAGGTAGCCGTTGATTATCACACGCTTTCGTTTTTCGTGGTCGCATAAGGAAGGCCAGCAAGGTGGCGCGGCTAGGTCGGCATGCCTTGGCGTGGTTTGGTGTGGCCAAACTAGGGTTTCTGGGCAAAGGTTACCATGTGTTGTCTGGTAACCTTGGACGGTTAGGATTTTCTCCTGTGATTGAAGGGCGACCGTTGATTATCACACACCTTTGCTTTGGTAGCTACATAGGGAAGGCCAGCATGGTGGCGCGGCTAGGTTGGCATGGGGACATGGCAAGGTGCGTTTGGCATGGCATAGTGGGGGCCAAGGTCTTGGCTTGGACGGTTTGGCTTGGCATGGTGGGGACAAGGGCTTGGCATGCCATGGGCGCATGGTACGACTAGCATGGATAGGGCCAAGGCAAGGTGCATTTGGCATCGCACGGTGGGGGACCGTTGATTATCGCACACCTTCGTTTTGGTAGCTGCATAGGGAAGGCCAGCATGGTGGCGCGACTAGGTTGAATGGGTCCATGGAAAGGTGCATTTGGCATCGCACGGTGGGGGACAAGGGATTGGCATAGATGGATTGGCTTGGCATGGTGGGGCCAAGGGCTTGGCATGACCATGGGCGCATGGTGCGGATAGCATGGCTACGACCAAGAAAAGGTGCGGTTTGTCTTGGCATGGTGGGGCCAAGGGTTTGGCGTGTCTAAGCTAGGATCATGACCAAGCTAGGGTTTTGGGTCAAAGGTTACCATGTGCTGTCTAGTAACCTTGGCCGACTAAGATTTGTGTCTTAGATGGAAAGATGGTCATTGATTGTTGCAGGCCTTTGTTTTGGTAGCTAGTGTTGTGTATGGCGTGTTGGGATGACAAGCATGGTTGGCATGCTTTAGCGAGGAGATGTGGATGGCATGGTTTTCCATTGGCACAGTGGTGCGGCTAGCATGGTTGGCATGGTAGGTGTGGTTAGCACGGCTTGCCATTGGCACAGGGGTGCGGCTAGCATGGTTGGCATGCCTTGGCACGGTAGGTGTGGCTGGCACGGCTGGACACAGGGGGGTGCGGCTAGCATGGTTGGCATGCCTTTGGGTGGTAGGCGTGGATGGAACGGCTTGCCATTAGAACATGGGTACGGATAGCATGGTTGGCATGCCTTGGCGTGGTAGGTGTGGCTGACATGACTTGCCATTGGCACAGGGGTGGTGCTAGAATAGTTGGCATGCCTTGGCGCGGTAGGTGTGGCTGGCACGGCTTTCCATTGGCATAGGGGGCGCGGCTAGCATGGTTGGCATGCCTTGGCGTGGCTGGCACGGCTTGCTATTGGCACAGGGTTGCGGCTAGCATGGTTGGCATGACTTGGCGCGGAAGGTGCGGCTGGCACGGCTTTCCATTGGCACATGGGTGTGGCTAGCATGGTTGGCATGCCTTGGCGTGGTAGGTGTGGATGGCACGACTTGCCATTGGCACAGGGGGTGCGGCTAGCATGGTTGGCATGCCTTGGCACGGTAGGCGTGGATGGCACGGCTTGCAATTTGCACAGGGGTGCGGCTAGCATGGTTGGCATGCCTTGGCGTGGTAGGTGTGGATGGCATGGCTTGCCATTGGCACATGGGTGCGGCTAGCATGGTTGGCATGCCTTGGCGCGGTGTGGCTGGCATGGTTTTCCATTGGCACATATGGCGTGGGAATTAGGGTTTTGGCCTATCGAAACCCTAGTTAGTAATTAATTAAAAAAAAAAGGGTACCCTGGTAATTTTCTCGCAGACATATTAAAAGGTTCAATAAATGCGTTTAAGTCATGTGACATCACTGTCTGACTAGGGTTTTATGACTTTACCCCTAAGTTAAAAACCACCATCAACAATTTGTTAATGAAGCACTTCACTTGACAACATTTTCGTGCTCCGACTTCACTTCTCAATGCAAATTAATTGATTCTTTTGATATTAGAAGCGAGCATTTGGAGGAAGTTCCACTTACTCCACAAGTACATGAACTATTTGGTTATGGGACGACATTAGGTGTTTTAGGAGGGTGCCTTTGCGTAGTTTTTTCCGGTTCTTGTAATACTGAAATAAGGATCACAAAGTTAGAGAATCCTGGACTAGATTTTTCATTGCTCAAATCCCAGTTGAAAAATCGATAAACTGCTGGATGACATTAAAATGGGAATTTCAGAATGGTAAAGTTTTATTCGAAGCACGAGCAGATGAAGATGCTTATTTTCTCCTATATGACTACAAATCAGAAGTTTCCAAGATCTATCATATCCCAGAATGGCGCATCAGTATACAAACTTATGTTGAGAGTCTGGTATCAATTTCTAGTACATATGCAGGGGGGAAATTTTCCAACTCTTCGAAAGCAATCAATAAGATCGATCAAAAATAAGAAGAATTAAAGAAGCAATAAGGAAGTATCATCTGGCAGAGAAAGTATGTATCTTCCCCCTTAAAGTCCTTGACAAAATATGCTCTCACGTTAAACGGTGATGAAACCCTCGCTTCCTATTGGTTTAGAAAGGCCTTTTCTAATGCAAAACTATGGTGAGGACACTTGACATAAATCTATTGGTTGTAATAATTAAAATTTGGTTACAATTTGGATACATCAAATATTTAACTGTCCGTTAGTAACAATGTTGAAAAAAAAGTAGGTGGACAATATTTATATTAGAATTTAAACTTGAATTATTTTGTTACACCGTGTTTACACCTATATTTAACTGTACTTTAATTAGGGTGGAAAAAACTCACGTCCACACCGTTAAATAAAAAGAAAAAAAAAAGTAAAACTAATGAAATGGAATTCCTATAAAAAAAGAAATACTTAACACACTAAAAAAAAGAAATTGAACGAAATCTGGAGTTCGTTCCCAAAAAGGAATTGGCCTTTCTTTGTATATATATATCGAGAATGGTTAAATACTGATAGTCCGGTGTTAAATTAGAGCACTAACTGTTAACAAAATTGTGAATGAAATTAAATCTATTAGCAGCTTAATAGTTATAACGAATAGATTTTCTCATACGGAAAGCGTCTTCTAAATGGGGTATGAGCTAACAAACCAAATCGTGATGACCAATACAACATGAAAGTATTAATATATTAAACGTACAAATCAAACTTCAAAGGGCCATTTTTATCAATCTTAAGAGAGTGATTTGGATTACACGGCCAAACCAGTGAGGGTAGCTTTGGTAGTTTAGTAATAAATATTTATATTTAGGACTTTGACCTCATGTTGACTGGAATTTGGCCAAGTTTCTTCCCTACTGGAATCAATTTCTTCCCTCCTATTAACATGAATCCTTTTTTTTAAAGGTTTAACGGAAGTGTTGTCCACCTATAACAGTGTTACTGACATACAATTAAATATTTGGTGTAAAGACGGTGTAGAAAAAGTATTTAGGTTAAAACTCTGATAGAATTGTTGTCTACCTACTTTTTGGTTGACATCATTACTAACTAAACCGTTAAGTACTTGATGTAAACAAAGTGTCACTCAATTTTAAATATTTCAACTAATAGAGTTATACCAAGTGTCCTCACCATAACTTCTACATTAGAAAAGCCCTATCTCAACCAATAGGAAAAGAAGGTTTCATCACCGTTCAATGTGAGAGCTTATTTTGTCAAGGCCGGTACAGGAATGATCCTGATATACCCATGAGTTCATATAGAATCTTAATATTTCTTTTGGTAAGCTCATTTTAATACAAAGCCATGCAATACTGTTGGGACGGGGCGAGGCGAAGCCGAGCCATACCAAATCAAAAATTGTAAGTGACGGGGCGAGGCAAAGCCGAGCCACACCAAATCAAAAATGCATCGCGACGAGGCGAGGCGAAGACGAGCCACACCAAGTCAAAAATGCATCTCCAAGGGGGGAGGTGCATCCGAGCAATATCGAATCAAAACAGCATTGAGATGGGGCGAGGAGAAGCCGAACCACACCAAATCAAAAATCCTAAGCGACGGGGTGAGGCCAAGCCGAACCATACCAAATCAAAATGCATCGGGACGGGGCGAGGCGAAGCCGAGCAACATCAAATCAAAATACATCGAGACGGGCGGGGCAAAGCCCTGCGACACGATATCAAAAATGCACGACTGGGTGAGGCGAAACCACATCACACTAACCAAAAATATGGTTGAAATAAGAAAAAATAAATAATGGTGCATAGTTTTCAGGTCTGCCCGGTGCTTAGCACGGGCCCAAAATCTAGTATAACTTAATGGCAGAAAAGAGAAGTATAGAGTATATGATTTGGTGAATTTTGATTTGTCGGGTTTAATATACCGGTATATATATTACTTTTCTGCTGCTCTAACTTTTGGTTTCGCTTATAAAATAGTAATGAGCACTGTATGCCCTGTCGATATTGCATAAAGACGTCAATTGCACTACTGCAACTGTTTGAGTTCTATCATTCTAAAACATAAATCTTTTAATTTTCTATCGATTCTTCTAAAACACACTTATTAATTTCCATCAAATATTTAGTGCAATTTTTTTTGGCTTCGAGCAAATACATTCAGCAAGCGTTTAACTACCTGAATGCCAAACCTACATGCAAATGGAACTTTAACTTCCTGAATGCCAAACCTACTGTCATATTGCTACAAAAGCAAGCATGCTAGAGAGGATTTGGTGAATGGGTTTTATTTTGTTTGTGTTGGTTTTGATTCTAAGTAGCATTTTTTATGAGGTTTTTGTATGAGAGTCTTCTCTACAAAAGCAAGCATTAAGGAAAAATCATCTTCCAGAGAGAGTACCTATAACTAATCGACGGAAAAGACTGGTATAGTATAGTTTAACAAGTTGTCTAGAAAATGGAGAGAATCAGCCGGGCAGAGCAATTTTACGATTAGCCCCTTAAAGTTCAATATTTTGTTAAGTGTCTGGTTGCATCATGTCTCTAGTTTAAATCCTTCTCGTTGGTTGGAGTATTTTAGTTTGTTACACACAGTTAGGTGTTATTAAAATAAGCCGGTTAGGAAAGATCTCGAATAACAGCATTTTTTCTTACCACAACATTTACAAGAGCTGCAGAAGGTTCTTTTTATTGAGCAAAAACAAACATAAAAAAAACGTCTATCCTGCACAGTAATGTTGATTCAACCATGAATTCATAATTTCGGTCCTTTTCTTTTACCCTCGAATGTTGCATTAACCCGTGAAACCCATATATCAGTGGCCAGGCCGTGATTTTTATTGATATGGTTTTTTTGCTCCCCCCACCCAAACATATAGATCCCTAAACCCCATTCGGATTCTTTCATATTAATTAGGTACTTACGTGTATCTTAGGTTATCGTATGTGTGGTAAGTTATATCGTATATGTGTTAATACATACTGTATCTTACGTTTTATTTTATCAAATTCTTATTATTTTCACAGCTCAAAAACCCTAAGCTGTATCGTTGGGAACACTAGCAGTAGTATTAGAATTAAAGAAGAATTAAAGAAACAAAGTGAGGAACATAAATTAATATACATAAGTATGATACCTCGACAAACGAACGTTGCAGATTCACAACAGCAGCAACAACAATGGATGGCTATGCAATATCCATATCATCATCAGATGATACCACATCAACTTTTTCCACCTCAAAGTTTTATTCATTATCCTTCAATAATATATCACCAACAACAATCACATCAAGGATCATCTTCAGAAGAGAATAGAACAATCTGGGTTGGTGATCTTCATTATTGGATGGAAGAGAATTATCTTCATACCTGCTTTGCTCATACTGGAGAGGTAAATTCTCTTTCTCTCTATAACTCTTCATATCTATTTCTAACTTTTTGCTCATATATATTAGATTAAATCTGGATTATTTTGTTGCCTTGTTGACTGATTATTAAATAGCATAGGTTAAGTGTTTTATTGTACAAAAAGCTAAGTTGCTTCTTTTTTTGGCTTTATTATTAGTTTGTAGCTTCATCATCTGACTCTTTTCGGAAAAGGATTGTTTGAGTAATCTGTGGTGTTATGTGCTTCAGTGCTTATGTCTTGCTTGTTTTAATTAATCTGCATTGGTTTTATGAAAAATGTAGGTCGCGTCCATTAAGGTCATTCGAAATAAGCAAACCGGTCAGTCCAAAGGATATGGGTTTGTTGAGTTTTCTACACGTGAAGCAGCTGAGAAAGTTTTGCAGACCTACAGTGGCTCTGCAATGCCATATGCAGAACAACCTTTTAGTCTGAACTGGGCCTCATTTGGCATGGGGGATAGGCGTTGTTCAGACAGTTCTATATTTGTAGGAAATTTGGTTTCTGATGTTACAGATACATCGTTGCAAGAAGCTTTTGCAATTAGATACCCGTCTGTTGAAGGGGCAAAAGTTGTTATAGATGCAAATACTGGACGTTCTAAAGGTTATGGTTTTGTTAGGTTCGGTGATGATAACGAGAGGACACAGGCAATTATAGAAATGAACGGTGTTTATTGTTCTAGTAGGCCGATGCGTGTAGGCGGTGCAACCCCAAGGAAATCAACTGGGTTCCAGCAAATGTCAACTCTGGGTAAGTGTTTGTTATAATGCACGTAAAACTTTAGCATTTACAATTTCGTGGTTAGGTGTCATTGTTTGTCTTTTTCGGTGTGTCATACAATTTTCAAACCATAAACATCTATTATCATAATTTGGTCTTAGACAAAGAATGTGAGTAATTCATTTAATAGTTATACAATATATCAACCTTTCTAAAGAATTCTAGAGACACAGCAGAAAGTTAAAAAGAGAGAATTGTTTTGTAATCACTGTGTAATAAGCAGTGATGAAGACTTTCTTATTTATAGAGAAGATTACAATAAATTTACAATGAAGAATAACTTCAATCTAGGAAAGAAATATGTAATTACATCAATCACTCTCAATCACTCTTAATTACAAAATATACTAATTGGTAAGAAAGTAAGGAAAGGATAATAAACGTATTTGCTAAATAAGGAAGCATATCAATACGTGATTGATATGATTTGACTCAATATTTCCAATACTCCCCCTCAAGTTGGCATGGGAGAAGGAAGGTCGACCACACTCAACTTGGAAGTTAGTCGGCGATGTACTTCAGCTCCTAAAGGCTTCGTGAAAATGTCGGCGCGTTGATCCATGGAGCGAACATAGCTAGGTGCGATCAATTTTGAGATTATTTTTTCTCTGATGAAGTGGCAATCCAATTCAATATGTTTAGTTCTTTTGTGGAATACTGGATTTTCGGCAATATGAATTGCAGCTTGATTGTCACAGAAAACAGAGATTGGTTCCGTTTGAGGTATACCAAGATCATTGAGAATATACTTCAACCATTGAAGTTCACATGTAAGTGTGACAAGAGCACAATATTCCGCTTCCGCGGAAGAGCGAGAAACTGTTGCTTGTTTCTTTGTTTTACAAGAGATGGGACTATCACCAAGCATAGTAAAATAACATGTGGTGGATCGTCGAGTTGTGGGACATCCAGCCCAATCAGAGTCACAATAACCACTTAAATGAAGGGTACTGGTAGATGATAAGAAAAGGCCTTTCCCAATAGTACCTTTTAGATAACGAAGAATACGATTTGCGGCATCCATGTGAGTACTGTAAGGATTACTCATAAATTGACTCAGAGTATTTACAACATATGTGATATCTGGTCTTGTTACGGTGAGATATAGCAATCGACCAATGAGGCGACGGAAGAGAGTTGGATCGGACATAGGTTGACCATCATTAGGTTTTAGTCGAAGTTGTTGTTCCATAGGGAAATCAGAAGTGCGAGCCCCTGTCAGTCCTGCATCTTTTAAAATATCAAGAATATATTTTCGTTGGCATAAAAATATACCACTACTTGAACGAGATACTTCAATTCCTAAAATATATTGAATTTTACCAAGATCTTTAATTGAAAATGATTTTTCCAAAAAGGATTTAAGTTTGGAAATTGATGTTTCATTGTTTCCGGTAATGATTATATCATCCACATAAACGAGTACAAAAAGAGAAATTGAGCCCTTCTTATATGTAAAGAGACTGTAATCAGCAGTGGATTGAGTGAAACCCTTTTGTATAAGGGTGTTTGAGAATTTTGAAAACCATTGACGAGAAGCTTGTTTAAGGCCATACAATGATTTGTTTAATTTGCAAACGGAATTCTCCCCCTTACGGGAAAATCCGGGTGGTAATTTCATATAGACTTCTTCTTCAAGATCACCTTGTAGGAAGGCATTATTTACATCTAATTGGTGAAGTGACCATCCTTTTACGGCTGCAACAGAGAGAAGAAGACGAAATGTAACAAGTTTTGCAACCGGTGCGAAAGTATCATGATAATCAATACCTTCGACTTGAGTATATCCCTTAGCGACAAGACGAGATTTATAACGTTCAACGGATCCATCGGGACGATATTTGATTTTATAGATCCACTTACAACCTATTGGTTGTTTACCAGGCGGTAATGAGGTGATAGTCCAAGTATTATTAGCTTCCAAAGCTGAAATTTCCCTTTTCATTGAATCACGCCATTTCGGATCTTTCATGGCTTGCGTAAAAGAAGTGGGTTCCGTTGATTGAAGAACTGAGAATAAAAAAGCCTGATGGGATTGAGAAAAAGGTTCAAGAGAAAGAAAATTGACCAATGGATATGGTGTTGAAGAAAAATTAGAGCAATGATAACTTTCTAACCATTTAGGTGGTTGACGTTGTCGCACATGTCTATCCAAATTTGCAGAAATATTTGGAGAATGTGAAGAAGACGTGGATGACGAATCTTCTTCATTGTCAAATTGTGATTGAGGAGAATGTACGGGTGATAATGGTACATTCCTTGATGGAGATTCTTGAGAAGGAGTGACACTACGATTAGTTGATGGAGTGACACTAGAATCAGTTGGTGAATAATCAAGAGAATTATCTTTTGAAAAAGATTCCATATAATCAAACATATGACCATCTTTTAATATCGGCAGAGAAGTTAATGGAAATTTTTTAGTTTGATTACATATGGTATTATTGAGAAAGGGAAATTCTCGTTCATGGAATACTACATCACGAGAAGTGATAATTTTACGAGATTCGATATCAAAAACACGATATCCTTTTTGACCGTAGGGATAACCAACAAAAATTCCCGGATTAGCACGAGAATCAAATTTATTTTTGATACGAGTGTTTCTTGCGAAACAAAGACAACCAAACACTTTTAAGTTTGAATAAGATGGTGATGTACCAAATAACATCTGATGAGGGGATTGATTTCCCAAAAGAGGAGTCGGCATTTTGTTTATCAAGTAAACAGCAGTTTGTATACACTCATCCCAAAATGAAATAGGTAACCCAGACTGAAAACGAAGGGAACGAGCTATATCAAGCAGATGACGATGCTTTCTTTCGACAACACTATTTTGTTGTGGTGTATCAACACAACTGCGTTGATGGAGAATCCCATGTTGGGCATACCACGATTGAATTTCTTTAGAAAGAAACTATGTACCATTATCGGACCGAATAATTTGAAGTTTTGGGATGAATATATTTTCATTTCGAGAGTGTATATTAGAAATTTTTGAACCAAATTGAGTTTGAATCATGTTAAAAAAATAAACCAAGAATTTTTTTGTGTCTGATTTAGCAGGCATCAAGTATAACCAAGTGCATCGTGTGAAATCATCAACAATAGTTAGAAAATAACGTGCACCAGAGTTAGAAGGAATTGTAAATGGACCCCAAATGTCACAATGTATAAGCTCAAAGGCACGAGTAGTAGAACTAGTACTTTTATTAAATTTCAAGCGAGATTGTTTTGCCCTAGGGCATACATTGCAAGAACAATTCATAGACGACTTAATATAAGGATAAGTCTTACATAAAAATTTGAATCTAGGATCTGACGGGTGGCCTAAACGCCAATGCCATAGATCGAAATTTTCTAAAACTAAAGAAGAAACAACAGTACTAGTTGCTGAGCATAGAAAATAGAGGTCATCTTTGGCTTTACCCCGACCAATCTCCAATTTCGTCGAAGGGTCCTGAAATACACAGTGACATTGATCAAAAAAACACTTCACAGTGGATAAAGGATGTCAATTGAGATATTGATAATAAATTAAATTTAAAGGAAGGTATATAATATACATCCCGTAATTGAAAAGTTAATGAAAAAGTCACAGTTCCGATATGAGTAACAAGGTGATTCTCACCATTAGGTAACTGGACATATATGCCGTTAGGGGCTAATGTATATGAAGAAAATAAAGAGAGAGAAGAACATATGTGTTTAGATGCACCAGTATCAATAATCCAAGTAGATTCAGATGGAAGAACCATACCTACGAGATTGGAAGTTGGGACGGACGGAACATCCGTTGGAGAATCCACAAGAAGGGATAGAAGCTTAACATACTGATCCTTTGTTATACCAGGGATTGGTACTTGCAAGTTAGGTCCATTTGATGATGAAGCAAGAGCAGTTCCATCTTTGGTTTTGGTTGGATAACCATGAAGCTTGTAACAAGTTTGTTGAGTATAGCCTACACGACAACAATGGTCTCAAACTAGACGAGGCCGCTTATGATTCTGGCCGGTACGAGAGGGCTGACGACCATCATTTCGAGATACATTCAAAGCAGCAGAATCCACTATAGGAACAGTGGAGTGATTGAGCTCTTGTTGTTGCTCTTCTTGGCGCACAAGAGAATAAATCTTAGAGGTATTAGGAAAAGGTTCAATCAACAATATTTGGCTGCGGATGGCAGCAAAACGGTCATGAAGACCTTGCAAAAATTCCATCCCCTGATCTTGCTGGAGACGTTCCAATGTGGATTTGGCATTTCCACAAATACATGGAGAGATAACAACAAGGGATTGCAGTTCATCCCATAATGATTTTAGCTGAGTAAAATAAGAAGATACAGTCAAACCTTCTTGTTTGAGGTGCGAGATAGCACGCTTGAGTTGAAAAATCTTTGGGGCCGATGAATGGAAAAAACGAGTACGCAAATCCTTCCATATTTCATGGGCAGTGGCTGCATAAAGAATGTTGTTGCGAATGTCAGGGGCAACCGAGTGGAGGAGCCAGCTGCTAACAAGGTCATTTGAACGTTCCCAAGCAGCAACATCCTTAGGATCAGCATCAGATGATGGTTTGACAAGAGTTCCATCAACAAAACCCAGTTTGTTCTTTGCTCGTAGAGCCATGGTGATTGCACGAATCCATGTCCCATAATTATCACCGGACAACACAGGGGTGACAAGAGCAGTTGACGGGCGGTCTGAATGGTGAATGAAATAAGGATCGACGATCGAACTCATGGCATTGTTCATGTTTTCAGCTGTATTGTTAACAACAGAACCCATGGTAGCCAAAATAAATTGAAAACAAAAATAAAAAAATGAAGGAAAAAATAAAAAAAAATAAAAAAATGATATGACTCAACCTAGAAAACCTAGACGAAGGATACCATAAAGAATTCTAGAGACACATCAGAAAGTTTAAAAGAGAGAATTGTTTTGTAATCACTGTGTAATAAGCAGTGATGAAGACTTTCTTATTTATAGAGAAGATTACAATAAATTTACAATGAAGAATAACTTCAATCTAGGAAAGAAATATGTAATTACATCAATCATTCTCAATCACTCTTAATTACAAAATATACTAATTGGTAAGAAAGTAAGGAAAGGATAATAAACGTATGTGCTAAATAAGGAAGCATATCAATACGTGATTGATATGCTTTGACTCAATATTTCCAATACTTTCTTAATCGATCATTGATGTAGTATTTGAAGAACAATCGTACGAGAGAACATTTAGACATCTGTTTCTTTTATTTGTTACTTCTCCGGTTCTCCTTTCTCTGTTCTTAGGTTTTAGTTTATCAAGTTTGTTCAATTATCACAGTTTCAAGTATGAAGAGAACCTGGACAAAGTTTGAAGGATCGTTGCAAACGCCAGCATTTGTAATAGATGGAGGAAAAGAAGAGACTAAGTCAAGCCTTCCAGATGATCTCATCGTGCAATCCTTGCGATGTTACCAGTAAAATTCATATTGAGATTCAGGAGCGTATGCAAATACTGGTGTAAGTTATTCGATGAACCTAAATTTTGTTGGAAATTTACTGGGCTGCAATGGAGATGAAAAACAGAAACAGATTGTGGTTGTACTCTAAAACTTTCAAGGATCTGGATGATTTCTTTTAGACAAATATTTCTACCCTCCCAACGAATTGGCGATTGCAACAGGTATGTGAAATACTGCCTTCAGGATACAATGAAAGCCCTACAACCGGAAATTGGATTCAAGGTTTGCACCCCTTCACCCAATCAAGAACACATGTAAAACAGATTCTGATGATGCTTTGTTTAAGAAAGAAAACAGAAGAGATTTTCGAATGATATGAAAACGACTCTGGGAGATGCTACTTATAGGGTTTTTCACGTCTGTTGGAAACAGACAAGTTTCTCTTCACGAAACGTCAAGTCCCTTCATCAACAGACATTAATGGTGTCTGTTGGATTTAGAATTTTCTGGAAAACGTTTTCTAACGGTCCAAACAGTTACGTATAAAAAAATTCTTCCGGGGGCGTTGCCCCCTAGACCCCCACCAGGGACGGTCTCCCCTTCGCAGCGCAATTGAAAATATTCCAACAAGTTTATTAAAACTCATCTTAAAAATAGCATTGAGAGCGGTAAGTTTAATTGTTAATCAATAAAAGGCCTAGATAATGAGTTTAGCATGCTTATTAGAAAATCATCGTCATTAACAACATTTGAAGGCGACTACTTTGGGGCTATTAATATGATGGAATTGCCATTTATTAAATCTAAAATGAGTATCAATCCATATGGACCATATCTAAGGACCTTCACCCATGGTTCTTGTAATGGTTTGATTTTGATGGAAAACATTACTTCTAAGGGAGATGATATTAATATTTGCCTTTGGAACCCGACAACGAAAGAATACAAGGAAATAGTTGAGGATTACACATACAGACCATATGAAACATTAATGCCAGTTGAATACAAATATGGGCTTGGTTATGATTGCGATGCAGATGATTACAAGATTGTTAAAGCTAATCCTATATATTATGACGACAGTAGTGATTATTATAAGTTGGCTTGTTGTGCTTATGAATTTCAAGTTTATACATTGAGTTCGGGTACATGGAAACGAATACACAACATCTTTCCTTATAAGATAGATTTCTACAACGATGCATTTGTTAATGGAGCACTTCACTGGATAGCAACTCCATGCCCTTATTCCAGTGATCAACAACCTAGGAGATTAATTGTTTCTTTTGATATCAGAGGCGAGAACTTGGGGGAAGGTCCACTTACTCCACAAGTCGATGAACTATTCGCCCATGAGATGATGACATCGACATCATTAGGTGTTTTAGGAGGGTGTCTTTGTGTTGTTTGTTCTAGTTCTTGTAGGGCTGAAGTATGGGTTATGAAGGATCACAAAGTGAGAGATTCCTGGACTAGATTATGTTAGAAAAAACAATGTTTTGTTTTAATCAAAAAATGCATGGACCATGTTTTGATCCCAAGACCTATTGCTCCCTAGATGTTTTTTCATGTGAATGAATAAAACATTAGTCCCATATAGACTAAAACACTAAGAGTTTTAGACTTAAATAGCATTGGTTTAGCCTTAAGGGTATGGCCCTTTGGGTCTTTAGACCTTTGTGTATGGGGAAAGCCCTAGACTATGGCAAGGTTGCCTAAACCTTATTGCATTTCTTATTGCCTTTCCAGTTCGCGCGGTGCTTCGCACAGAAGCACGCTCGCTCGGCGTGGGCGTGGGCGTGGGTGTATCCGACCCATTCTTTTTACTGAAATCTTCCACGTTTCTCCCACACATGTAAAGAATTTTATTCTTTGCCTTCTCGGTTTTGGGTGTCCGACCCGTGTAACACATGTGCACCTCGAGAAGAATCTCGAAAATTTTGAATTCCGACAAAGCGTTTTACTGTATTTTTTAACGCTGCTTTTACCTTAAACTTTTGTAACGTTCGAGACGCGTGTTTTACGGATCGTGTTTTACGGATCTTGTCTTTGCTTTGGATTCTCTTTAAACGTTCGAACTAATTTTTGCTATAAATACAAGATGAATTTCTTCATTTGAAACCATACCTCGAACTTAAGTTCTCTTTCTTTTCTTCTCTTATGCTTGCTTTCAGAAACTTAAGTTCTCATTTCGTTTCATTTAAAACCCGGAATAAATTCAGTTCTTGTCTGAAACAAGTTGTAGTTTACAGAAACATAATTTTGTATAACTACTTCTTTGTTTACAGAATATTAGTTTACAGAAACTTTATTTACAGAAATTGTTTTACAGAAACATAAATTAGTTTTTACATTTCTCTGAAACTATTTAAGTTTCGATTTGTAATTTTGTTTTATTTCTGCTTCCAAGTTCTAAGGGTTCTTTCTGTGTATGCTACACATAGAGGAGAACTAACAGTAGTTGTATCCTGGAGGTAATTTGTTAATTGCTATAGCATCTCAGAGGAGTAGCAGGAAATATTACCTTTAGCTCAGCGTATCTCATACGTGCCTCTACTAATTTTATTGAGTTATTTGTTACTACTATCAGTGTAATCTAAGTATTATTTCCCATTTGCATTCGATTATTGTAATTAATTCCAACAATCTAAAGGTAATATCGTGCCTTATTGTAATATTGTAATACTTGTAATATTCTTTGTTGTAAAAACATGCGGAAAGAATCTGTAGAAAAACCACCAAAGTTCAGTGGTAAGGACTTTAAGAGATGGCAGTCTAAAATGCTATTCTTCCTAAATGACCAAAGGTTAGATGGATATGCTTTAGAAAAACCCTCGAGAAAACTTCATCGCCGTGGTAATGAAGATAAATTGGACAGATGGAATAGGAAGAATTATTTGTGCAAGAATCATATTCTTAACTGTCTTGATGACTCCTTGTATGACTTCTATAATGCATAAGAAGATTTTAATGCTTTTGATTTATGGGAAGCTCTAGAAGAAAAATATCATGATGAAGCTGCTGGAAGTAAGAAGTTCTTGATGGCTAAGTTCTTAGAATACAACATGACTGACGAAAAGCCTGTGGTAGAACAGTTCGTCGAACTTCAACTCCTCATCAGCGAGATTCTTCTTTGAAGGCTTGACTTTTGATGAAGCTCTACAAGTATAAATGTGATTGAAAAGCTTCCACCCTCATGGAGCGAATACAAGAGGAGGCTGCGACACAAGACTCGTGAAATCACCATGGTGGAGCTTGGAAAAAAGATCCAGGTTGAGGAGCTGATGTGCAGCAAGTACAAGAGCATGATGCTGAGAAAAAACATGTCCAACAAAGCTCATGTTTTGGACGATAAAGCTTCTTCAAAGAAAACTCCTGGAGAATCCAGCAAAATGGGTAATAGACGTAACAGACGTCGAAAACCCAGAGGTAAAAATTTTAAGCCTAGAGGTGGTGTCACTAAGCACACCATCAAAGGCGACTGTTTTAATTGTGGTAAACCTGGACATATGGATAAAGACTGTGAGGCCCCTAAAAGGATCAAATATGATCCAAAACAGAAAAATAAGGCAAACATAGTAGAGGACTCTGGATATTTCACTGGCATGGTGTGCGAAGTCGACCTTGTATCTAGTATGACTAATGTGAGAGACTGGTGGCTTGACGGAGCCACCAAGCATGTCTGTAAATTCGAAATGCTTTCTCCTCCTATGCCATAGTAGGAGATGATGAGAAATTGTTCATGGGAAATTCTTCCACCGCGAAAGTGGTGGGGAAAGGCGAGTCGAACTGAAGCTAACTTCAGGAAAAACTCTCGCATTGAATGACGTATTCTACGTCCCGGACATATGCAAAAAATCTCATCTCGAAACCATCCTGCTAGGAAAAGGTTTTAAAATTGTTCTTTGAGTCAATACTATTGTGATTTCTAAGCATGGTGAATTCGTAGGAAAAGGTTATAATCCGATAACATGATTAAGCTTAGTGTATCTGATTTGAAATTGAATGTTAATGCATCTTCTTCTGTTTATGTTTGTGACTCCTCACATGTTTGGCATGATAGACTTGGGCATGTTAATTTCAAATCGCTAGAAAGACTTGCTAATTTAGGTTGCATACCAAAAATAAACTTTGATAAAAAAACAAAGATGTGAAATCTGTGTTGAATCTAAATATGCAAGAAAACCATTTAATAAAAGTGTTGAACGTAGAACAGTTCCTTTGGAATTAATACACTCGGATTTAGGAGACTTGAAATCAACACCAACAAGAGGTGGTAGAAAATGGTACATTACTTTTATAGATGATTACTCACGATACTGTCAGGTTCATCTTCTTAGAATTAAAAATGAGGCCTTAGAGGCTTTTAAGTTTTATAAACTTGAAGTAGAAAACCAAAAAGGAGTTAAGATTAAAACTCTTAGGTCTGACCGTGGCGGTGAGTATGTGATACCCATAGGAGAGTTTTGTAAAAATAATGGAATCATTCATGAAACCACTGCACCATATTCACCTGAATCGAATGGTGTAGCCGAAATAAAAAATAGAACACTCATAGATATGGTAAATGCGATGTTGACAAGTTCAGGGTTATCTTCGAACTTGTGGGGGGAAGCTATCCTCTCGGCATGCTATATTTTGAACCGAGTTCCATTTAAAAAATCAGATAAAACTTCCTACGAATTGTGGAATGGTAAACAACCTTCATATGCATACTTTAAAGTGTGGGGGTG
Source organism: Papaver bracteatum (assembly GCA_023529315.1). Taxonomy (NCBI): domain Eukaryota; kingdom Viridiplantae; phylum Streptophyta; class Magnoliopsida; order Ranunculales; family Papaveraceae; genus Papaver; species Papaver bracteatum. Next base: position 210,516 of record JAJJWX010001510.1, read on the forward strand.
TTTGGCCAAGGTGGCCATTCCTCATCCCAAGAAAACTAAAATAGGTCCCAAAACAGGTATCCACTATGTTTTCTTAGGGTATCACGAGCATACAATTGCACACAGGTTTATGGTCATCGATTCGACCATAATAACATTGGTGAATACCATATTGGAATCTAGAGATCTTGTGTTTTATGAACACATATTTCCTTTAAGGTCTGGACCTCGGAAAAGGGTCCATGATGACCTCCGGATGTTCCATCGACTAGTCAAACTCTAACTTTGGAGTATGAGGCGAACCAAGAAGAAGTAAGAGGGTTAGAACTGAAAAAGTTTTGGCCCAGATTTTTTGACTCTTACGGTAGAGTCGAACCCCAAACCTACAAGGAAGCTATGACTTCTCCAGGAAGCTCCTTTCTGGAGAAGAAGCTTCATTAAATGAATGGGAGTCCATTCAGCAAAACGAAACTTGGGAGCTTGTAGACTTTCCTCCTGGAAGTAAATCCATAGGTTGCAAATGGGTGTTCAAAAGGAAACTTAGAACAGATTGAACAATAGATAAATATAAAGCTAGGTTGGTAGCTAAAGGCTATAGACAACAGGAAGGATTAGATTTCTTTGATACTTATTCACCAGTCTCTAGAATCACCTCGATTAGGATGTTGATTGCTATTGCTTCAATTTATGATTTGCATATACATCGAGATGGATGTTAAAAGCGCATTTCTATATGGTGAATTGAATGAAGAAATTTATATGGACCAACCTTTGAAGGCTTTATTGTAAAAGGTTGTGAAAACAAAGTATGCAAGTTGAACAAATCTCTATATGGTTTAAAACAAGCACCTAAACAATGGCATGAAAAATTTGATCATGTTATGATAACTAATGGTTTCAAGGTTAATGAATCGATAAATGTGTTTACATTAAATCTGTATGATTCTCATGTTATTGTTTGCCTATATGTTGATGATATGCTCATATTAGGCAGCAACCTTTATATTATTAATACCATTAAAAGCATGCTTAGAGATAATTTTGACATGAAAGACTTAGGCCCTACTGATGTAATCTTAGGGATGAAAATCGAGAAAGACGTCGATGGATATAGTCTTAGTCAATCTCATTATCTTTGAAACCGTATTAAAGAGATTTAATTATGAAAATGCTAAACCTGCGTCTACTCCATTTGATCCCACTTGTAAATTGAAAAAGAACAAGGGTGAGGTATTGATCAACTTGAGTATTCTCGCATTATTGGTAGTCTTATGTATCTTATGAACTGTACAAGACCTGATATTGCTTACTCGTGAGTAGATTAAGCGGTATACTTGCAACCCAGAGCAGGGATCACTGGAATGATCTCTTGAGTTTTACGTTACCGAGAGGGACCTCAAACTATTGCTTAAGTTTTGGGAAGTATCTGCTGTCTTTGGAAGGGTATTGTGATGCCAACTGGATATCAGACTCAGAAGAGTACAAAATCTACTAGTGGGTACATCTTCTTGCTTGGAGGTGCGTCTGTCTCATGGAAGTCTACCAAACAGACATGTATAGCTAAATCCACTATGGAGTCTGAGTTTATAGCCTTGGAAAAAGCTGGAGAGGAAGCTGAATGGATGCGATGTTTCCTGGGAGGAATTCCACTCTGGCCCAAGCCTGTGTCTTCAATTGCCATCCTTTGTGACAGTGAAGCTGCTCTTGGTTGCAAAAAAATGTATACTGGGAAGTCTATACATATACGAAGAAGACATAAGACGGTGAAACAACTACTCTCTCTTTGGTATTATCTCGATAGACTTTGTAAAATCCAAAGATAATCTTGCAGATCCTTTGACAAAAGGCTTAACCAGAGAGAAAGTTAAATTTACATCGAGGGGGGTGGGACTTAAGCTCATTGAATAAATCACCATGAAGGATACTCAACCTTGTGATTGGATTTCCAAGATCAAGGTTCAATGAGACAACTAATTTATGGTGATATTGAGAAAGCACTATCTTTCTCCCTCCCTATGGTGTAATCGTGCGATAGTGCTTCCTGCAGAAATTAAGGATGATCTTTTGCGATCTTAATGGGTACCATGGCTTTGATTAAAGCGGGGTATGGCAGGACACTCTTTATGGACCCACCTTTGTGGATGTTGGAAGTGTGGCCGCTTCCTATGAGAATATGAGCTGATTCTCTAGAGACATTCATTAAGTCCGGGATTTTAGCCCACGGCCAAAATGGGCACAACCGCAAGAGCTTGGCAGATTGTTTTCTTCGGTTGAGGCATCAAGTGTGGTTTATTATTTCGAATTGCATTCTTTGTTGGCGGTTCAAGACATTGCGTTCACCGTATCAACAAGCAGTTCAGGTAACCTCTCACTAAGTTAAGGTTCAATCCTTGGGACACCTTAGCCTATTTTGTTGCCTTATGTTTTATCGTGTTTTATCGACATGTTTTATTATTCATGTGGGGGATTGTTAGAAAAAACAATGTTTTGTTTTAATCAAAAAATTCATGGACCATGTTTTGATCCCAAGACCTATTGCTCCCTAGATGTTTTTTCATGTGAATGAATAAAACATTAGTCCCATATAGACTAAAACACTAAGAGTTTTAGACTTAAATAGCATTGGTTTAGCCTTAAGGGTATGGCCCTTTGGGTCTTTAGACCTTTGTGTATGGGGAAATCCCTAGACTATGGCAAGGTTGCCTAAACCTTATTGCATTTCTTATTGCCTTTCCCGTTCGCGCGGTGCTTCGCACAGAAGCACGCACACTCGCTCGGCTCGGATGGGCTCGGCTCAGCGTGAGCGTGGGCGTGGGCGTGGGCGAGGGCGAGGGCGAGGGCGTGGGAGTGGGTGTGGGTGTGGGTGTGGGTGTGGGTGTATCCGACCCATTCTTTTTACTGAAATCTTTCACACGTTTCTCCCACACATGTAAAGAATTTTATTCTTTGCCTTCTCGGTTTTAGGTGTCCGACCCGTGTAACACATGTGCACCTCGAGAAGAATCTCGAAAATTTTGAATTAAGACAAAAGCATTTTTTGTATTTTTAACGCTGCTTTTACCTTAAACTTTTGTAACGTTCGAGACGCGTGTTTTACGGATCGTGTTTACGGATCTTGTCTTTGCTTTGGATTCTCTTTAAACGTTCGAACTAATTTTTGCTATAAATACAAGATGAATTTCTTCATTTGAAACCATACCTCAGAACTTAAGTTCTCTTTCTTTTCTTCTCTTATGCTTGCTTTAAGAAACTTAAGTTCTCATTTACGTTTCATTTAAAACCCGGAATAAATTCAGTTCTTGTCTGAAACAAGTTGTAGTTTACAGAAACATAATTTTGTATAACTACTTCTTTGTTTACAGAATATTAGTTTACAGAAACTTTATTTACAGAAATTGTTTTCCAGAAACATAAATTAGTTTTTACATTTCTCAGAAACTATTTAAGTTTCGATTTGTAATTTTGTTTTATTTCTGCTGCCAAGTTCTAAGGGTTCTTTCTGTGTATGCTACACATAGAGGAGAACTAACAGTAGTTGTATCCTGGAGGTAATTTGTTAATTGCTATAGCATCTCAGAGGAGTAGCATGCAATATTACCTTTAGCTCAGCGTATCTCATACGTGCCTCTACTAATTTTATTGAGTTATTTGTTACTACTATCAGTGTAATCTAAGTATTATTTCCCATTTGCATTCGATTATTGTAATTAATTCCAACAGATTATTCGTTGCTCAAATCCCAGTTGACAAATCAGTGAAATACTGCTGCATGACATTAAAATGGGAATTCAAGAATGGTAAGGTTTTATTCATAGCCTGGTCGGGCGGAGATGATTATTTTCTGCTATATGACTACAAATCTGAAGTTTCCAAGATCTATCACATCCCAGAATGTCGTAGCAGTATAGAAACCTATGTGGAGAGTCTGGTATCAATTTCTGGTACATACGCAGGGAAGCAAGAATTTCCAACTCTTCGAAAGCAAGAATTTAGCAATTATCATAAAAAGAAAGCACAAGGGGTGAATCATAAAAAGCAAGCAACAAGGAATTTTCATCTGGCAGAGAAAGCATGTATATATGGAGGAAAAGGAGCATTCGGTCTAGCAAGTTATCAAGCATAGCAATTTCATGATTAGGCCTCTAATGTTAAAGCGATTTTAATGTTCCGTGAAGTTTCTGGTTGCATCATGTCTTTAGTTTAAACCTTTAATGTTCCTGCAACTATCTGATAAGATTAGCCCATAGCCCGGGGTGAACTTTCAGTCATGGGTATTCCATTGAGGTATACTGTCACATATCACAGTGCACTCATGCGATTCCATATTTGGGGACGGCGAGACACGGATCCTCATGCACATTACTGGGTTGCTTCCATGGCTCTTTTCACATCTCAGCAACTCGTCACTTCCAAGCCGGCACCTTCCCACTTAAAGTTGGAGGCTCGCCTCCAACTCTCGACTTCGTCCTTTGATGTTCGCCCGTATGGCAGGTGTCGAGCTCATCCCGGGGCATGCTTGAAATCAGGACGTTCTCTTTGGTACTGTCTCTGAAAGATAACCTGTATATAACACGCCCAAATAGCTCAATGACCTGGCAGGAAACATGGACAAAATCCGTGTGCAAAGATCGCAACACAACCCCAGAAAAGTTGGGGTAAAGTATCACTTTCTCTGGCTCCATGATCTCCACCATTACTTGCAACTCGAGTAGATGAGAAGGCCGAGAAGATACAATGAATATCGAGTGGTTGCTTCTCGAGAAAACAAATCACTAAGTTGTGGATGATGATCATCATCGGTGGAAATGATGTTGCGGTTCATATTGCAATTAATGTGGCAGAGCTTAGGATAAAGATGATGGTCATGATGCTCGACTGGCTGTTATGAGAGACAGTGGAGCCGAACTGTGGCTGAGCTTTGGATAAATCATGGCTCGGTGATGGTGTTGTTGTTCGGGACTGTTGGCTGAGATGAATGGTGAACTTCTGCTCGGTTTTTTGGCTTGCTGTTGATGACGATAATGGAGATACATGAGCTGGTAGTTGCTGATGGAAGAAGGAAGTGATGTTCGGTAATGAGCTCGAGCAAGGTACTGCTGCTTTAGAGCTCCAGAAGGAAGAAGAATAACGATGGTGCTGTTGAGAGAATGACGAGCTCGAGAATGGATGTCGAGATGATAACAGCAGCAGCAGATAAGAGATGAAAGATTGCTGCCATTGAACAGAAGATAACTTGGTATCAGAGCTCGTTCGATCCGAAATGGGCGTAAAAGTTTCCGCTACGAATTGATGGGTGTCAAAGATTTCGACTTAAGAATATATGAAGTTTAAGAAGAAGAAGATGCAAACACCACTAAGAAGATTTCAACCATTCCAACTGTCAAAAAAAAAAAAAAAAAAACCTTCACAGGAGCAAAAACGCCTCCATGTGAAAAAAGAAAAGAAGAGAAGAAAAAAAAATCACTTTATGATAAGTGACCAAAAGACAAGTTTGAGGGAAGAAAGCAATAATTTGCCTCCTCAACTGTTTACAAAGTTCTAAAGGAAATTGTGGGAAGAGTGCACCAAGGATTGCCTCCACAATCGTTCAAGAGTTTTAGAAGCCGATATCGAGAAAACGTCAACAACGAATGCCTCCATATATTGAGGGAAGAGAGCATCAAATGCCTACTCATATTGTGGGAATAGAGCCTCAATGTGACGACCTACTCAATGGGGTCTCCATGAAGAAGAAAAAAAGATAAAAGAAAAGAAGAAAGGGTCACTTCCTAATAAGTGATCAGAGAAGGATTTGAGGGTAAGAACAATAAGTGATTGTTCTTACCCTCAAATCTGGTTGTTATTGTTTAAGTTCTCATTATGGTGTTGAGTATAGAAGGTTTAACAAAAACCTTAGATACACGTGTGGAACTAGGTTTAAGTTCTCGTTATGATGGTGATGGCTATGGGGTTGCGGCTATGTGTGTCATGGCTATGTGTGTTGGATTTCACCACCCAAGTAAGTGTACGTGTGGAACTAGGTTTTTTAGATACACAAAAACGTGGTATCAAAAAAAACATGATATGATATGAGGACGGTATGACTAAGTTGGTGTTGAATATTCAACATGTATATATGGAGGAAAAGGAGCATTCGGTCTAGCAAGTTATCAAGCATAGCAATTTCATGATTAGGCCTCTAATGTTAAAGAGATTTTAATGTTCCGTGAAGTTTCTGGTTGCATCATGTCTTTAGTTTAAACCTTTAATGTTCCTGCAACTATCTGATAAGATTAGCCCATAGATATTTGAGTTCTTCAGTTAATGTTGCTGTTATTTAAAATTAACCTCGAAAGAGGAATTTAAAAACAGTTCCGTGTAGGGATGGCAATTTGCCCCACCCAAACCCATCCCCGTGGGGACCCGCCCCTATAGGTTAGGGTTTTACCCGTATAAACATGGAACGGGGCGGGGTACGGGGAATCCCCGAAAGTAGTATGCGGGGATGGGGTGGGGATGGTATTCAAGGTCCACGCCCCATACCCGCCCCATTGCCATCCCTAACTGGAGGTAGATTTGTAAGTATCCAACGTAATCGACTTCATCCAGAAACACTGGAAGCTCTGATGTGCATTCACGATTGGATGTGGGATAAGATGAAAGGTAAAAGAATATTTGTTGAAATAAGGCAATTTTTAAGTTTAAATACCTTATTATTATTATGTGATATATTTTCTTTATATTTCAGTGCGTGGATTAAATCTGAACGGGGAATTTTTTTGGGAAGATAATGAAGAAGACCATGATGACATGATTAACATGGAGGAAAATAGTTAATAATGAGGATTAAAGAACCATAATACTTAATTGTGGATCAATTATTTGCTTTATTTTTCAGTTTTAGTTGATTATTATAAACTTAAAATTATAGAATGCACTTCTTAGGTTATTATTATTGTTGTTTGAAACTTTATAATTATTTTTAAATTATTAGTATTTTAAGTGTAATATTATGGTAACCCATGGGAAACCCATCCTCTATAGGGATTCCCCATACCCGTCCCCGCCCCATTCTTACGGGGAACGGGTAGGGGATGGGTTTTGGTTTTTTGAACGGGGTAGGGGATGGGATTCAAGGTCCCCGCCCCATACCCGCCCCATTGCCATCCTAGTTCCGTGATCATTTCGAAATATCATAAAAATAATGTAGCCTAGAATGCCCGATTTATGTATGTGTTTTGGGCTGGATATTTGATAGCATATATTAGGTAGTTACTTGCGTTTTCTTTAATCAAATTCTTACTTTTTCTCACAGTCGAGAAAACCCTAAGCGTTGTCGTTGCAAACAGTAGCAGTAGTACTATTAGATTTAAGTAGGAAATACCATTTGGTCCTAAGAATAATATATTAGAGAGAGTCTAGTTCAATTGTCTGTTTGGTCCTATTTGGTAATATAAATTATCATTTGGTCAATTGTCTGTTGATGTCATGGATTGGTCCTATTTGGTAATATAAATTATCATTTGGTCCTAAAAAATTATCATTTGGTCCTAAACTTTATAAGGAATTTAATTTTTGATGTCATGGATGATGTAAATGTCACCTTGTAGTGGCAGAAATACCCTTTTAGAAAAATATATATAGGATTTATTACCAAAAAAGAAATCATTTTCAGATTTCTTTTCTCTCTCCTCTCTAGATTCAGATCTACTTTCTCTCTTTTTTTTTTTTTTGATGAAAATCTAAATCCGTAATAGGGATGGCAATTTGCCCCACCCAAACCCATCCCCGTGGGACCCGCCCCTATGGGTTAGGGTTTTACCCGTATAAACGGGGAACGGGGCGGGGTACGGGGAATCCCCGAAAGTTGTATGCGGGGATGGGGTTGGGATGGTATTCAAGGTCCCCGCCCCATACCCGCCCCATTGCCATCCCTAACTGGAGGTAGATTTGTAAGTATCCAACATAATTGACTTCATCCAGAAACACTGGAAGCTCTGATGTGCATTCACGATTGGATGTGGGATAAGATGAAAGGTAAAAGAATATTTGTTGAAATAAGGCAATTTTTACGTTTAAATACCTTATTATTATTATGTGATATATTTTCTTTATATTTCAGTGCGTGGATTAAATCTGAACGGGGAATTTTTTGGGAAGATAATGAAGAAGACCATGATGACATGATTAACATGGAGGAACATAGTTAATAATGAGGATTAAAGAACCATAATACTTAATTGTGGATCAATTGTTTGCTTTATTTTTCAGTTTTAGTTGATTATTATAAACTTAAAATTATAGAATGCACTGCTTAGGTTATTATTATTGTTGTTTGAACCTTTATAATTATTTTTAAATTATTAGTATTTTAAGTGTAATATTATGGTAACCCATGGGAAACCCATCCCCTATGGGGATTCCCCATACCCGTCCCCGCCCCATTCTTACGGGGAACGGGTAGGGGATGGGTTTTGGTTTTTTGAACGGGGTAGGGGATGGGATTCAAGGTCACCGCCCCATACCCGCCCCATTTCCATCCCTAATCCGTAACAATGTTTTTGATTTCTTCTTGCTCGTGATGAAGATGAAGATGATGAAGACGAAGAAGATGAAGACGATAATGTTGCGATTTCTTTAGATTTGTTTTTGTTTTCTTATTATTCCTCTCTCATTTCCTCTCCCTTGAAAAAATCCTCCTCTGTTCTTTTTTCTTCTTAGAATCAAGAAATAATGGGAAAAGGACCTGGTCTTTACACTGATATCGGCAAAAGAGCCAGAGGTACTACTAATCCATTCATTCATTCCGTTTGATTTCATTTCGAATTTCTTTTTTCCTGAGAATTTTTCGTTGATTTTTTTTTGGTTTTTTTTATTGTTTTATAGATTTTTTGTACAAGGATTACTAGAGCGATCCCTGCATGTTATTTCTTTATTTGTTTTGATTTGGAAACGGATTTTAGGAATTGATTATTATTTCGTTGATTACAATGTTCATTTAAATAATATGATTTTTCTTTCTTCATCAATATGTTTTTTCTTTATAAATGGCGGTGTTGATAATGTGATTGATTTGTTTAAATATATGTTTATGCTTGTGTTAAAGATGATGAAGACTATGAACGTCGATGAAGACATTCAAGATCTGTTTCTGCTTGTGTTAAAGACGATGAAAACGATGAACGTGATGAATACGATGCTGCTGTTGCTGCTGTTGACGATGAAAGTGATGAAGAAGATGAAGATATGTTGTTGTTGCTGCTATTTTTTTTAGGTTTTTATATGGAGTTCATTTCTCGTAATGAACTCTGTTTTTCTAGGTTTTTATATGGAGTTCATTTCTCGGAATGAACTCCGTTTTTCTAGGTTTTTATTTGGAGTTCATTTCTAGGAATGAACTCTGTTTTTATAGGTTTTTATATGGAGTTCATTTCTAGGAATGAATTCTGTTTTTTCAGGTTTTTATATGAGTTCATTTCTAGGTATGAACTCTGTTTTTTCAGGTTTTTATATGGAGTTCATTTTCAGGAATGAACTCTGTTTTTTTAGGTTTTTATATAGAGTTCATTTCTAGGAATGAACTCTGTTTTTTCAGGTTTTATATGGAGTTCATTTCTGGAATGAACTCTGTTTTTTAGGTTTTTATATGGAGTTCATTTTCTGGAATAAACTCTGTTTTTTTAGGTTTTATATGGAGTTCATTTTCTGGAATGAACTCTGTTTTTTAGGTGATTTCTGAAAAAATATGTATAAATTAACAGGAGTTCATTTTGAAGAATGAACTGCTATAAAAAAATAAAAAAAAAAAAAAAAAACACGGAAGGGTAATTTTGTCCATTTAAGTATTTTTAAATAATTATGGACCAAATAGTAAAGGCGTTTGACCAAAGGACTAAACAGACATGGGCCCACCTAAAAAAGGACCAAACGATAATTTTCCCTAGATTTAAAGAAGTATGATGCCTCAACAAACAAACGTTGCGTATTCACAACAGCATCAACAACAAGAGTTATGCAATATCCAGCTGAAACAATGGTGATGCAACATCCATATTATCATCAGATGATACCACATCAACGTTTTCCACCTCAGTTTTATTCCTTATCCTATGGTGATCCATAGTACTATGGTGATTTCTTTTTCCATTAAAAAAAAATGCTTCTTTTCTTGGGTAGCCGAATCCCCTTCGGCTCCCTTTTTTTTTTTGCTTCGGTTGTATTCATTGGGTTGAGGTACCCCTCTTAAGTGCCTTTTTTTCAATGAAATTTCTACTTGACCGATCAAAAAAAAATAAAATAATTATTCCTTATCCTTTAATACCACATCATCGATATCAATCACATCAAGGATCATCTTTCGAAGAGAATAGAACAATTTGGGTTGGTGATCTTCACTATTGGATGGAAGAGAAATATCTTCAAAGCTGCTTTGCTCATACTGGAGAGGTTTCTTTATCTCTATAACTCTTTGTATCTATAACTCTTTGATAAGCCTTTTGGGAAGTATCCAAGGGTATCGTATCCGATATGGGTATCGGAGAATCCGATTCGTGTATACAATAATTTAGAAGACAGTGTATTTGTAATCACAACTGTGAAGTGTTTGTTATTCCATTCAATGCTATATATAGTTACAATTACATTAGGGTTTACAATCAGTGGCGGAACCAGAAATTTGGTTAAGGGCTTGCTTGAGAAACTAGCTGGGCTGTAGCTCATATTTTAGGCCTGGCTCAAGCCTAGTTTTCAGGCCTATATTACCATTTTAAGCAGATTAGGTAGTGAAAGAAATGTTTTTTTGAACTTTTGGGGCTTGCTTGAGCCAGCCAAGGCTAAGCAGTAGATCCGCCCCTGTTTACAATGAATCAGTATAATCAAAGACTAAGTAAGCTAACTAAGTAGACTACAAATCTGGAAGACTAAGACTTATTGTTGCAATGCTACGGAATAGGATGATTGTAGGGTTTCGGATCTTACCTAGCACAATGATACCATAAAATAATTTAGAAGACAATGTATTTGTTTTCACAACTATGAAGTGTTTGTTATTCCATTCAATGTTATATATAGTTACAATTACATTAGGGTTTACAATGAATCAGTATAATCAAAGACTAAGTAAGCTAACTAAGAAGACTACAAATCTGGAAGACAAAGACTTATTGTTGCAGTGCTACGGAATAGGAAGACCAGAGGATATTGTTACATAGTAGAAGATATTATTGTTACATATATAGTTGGTGGTACGAATATATGACACATATATTGTTAATAGTGTACCTACATAATTCTCAAGTATCCGTGCAACCTAGAATGTTTGAGTACTCTGTGGTGTTATGTGCTTCAGTGGTTATGTCTTGCTTGGTTTAATCAATCTGCATTTTCTCTACTAGTTTGGTTTCGAAACGCTCTCTTTGTTTTCTGATATTGGTTCCATGAAAAATGTAGGTCACGTCCATTAAGGTCATTCGAAATAAGCAAACCGGCCAGCCCCAAGGATTTGGTTTTGTTGAATTCTATACACGTGCAGCCGTTGAGAAAGTTTTGCAGACCTACAATGGCACTGCAATGCCTATTGCAGAAAAACCTTTTAGACTGAACTGGGCCTCATTTAGAATGGGAGATAGGCGTTGTTCAGACCATTCTATATTTGTAGGAGATGTGCCTTCTGATACTACATATAATTTACTGAGGGAAACTTTTGCAAGTAGTTACCCGTCTGTTGAAGGGGAAGAAATTGCTACAGATGCAAGTACTGGAAGCTCTAAAGGTTATGATTCAGTTAGGTTCAATGATAATAACGAGAGGACACAGGAAATTACAGAAATGAACGGTGTTTATTGTTCTAGTAGGCGGATGCATGTAGGCGTTGTAAAGCCAAGGAAATCAACTGGGATCCAGCAAATGTCATCTCAAGGTATATTATAATGCACCTAAAACTTTAGGCATCTAAAATTTGGTGGTTAGTGTTATTGTTTGTCTTTTTCAACGTGTCATACTGTTTTGAAACCGTAAACATGATTAAGTAGCAGCTATTATTATAGTTTGATCTTAGAGGACGTAATTCATTTGCTAGTTTGTATTGAGTGACAATCTCACGCCTGTTTCTTGTATTTCTTAATTACTTGTCCTTTCCATGTTCTTAGATTTAAATTTATATATCAAGTTTGTTTTAATATTACAGTTGAGAAAATCCTAAGCTTATCACAGTTTCGCAAGGACCAGCAATATTATTAGCAGGAGAAACAGAAGAGACTACGACGTCAAGCCTCCCAGATGATATCATTGTGTACATACTTTCGGTAAAATCCATATTGAGATTCAGTTGTGTGTGCAAATACTTGTGTAAGTTATTCAAAGTCCCTAACTTTATTAAAACTCATCTTAAAAATAGCATTGAGAGCAGTAAGTTTAATTGTTTTTCAATAAAAGGTCAAGGTAATGATGAGTTTAATATGCTAATTAGAAAATCATCATCACTAGCAACATTTGAAGGTGATTACTTTGAGACTGTTCATGTGAAGGAATTGCCATTTCTAATCGTCAAGTGGCAAAATCTAAGCATTAGAAATCATGGTTCATGTAAATGGTGTGATTTTAATGTGTGGCCACACTCAGGATGGAGATGACATTAATGTTTGCTTTGGAACCCGACTACAAAAGAATACAAGGAAATAGTAAGGGATAAAACATACTATTTATCAGCGTGGAATGAAGATTCAACGCCAATCCAGTACACATATGCGCTTGGTTATAATTGTGATACTGAGAATTACAAAATCCTTAAAGCTAATCCTGTCTATGGTTATACTGGTTATGATCCTAATACTTATGAGCAGGTGGTTTGTCATGGTTCTCTAGTTCAGGTTTATTCATTAGGATTGGAATCTTGGAAACTATTACCCGACATCGTTCCTTACCAGATACTACCTCCGCCCCACTATAGATTCTTTCGGTAGTGCTTTTGTTAGTGGAGCTCTTCACTGGATAGCTACTCCATGCCCTTATTCCACTGTTCAACGATCTAAATCGAGATTAATCGTTTCTTTTGATATCAGAGGTGAAAACTTCGGAGAAGTTCCACTTGCTCCACAAGTCGATAAACTATATGGTTCTACGAGATTAGGTGTTTTTATTGACGTAACGTGATAGTTACGCACACGAGTTTGTAATTTAGGTAACCTTGTAAACACGGTACTTGTATCTTAGATATTACTTTGTAAAGAAGCAACCGAGTGTGTATATATAACACACGAGTATATTGTAATTACATATGACCAATGGCTCTTCCAAGCACAATCAATCGAGAATTGAAATAGAAATGAAAACAAATGTAAAACAGACACACACACAACACAAGGATTTATAGTGGTTCGATCAAGATGATCTACATCCACTTTGGAAGACGACGATAACGTTGCACTATGATTGGAACAAGGTTACAAGAGTATACACTCCTCTCAAGAACAAGACCTTACTCTCTCTTAAGAACACTACTCTTTCTCTCTTTGGAACTCTTAGTATCTCTCTGATACTTGGGATGATTTTAAATGCTAACTAATGAAGGTATATATAGGTTCTCATGCCCACCTTCCCTTGCACAAAAAACAAATGGGCTAACCCTTTTTGAAAACAAGCAAGAGAATTAGTCTACCTTCTCTTTTTGAAAACTAAGAAATTAGACCATCTAGAGAGTTAGACTTTCTAGAAATTAGACCATCTAGAATCTAATACTAAGCCACCTTATTCAAGGCACATGTGTTACAAATCTCCACCTTGACTTGAATACCATAACCAATCATCATCATCGTCTTCGCTCAGCCCCTCAAGGGATCTCAACATCTGTTGACACCAACCAAGTCCAAGCAATGCTTGAACTTGATACTTGGAACCGGCTTTGTCAACATGTCTGCAGGGTTATCCCCTGTAGGAACCTTTAGCATCGCTATCCTACCTTCCTCAACTGCATCCTTGATAAAATGATATCTGACATCGATGTGCTTCGTTCTCTCATGATACATCTGGTTCTTGGTCAAGTGAATGGCACTTTGACTGTCACAGAACAAAGTTGCATTCTCTTGCTTGAAACCCAAATCACCAACCAAACCCATCAACCATATACCTTCCTTCACTGCTTCCGCGGCTGCCATGTACTCTGCCTCAGTTGTAGACAATGCAACTGTGCTTTGCAAAACCGATCTCCAACTGATAGTACTACCACACAATGTAAAAGTATAACCTGTCAATGACCTTCTTCTATCAAGATCACCTGCATAATCAGAATCAACATAACCCACAACATTCGTTGAATCACCATAGTTTTTATCAAACACTAAACCAACATTTGTACTTCCCCTTAGATACTTCAAAATCCACTTTACAGCTTGCCAATGAGCCTTCCCGGGACTTCCCATGTATCTACTTACCACACTCACAGCTTGTGCGATATCCGGCCTTGTACAAACCATAGCATACATGATGCTACCAACTGCGCTTGCATATGGAACTCGAGACATATACTCTGCCTCATCTGCAGTTTGAGGTGATTGCTTTCTAGAAAGTTTAAAATGAGATGCCAAAGGAGTACTTACTGGTTTTGCATCTTTCATACCAAACCGCTCCAACACCTTCTCGATGTAAGCCTTCTGGGACAAATGAAACTTGCCTTCATCTCGGTTTCTATGAATCTCCATTCCCAATATCTTCTTTGCTGCGCCCAAATCCTTCATCTCAAACTCACTACTCAACTGCTCCTTCAGCTTCTGTATCTCTGACATGTCTTTGCAAGCAATCAACATATCATCAACATACAAGAGTAAATACACAAATGAACCATCTTGGAGTTTCTTGTGATATACAAAACTATCATACTTACTCCTGTCATAGCCATTTGCCACCATAAACGTATCAAAACGTTTATACCACTGCCTTGGAGATTGCTTCAAACCATACAAAGATTTCTTCAACAAACATACATGGTCTTCTTTGCCAGGAACTTCAAACCCCTTTGGTTGTTGCATATAAATACGCTCTTCCAAATCACCATGAAGGAAAGCCGTCTTAACATCTAGTTGTTCCAATTCTAGATCTTTCAAAGCAACTATAGCAAGCAATGTTCTAATAGAACTATGTTTAACAACAGGAGAGAATACCTCATTGTAGTCAATGCCTTCTCTTTGCGTAAACCCCTTTGCCACAAGCCTTGCCTTGTACCTTATTCCTTCACCATCTGAAGTACCTTGTTTCTTCTTGAAGACCCATTTGCTTCCAACAATATTCTGCCCTTTTGGTCTTGCAACTATCTCCCAAGTGCCATTCTTGTCAAGAGACTCAATTTATTCAATTGCAGATGCTACCCATTCTGCTGATTCTTCACCACCGATTGCTTCTTCATAGGTTGTTGGATCATCCCTATCTATGCTCTCACCCACTGCAAATGCATATGCAACCAAATCAGCATGGCCGTATCTCTGAGGTGCTTTAACTTGCCTCCTCTCTCTGTCTCTTGCAAGATTGTACTGATGACCTTGTGCTTCTTCTTCCTGGGAAGGTTCTTGCACAATATCTTGATCATCATCATCATCAGAAACAACAGTCTTATTGCTTCCTTGAACTTGCACCTCAAGTTACACCTTGTCACCAAGCTCCACCTTATCACTAATACCCTCTTCAGCTTTTCCATCTAGTTCTTCATTCTTTGGCTTCAACATCGATTGCTCATCAAACTTCACATCTCTGCTGATAAGAAACTTGTTTGATCTTTCTGCTGGACACCATAACATGTAGCCTTTCACGCCCTTTGCATACCCAAGAAATATACACTTCTTTGCTCTAGGCTCTAGCTTCCCCTCATTCACATGAGCATAGGCTGGACATCCGAATATCTTCAAGTCTTCATAGTTAGCATGCGAACCTGTCCAAACTTCATTTGGAGTCTTGCACTCAATGGCAGTCGATGGAGATCTGTTCACTAAATAAGATGATGTGTTTGATGCTTCTGCCCAAAACTGCTTCGATAACCCGGCATTGGAGAGCATGCACCGTTCCTTCTCCATTATGGTTCTGTTCATCCTTTCTGCAACACCATTTTGCTGTGGTGTTTTTATGACTGTGCGGTGTCTCACAATCCCTTGCTCCTTGCAGAACTCATTGAACTCACCCCCACAAAATTCCAAACCATTGTTTGTCCTCAAGCACTTTATTTGTCTTCCGGTTTGCTTCTCAACCATAGTCTTCCATTGCTTGAACTTGACAAAAGTTTCATCTTTGTGTTTAAGTATGAATACCCATACTTTCCTTGAGAAATCATCAATGAACGTCAGCATATATCTACCACCACCATGTGAATCGACCCGAGAAGGACCCCAAAGATTAGAATGAATATAATCCAGAATACCTTTGGTGTTATGAATAGCTGTACTAAACTTGACTCTACACTGCTTTCCAAAGACACAATGTTCACAGAAATCAAGCTTGCCTGTTTTATGACCACAAAGCAATCCCTGCTTGCTCAAAACAGCCAACCCCCTCTCGCTCATATGCCCTAGCCGCATATGCCACAACTTGGTAGTATCATCATCATCAGAACTTGAAGAACATATAGCTGCATCACCCGTCACAGTAGTACCTTGCAGCGTATAAAGACCATTAATTCTCTCGCCCTTCATAATTGTAAGACTTCCTCTTGAGACACGAATAACTCCACCTTCACCTTGATACTTGCAGCCATTTGAATCAAGCGTACCCAAAGAAATAAGATTTTTTCTCAGGTCCGGAACATGCCTAACTTTAGTTAAAGTCCTCACCATACCGTCATACATCTTAATTTGAATTGTACCTACACCCACCACTTTACAAGTGACATTGTTTCCCATAAGAACTTTACCACCTTCTCTAGCTTGATAAGTAGTAAACCACTCTTTATGAGGACACATGTGAAAAGTACACCCCGAATCAAGAATCCACCCGTTCTCCGAGCTTTCGGTATGAACCGTGAGAACCGCTCCATCATCACTTTCTGCTTCAACATTTTCTACGGTGCCTTGGTTAGTATTCTTCTCGACATTCTTCAATTTTGGACAATCCTTCCTGAAATGCCCCTTTTCCTTACAATGAAAGCAATAGAATTTACCGGATTTTGATTTAGACCTTGAATTTGATCTACTCCTATCAAATCCGCCTTTTTGGTTTCCTCTTCCTCTAACGAACAACCCATCTCCCGAATTATCTTTACCGTCGATACCCGTCTTCTTTAACTCCTTAGAGTTCAAAGCCGCTTTAACGTCTTCCATGGAAATTGTATTTTTTCCATACATTACGGTATCAACAAAATTTTCATAAGATGGTGGTAAGGAACAAAGCAAACCTAAAGCTTGGTCTTCATCTTCAATTTTGACCTCAATATTTGCCAAATCCAAGAGAATTTTATTATAATCATCAATATGATTTATAATAGACGTTCCTTCATGCATTTTAAGAGTATGTAATTTCTTCTTAAGATATAAACGATTAGTTACGTATTTAGTCATATACCTTTTCTCCAACTTGTTCCATAGCCCGTCCGGTGTCGTTTCCGCCGCCACTTCTCTCAAGACCTCGTTGCTCAAACACAATAGAATTAATCCATGTGCTTTATCCATGAGTTCTTCTTTTTCTTCTTCCTTCAATGTTTCTGCTAGAGCCGTTTTCCCTTTCAAAGTTTTCACCAAACCTTGTTGCACCAAAACAGCCCTCATCTTTAGCCTCCATAAATTGAAATCATTTCTTCCATCAAATTTCTCAATCTCATACTTTGCCGCCATCGTAGATCGCTTTTACCCGGATCTCTGATACCAATTTGTTATGACCAATGGATCTTCCAAGCACAATCAATCGAGAATTGAAATAGAAATGAAAACAAATGTAAAACAGACACACACACAACACAAGGATTTATAGTGGTTCGATCAAGATGATCTACATCCACTTTGGAAGACGACGATAACGTTGCACTATGATTGGAACAAGGTTACAAGAGTATACACTCCTCTCAAGAACAAGACCTTACTCTCTCTTAAGAACACTACTCTTTATCTCTTTGGAACTCTTAGTATCTCTCTGATACTTGGGATGATTTTAAATGCTAACTAATGAAGGTATATATAGGTTCTCATGCCCACCTTCCCTTGCACAAAAAACAAATGGGCTAACCCTTTTTGAAAACAAGCAAGAGAATTAGTCTACCTTCTCTTTTTGAAAACTAAGAAATTAGACCATCTAGAGAGTTAGACTTTCTAGAAATTAAACCATCTAGAATCCAATACTAAGCCACCTTATTCAAGGCACATGTGTTACACATTAATTAATAAGAAATCAGTTTCTTCTCTAACCCTAAACCTTTTTTCTTCTCCTCCAAAACCTAAGTTCCAACTTGGTATCATCCTCGTTGCGATTCTCATGTCTTCCGCTGCCTCTACTGTTTCAACTGTCTCAACCGTTGTCTCTTCTGCTCAATCTATGATGACCTCTTCACACTTTTCACATCCCCATCATATTATCACTGTTAAGCTTGATGAAACAAACCATTATCTTTGGAAAGCTCAGATTTTACCCTACCTTCAAGGATATGATCTTGCTGGTTTTGTTGATGGCGCACACCCATGTCCATCTGCTACTCTCCCGAACCCTGTACCTGAAGCCTCAAATAGTCCTCTAACTCCTAATCCCGAGTACACTGCCTGGATGAAACAGGACAAAATTCTTCTCGGCTGGATTTTCTCATCCCCTACTCCTGTTGTTCTATGTTATGTACATCGTCTCACGACGTCTCATGAAGTTTGGTCATCCCTGGAATCTCTTTTTGCTTCTAAATTTGATGCACATATACACCATCTTCAGTGTGAGTTACGTGCCTTGAAAAGGGGCTCTCTTTCTATGAGAGCTTACATAGATCGTGCTCGCAATATTGTTGATAGCATGGCTACAGCTGATACTATCGTCACCAACTCTGAACTTCGGCACTGTTTACTCGCTGGTTTGGACTCCATCTACGACGCCATTGTGACTTCCATTACTACCTCTATGGGATCGATGAAGCTTGAGGATTTTATTACCTACCTGCTCAAGTTTGAGCTGCGCATTGAGCAACAGTCTAAAACCTTGCAATCTCAACCAGTTGCTGCTGCGTATTCCAAAGTCTCCACTGCTTCCGGACTTTTGCCTACACTTGCTGTATCTAATGGGTCTCGTCCAAATCGCGAGTGTCAGAAGTGTGACAAATCAGGCCATTTAGCTCCTATGTGATGGAAACGCTTCGATCGAACTTGGCGTCCGCAACCTGCTCGTCGACAATCTGGTGCATCATCTCAGCCATGGCATCCTCAACAGTCTACACCTCGTGCTTACATCGCTGATTCTCACAGTTCTATTTTTATGCCTTGGGTACCTGATACTGGAGCTACTGATCACATTACACACGATCTATCCAAGATTCATCCCTATTCGGAGTACACATGACCTGATCAAATTAGGATGGGTAATGGTTCCTCTATTACTATTTCTCATACTAGTACCTCCATCTTAGGTACTCCTACTCGTAAGTTGTACCTTAACAACACTCTATTTTCTCCTCAAATATCTCACAATCTATTATCGGTTTCTCGTCTCACTACTGATAATGATGTATTATTTGAGTTTCATCCAAATTTTTGTCTTGTGAAGGATCGATGCACGGGGAAGGTGCTTTTGCGCGGCAGTAGGGTTGGTGGTCTCTATGTTCTTGATTCGGCGTCTAGTTCTGTTGCTTCTCCAAAAAGTCTTGTTGGTGAACGTGCTAGTATTCAATAATGAAACTCTAGATTAGGACATCCCATGATGCGAACTGTGCGTCATGTCATATCTAAATTTTCTCTTCCTGTTTCTAGTAAAACTATTAGTTTTTGTTCCTCTTGTCATGAACATCGTAGTCATAAGCTACCTTTTTCTTCTAGTACTACTATTTATTTAAATCCTCTTGATTTGATTGTTTCGGATGTTTGGGGACCATCTCATATTATTTCTAATGAAGGTTATCGTTATTACATAATTTTTATTGATGCCTTTTCTCGATTTACATGGATGTTTCCTATTACTCATAAATCTGATGTCTATTCTATTTTTCTTGTCTTTCAAAAACATGTTGAAAATTTGTTTAGTCAAAAAATCAAGGTGTTTCAGTCTGATAATGCACTTGAGTATCGCAAGTTAACTCCTTATATTCAACATCATGGTATCTTCCATCGTTTTTCTTGCCCTCATACGTCTGAGCAGAATGGCTTAGTTGAGCGTAGACATCGCCATATTAGAGAAACTGGTCAAACTCTATTATCTATGGCTTCTATACCATCCTCTTATTAGTATGATGCATTTTTTACTACATGTTATCTCATGAATCGAGTTCCATCCTCTGCTATTTCTAAATCATCTCCTTATGAATTGCTTTTTGGCTTCCAACCTGATTATACGTCTCTTCGAGTGTTTGGGTGTCTTTGCTTTCCTCATCTTCGTCCTTATCGTTCTCATAAGATGGATCCTTCCTCTTCTCCTTGTGTTTTTATTGGATATAATCTCCAAAATAAGGGCTACAATTGTCTTCACATCCCAACTGGTCGTATCTATATTAGTCGGCATGTCGTCTTTGATGAAACCACCTTCCCTTTTGCAGCAAAAGCACCATCCTCAACATCATCGTCTTCTACTGATGAGGTAACATCTTCTCCCATGACTATCATTCATACTGTCTCGGTTCCTGTTCAACCACAGTTCTCAAATGTGGCACCTATAGAGTTACCTTCTTCTGTTCGGCAACTGCTTAGTCCGTTCCAGCATGTCCCGTCAGCTACACCTTCCGCTACACCGTCATCTCCAGCAAATGTCCCGTCAGCTACACCGTCTGCATCACCAACTGCCTCGTCATCTGCATCGTCGTCTACACCTGCCTCGTCATCTCCTGCTAGCACAGTGTTATCTTCTCCACTTGTGTTGTCCGCCACTGCTGGTCCACAGTCTACGTATTCATCATTACCTGAGCATATGTAGTCCTCTACTGTCCCTCCTGATGCTCCATCTATTCATCCTATGGTCACTCGAGCCAAAGATGGGATTTTCAAGCCAAATTCCAAATATTCTCTTGTCTGTGATTCCACTATTGAACCAACCTGCTGCTCTCAAGCACAGGCGGATCCAAATTTGCGTCAAGCATCTGATACTGAGTATAACGCTCTTCTCAAAAATGGTACGTGGACTTATGTTCCTTTTGATCCTTCTATGAATCTAGTTGGTTGTAAATGGGTGTATCGGATTAAAAGAGATGCTAATGGCAAGATTGTATGTTACAAAGCTCGTTTGGTCGCTAAGGGATACAATCAACGAGAAGGTGTTGATTTTAGTGAGACATACATCCCAGTGGTCAAACCATGCACTATTCGGATTATTCTTACTTTAGCATTGTCCCATAATTGGAGTATTAATCAACTTGATATTCAGAATGCATTTTTGCATGGCAATCTTGAAGAGGAGGTTTACATGAAGCAACCACCAGGATATATTGATCCTAATTTTCCTAACCACGTCTGTAAACTCCAGAAGTCTCTTTACGGTTTAAAACAGGCACCACGGGCATGGTATCATCGGCTTAGTACTTTCTTACTTTAACTAGGCTTTGTTACTTCTAAGTGTGATTCTTCATTATTTATTCGACGTGATGCACATGGGGTCGTCTACTTACTTGTTTATGTTGACGATATTCTTTTGACTGGTTCTAATACTACAACCTTGGAGTTTATTCGTATGTATCTCCATAAGGAATTTGCTATCAAGGACCTTGGCTCATTATCTTACTTTCTTGGGATTGAGGCTACTCGCACTTTGTCCGGTATGTTTCTTACACAAAAACGATATGCTCATGATCTTCTTATTCGTGCTAAAATGGATGGTGTTAAGCCCATTCAAACTCCATTAAGTACTACTGGTGATATATCATCTGATCGGAGCACTCTTTTACGTGATCCTACGGAGTATCAGAGTATTGTCGGTGCTTTACAATATCTTACATTCACACGTCCAGATTTGTCTTACGCTGTCAACAAAGTCTGTCAGTATATGCATGCTCCAACGGAATTTCACTGGATGTTAGTTGAACGTATCTTAAGATATCTTAATCAAACTTCTACGTTTGGTATCACGCTCAAGCCAACTAATGCTCTACAACTATCTTTTTGTGCTTATACTGATTCCGATTGGGCTGGTTCTTTGGATGATCGAAGGTCTACAAGTGTCTATTGTGTTTATTTGGGTCCTAACATTGTCTCTTGGAGTGCTCGGAAACAGAAAACCGTATCTCTCTCTAGCACAAAAGCTGAATATCGAGGCCTTGCAATTGCTACTGCTGAGATTATGTGGATTCGATCTCTTCTTTCAGAGTTGCAAGTTACTACTTTGTCTCCACCTGTTCTGTGGTGTAATAATCTTGGTGCTACCTATCTTACAATAAATCCGATTTTTCATGCTCGCACCAAACATATCGAAATTGATTCCACTTTGTTCTGATCAGGTTGCTTTGAAACAACTAGATGTTCATTTCATTTCTTCGAAGGATCAAATTGCAGATATTTTTACCAAACCACTTCCTAAGGATCGTTTTGCTTTATTGCGGTCCAATCTAACGGTTCATGATGACCCGTTGCGCTTGCGGGAGGGTATTGACGTAACGTGATAGTTACGCACACGAGTTTGTAATTTAGGTAACCTTGTAAACACGGTACTTGTATCTTAGATATTACTTTGTAAAGAAGCAACCGAGTGTGTATATATAACACACGAGTATATTGTAATTACATCAATTAATAAGAAATCAGTTTCTTCTCTAACCCTAAACCTTTCTTCTTCTCCTCCAAAACCTAAGTTCCAACTCTTTTAGGAGGGTGCCTTTGTGTAGTTTTTTCTGGTTCTTATTGAAGTATGGGTTATGAGGGATCACAAAGCAAGAGAATACTGGATTGTTCATTGCTCAACTCCCAGTTGAAATGTTCTGGATGGCATTACAATGGGATTTCAAGAACTGTAAAGTTTTATTCACAGCCAGATTGAATCATGGTACCGATACTCATTTTATTATATATGACTACAAATCTGAAGTTTCCAAGATCTATCGCATTCCAGGATGGCGCAGTATAGAAACATATGTGGAGAGTCTGGTATCAATTTCGGGTAGCTATGCTCAATATCAAGCAGCAAGAAAGTACTGTCTGGAAGAATATATACATTTCTAGCAAGTGGACAAGAAAATGGAGAAAATCAACCAAGCTGGGCAATTTTATGATTAGATCATAAATAAAGTTAAATTTTTTTGTATAAAGTTTCTAGTGGCATCTTTCATTTGGTGCATTTTTAATGTTTAGTATAGTTTCTGATTGAATCATAATTTTATTTAACTCTTCATTGTCTGCTAATTTTAGGATTACGGCCACAACAATTGTTTGGAATATCTGTAGCTCGTTCCACAGTTATAGCTTGAGTTCTTTAGCTATTTCAGTCCAATTTGCTTAGGTCAAATGATTCATTTATTTTTTCCGAGTGAGAGTAACCTATTGTTTGGCATATTAAGATTCTTTACCGATACACACCACAAACTAGATGACTGCTGCCACAGTGGCGGCTGATCGGAAAAATTGATGCAAAACTAAATTTTGTACTCACAATTTAATTAGTTTCACCAAAATGGTACGGAGTCGGACTTGTAAATTTGTAAAGCGAAATTGTAAAGCAAAGAGATGTTCAAACAAAAATATCATATTTTTTCCATTTCTGGAATAATAAAACTTTCACTTTTAACCAATTATTATAACTCCTTATGCCCTTTTAGTCCACTTACTATGATTTACATTACGATTATCTATTCAAGTTTCGAAAATTGTGCCTAAAATGAAAGTAGCATTTTTCATGAAACAGAGGGAGTACATCGTTTTATTAGTTGCAATGGAAAATTAGTTGATGTTTAAACCAAAATATGGATGCATGATTTATATGCGTCATTTGTGGTTGTTTGCATAATGACTATATGCATTCAATTTTCAAAAATTGTGCCTAAAAGAATAAACACCCTAGAATTTTTTGTAAAAACTCTAAATTTGATATCATTGTTTTTACTCATTGCCCAAATTTTTTTGAAATCTGATTTTTAGGTATGATATATATTCTAGTTTTGCATCTTATTTGACCCAAACCATCCACAAGGTGACTTGCTGTCCAAGGTTTTGAAATTCGTTATTAGTGGAATTACTCGTATGTTAGGTAACTGTATATTTGGTAATACTTGTATTCTACTCCATATAACTAAGGGTTTCGTCTATCAAGTTCGTTTTATCCTCTCAGTTGAGAAAACCCTAAGTTTAATCTCTTATCACAGTTTCAAGTATAAAGAGAACTCGGGAAAAGTGGGATTCAAGTATGAAGAGAACTCGGGAAAAGTGGGAAAGATCGTTGCAAACACCAGCAGTTGTATTAGATGGAGGAAAACAAGCTATGTCAAGCCTTCCAGATGATATCATCCTCAACATCCTTTCGATGTTACCCGTAAAATCGATATTGAAATTCAGGTGTGTATGTAAATACTGGTGTAAGTTATTCGATGACCCTAACTTTATTAAAACACATCTTAAAAATAGCATTGTTAGCGGAAAGTTTAATTGTATATCAGTAAGAGGTCGAAAACCATCATCATTAACAGCATTTAGAGATGACTACTTTGAGACTATTAATGTGCTGGAATTGCCATTTATTGGATCTCTACTGCATGTCTATGGTACACGTCTAACGACCTCCACTCGTGGTTCTTGTAACGGTTTGATTTTGATGGAAAACGTTACTGATGAGGGAGACGATATTAATATTTGCCTTTGGAACCCGACAACGAAAGAATACAAGGAAATTGTTGGGGGAGGCTTACGAAATCCGAGCCGCTATGCGCAATACGAAACCTACACGAGCAATGAAACACAATGCGGAAATACACGAACTATGACGATATAGAAGCAATCACATAACACCGGCAATTACGTGGAAAAACCCCTCCAAGGTGAAGGGTAAAAAAACCACGGGCAAATCTTCCACTATAACAATAATGGGTTACACACAATTCTCCCAAATTTGGGGATAACAACAACCTCAAGGTGTCTATAGCACTTGGATATCAATTTGCCTAATTACACCCACCCCTAAGGATGGATCAACAATTCATTCATATATAATATGAGATTCACTATCAATTTAAGAACAAGAAGTGATTTGAGATACTTACTACTAGGGTTTGACAAACCCTAGATTTTCCCCCTTTGAAGAGATGTGGAAATTGATCAATCAATTCTCCACCACAACAACCAAAAGATCCTTAATGGTGACTTAATTCTCTCTATCTCACTCACTCTCTTTTCTTCTTCCTCTCTTTCTCTTTCTTCTTCCTTTCACGAATTTTTTTTTTAGAAATGCTCGACTTATGTTCTCCTGATGCCTTTTGCTCTTTAAACCAAAAAACAAGGCATCTTCTATCTTCCTCCTCCCATTGGTTAAGGGGACACCAATTGTTTGGGCCATAAGGAGGGATAGCCCAACAATCTCCCCCTCACGACTTATGGCAAGGTACCCGTCACCACCATACCTGCCCTTCTACAGAAATACACATGCTTGTATTTTGGTAGCGACTTTGTCATCATATCAGAACCGTTGTCATCTGTATGGATCTTCTCAATATACAAGACCTTCTCCTCGAGAACTTCTTGTATCCACTGATACCTAATATTGATGTGCTTGGACCTCGAGTGAAAACTCGAATTCTTGCTGAGATGGATGGCACTCTGGCTGTCACAGTAAACGATGAACCTTTGTTGCTTCACACCGAGTTCTCTAACAAACCTCTTCATCCATATCATCTCCTTGAAACTCTCTGTAGCTGCAATGTACTCTTCCTCTATAGTAGACAATGCCACACATTTTTGTAACTTGGATTGCCAAGACACGGCTCCCCCTGCATAGGTAAATAAGTAACCCGATGTAGACTTGAGACTGTCTTGAGCACCTGCCAAATCTGAATCTGTGTAACCAACTAACTTTGTCTTGTCACCTCCATAACACAAACACATATTAGAAGTACCCCTCAAATACCGTAGTATCCATTTCACTACTTCCCAATGCTCCATAGCAGGATTTGATAGAAATCTGCTTACCACTCCAACTGCATGAGCTATATCCGGTCTTGTACACACCATTGCATACATCAAACTACCAACTGCGGACGCATAAGGAATTTTATCCATCTTCCGTTTCTCAACATCATTCACAGGACATTGATCACGAGTTAACTTAAAATGGTTTGCAAGTGGACAACTTACCGGCTCAGCCTTGTCCATGTTGAATCTTTGCAACACCTTCTCAATGTAGCTTTCTTGTGATAGCCACAACTTCCTCGCTTTCCTATCACGAGTGATCTCCATGCCAAGAATACGCTTTGCTGCACCCAAGTCTTTCATAGCAAAAGACTTGCTCAGATCTGACTTCAACCTGTCAATCTTTTTCTTATCTTTGCCAACAATAAGCATGTCATCAACATATAGCAAAAGAGTAAGAAAATCACCATCATCAAATTTTTGAATGAATACACAATGATCTGAAGCCGTCCTCTTGTACCCATGTTCCTTCATGAACGATTCAAACTTCTTGTACCATCTTCTTGGAGCTTGCTTCAAACCATAAAGACTCTTCTTTAGCTTGCACACCATTTGCTCTTTGCCTTTGACTTCAAAACCCTCGGGTTGTGCCATATACACATCTTCCTCCAACTCACCGTGAAGAAATGTTGTCTTGACATCTAGTTGTTCTATCTCAAGATCCAAACTAGCGGATATTGCCAAGACAACCCGAATAGAAGAAAATCTCACCACCGGTGAGAAAATCTCGTCAAAGTCAACACCCTTTCTCTGCTCATAACCCTTCACAACTAAGCGTGCTTTGTACCTTGGTTGTGAGTTACCATCTTCAGTCTTGATTCTGTACACCCACTTGTTCTTCAGAATTTTCTGGTTCTCAGGCTTGTCAACCAAATCAAAAGTGTCATTCTCATCTAAAGAGCCAACCTCTTCTTTCATGGATTTCAACCACTTCTGACTTTCAGGAACACTAAGAGCTTCTTCATAAGACTCTGGTTCACCTACATCTGTGAGCATCACATACTCATGTGGTGGATACTTTGTTAAAGGTAATCTGGTCCTGCTGGATCTTCTCAACTCAGCTTCTGGTTGTTGTTGTTGCTGCACTTCTTGCTCAACATCACCCACTGGAACATCTTCATGAGCTTCATCTTCATTGCCATTACCATCAACATCATCATCATGTTGTTCAAGAGTAGGAACAACTGGATTTGGATCCAAGGTCATATCATCTTGAAGCTTTGGCATCTCAATCTTCTCAAAGTCTTCAATTGTCTGATCTTCAAGGAATATTGCATCCCTACTTCTGATAACCTTCTTCTCAACTGGATCCCAAAATCTGTAACCAAACTTCTCTGTTCCATAGCCTAGGAACACACACTGCTTTGCTTTGTCGTCAAGCTTTGATCTCTGATCTTTTGGGATATGAACAAATGACCTGCAACCAAACACTTTCAAGTGATCATAAGTAGGCTCTTTGTCTCTCCATACCTTTTCTGCTACTTCTCCATCTAGCGGTCTTGAAGGAGATCGATTGATTAAATACACAGCAGTATTCATTGCTTCACCCCAGAAATGCTTATGCAACTTGGAATAAGATAACATGCACCTTATTCTCTCAAGAATAGTGCGGTTCATCCTCTCTGCAACACCATTATGTTGTGGAGTCTTCGGCACTGATTGTTCATGACGTATACCCATTCTCTTGCAATACACTTCAAGTGGCCCAATGTACTCTCCCCCGTTGTCAGAACGAAGGCACTTCAAGGTTCTACCTGTTTCTCTTTCCACCATGCTGTGAAACATCTTGAACACAGGAACAACATCATCTTTGGTCTTGATTGCATATGACCAAACCTTCCTTGAAGCATCATCTATGAAAGTAACAAAATAAACAGCACCACCAAGTGTTTTGACCCTTAAAGGTCCACATACATCAGAATGAACAAGATCAATAATACCAGAATTGCGCTTGGGTAAAGCTTTATGAAAAGAGACTCTAGTTTGTTTACCAACTAAATAATGAGTACACTTACCCAATTGCATACCTTTGGCATTTGGAAAAACTTGTCTTTTGGTGAGGATTTGAATTCCCTTCTCACTAAGATGACCAAGTCTTCTATGCCATAGCTCGGAGATTGAATCTTTGTCAACAGCATTCAACTCACCTTTCAACACCTTCACTTGTGTCTTGTACAATGTGCCACACTTCTTGCCTCTTGCAATAACCATGGAGCCCTTGCTTAGCTTCCATTTTCCATCACCCAAGTGATTGTTGTACCCTTCATCATCTAACACTCCTGATGACATTAGATTCAAACGAAGATCTGGTACATGTCGCACATTTCTGAGAACCAACGTACAGCCAACACTGGTCTCAACCTTCACATCACCCATTCCTACAATCTTCGAAACACCACTGTTTCCCATTCTGACTGAACCAAAGTCACCAGCCTTGTAGGAGGTAAATACATCTTCATGAGGAGTAGCATGATAAGATGCACCTGAATCAACTATCCATTCTGAATCAGAACCTGCAAAACTAACACAAACATCATTAAAATCTGAGAATACAATGATATCATCATTTGTCACAGTAGATGCAACACCATTGTCTTGGTTATCATTTCCTTTCCCCTTCTTGTGTTATTGCTTCGGCTTCCTGCATTCATTTGAATAATGACCTCTCGTATGACAGTTCCAACATTCAACTTCCTTTCTGGACTTTGATTTACCCCTTGACTTGCTACGTCCAACTTGTCTTCTGTCTTTTCTTCTACCCCGATTTTCTGTCACAAGAGCTTCTGAATGAGATGAGTCTAGTGACCTTCTTCTAACTTCTTCACTCAGCAAACTGCTAGTTGCAACAGTCATGTTCAACTTCTTGTCTGGAGCAGAATAACTGAGACAATTCCTCAATGGCTCCCAACTGTCTGGTAAAGTATATAGCAACAAATAAGCTTGAACCTCTTCAGGAATTTTGAGGTCCATAGATGTAAGCTGATTCATGATACCCTTCATTTCATTTAAATGTTGTGCCATTGAACTCCCTTCCTTGTAACACAGCTTTCCAAGCTTTTTGAATAGAAGAGCTTTTTCACAAGGAGACTGCTGATCATATATCTCCTCTAACTTGGTCCACAAAGGATATGCTAGTGTCTCACTAGCCACATGATGAAAAATGCTATCATCAATCCACTGACGAATATAACCAACTGCTTTTCGATTAGTAACCTTCCAATCTTCTGCACTTGTCGCCTCAGGCCTTACTCCCTTGCTCTCTATTGGACCATAGAGATCTTTACAATATAACCAGTCTTCCATCTTCGCCTTCCATATGACAAAGTTCTCACCGGTCAAATTGACCATTCTATTACTAGTGCTATCTTCCGCCATTGCACAGGATTAGCTCAACCCAAAAGCTCTGATACCACTTGTTGGGGGAGGCTTACGAAATCCGAGCCGCTATGCGCAATACGAAACCTACACGAGCAATGAAACACAATGCGGAAATACACGAACTATGACGATATAGAAGCAATCACACAACACCGGCAATTACGTGGAAAAACCCCTCCAAGGTGAAGGGTAAAAAACCACGGGCAAATCTTCCACTATAACAATAATAGGTTACACACAATTCTCCCAAATTTGGGGATAATAACAACCTCAAGGTTCCTATAGCACTTGGATATCAATTTGCCTAATTACACCCACCCCTAAGGATGGATCAACAATTCATTCATATATAATATGAGATTCACTATCAATTTAAGAACAAGAAGTGATTTGAGATACTTACTACTAGGCTTTGACAAACCCTAGATTTTTCCCCCTTTGAAGAGATGTGGAAATTGATCAATCAATTCTCCACCACAACAACCAAAAGATCCTTCAACAAGAACTCTTTCTTCTCCTCTTCAAGATGCCTCTAATCTCACCAAAAATGGTGACTTAATTCTCTCTATCTCACTCACTCTCTTTTCTTCTTCCTCTCTTTCTCTTTCTTCTTCCTTTCACGAATTTTTTTTTTAGAAATGCTCGACTTATGTTCTCCTGATGCCTTTTGCTCTTTAAACCAAAAAACAAGGCATCTTCTATCTTCCTCCTCCCATTGGTTAAGGGGACACCAATTGTTTGGGCCATAAGGAGGGATAGCCCAACAGAAATAAGAGGGGATTACACATACGAACCATCCTATGACGCTCCACCGTCATACGAATACGGGCTTGGTTATGATTGCCATACAGACGATTACAAGATTGTCAAAGCTCATCTTGTCTATAACGGTTATTACAGAGAGCAGTCTTGTTATGGTTATGAATTTCAAGTTTATACATTAAGTTCGAGTTCATGGAAACGATTACCTAACATCGTTCCTTATGAGATATTCATTGACAACAATGCATTTGTTAATGGAGCACTTCACTGGCTAGCAGTCCCAGGCGCCACAGTTCTACCGGCTAGAACATTAATTGTTTCTTTTGATATCAGAAGCGATAGTTTAGGGGAAGTTCCAGTTACTCCAAAAGTAGCTGAACTATTATTTGGTGATGGGATTCTTAGGACGACATTAGGTGTTTTAGGAGAGTGCCTTTGTGTAGTTTTTTCTGGTTCTTGTAGTATTGAAGTATGGGTTATGAAGGATCACAACATGAGAGAATCCTGGACGAGATTGTTCATTGCTCAAATCCCAGTTGAAAAACCAGTGAACTTAAGTGCGACATTAATATGGGATTTTAAGAATGGTAAATTTTTATTCAAAGTCGGATTGGATCGTGACGACCGTGCTTATTTTGTTATATATGATTCAGTACAGCACAAATCTGAAGTTTCCAAGATCTATCGTATTTCAAAACGGCGCACCAGTATAGAAACTTATGTGGAGAGTCTGGTACCGATTTCTGGTACCTACGTTGGGGAGCAAGGATTTGCAACTCTACAAAAGCAAGCCGTAACCAAGTATCATCTTAAAGTGGAAAGAAGAAAGAATCGTGTCAACAAAAGAATGAAAAGGTATCATCTGGAAGAGAAAGTATATATAGCAAATGGAAGGAAAAGAGCATTCTAGAAAGTTGACATGAAAATGGAGAAAATCAACCCAGCAGAGCAATATTATGATTAGCCCATAAAGTTTCTGGTTGCAACATATATTTATTTATTTTTATATGGCAGCAAGAACTGAGCTTCATATTCTCATGGCGGATTTAGCTTCTTTCAATCTCAATACAGCACAGGAAGATGAACTGGTTTGGCCCTTCACAAAAAGTAAGAGCTACTCAGTTAAGTCAGCATATGATAAGCTCACTATGGATCATGATGTTGCTCAACAAACTTCAATTTTTACTTTCATCTGGAATCTCAAGTGTCCACCAAAAGTAGGATTCTTCTTGTGGTTAATTGCTCATAAAAGACTACCTACAAGGGATTTACTATTAAGAAGAGGTGTTGAAGTCCCTGAAGTGTGTCTATTCTGCAACAACAATGAATCTAGCACTCATCTATTACTGCACTGCACTTTTGCTAAAGAAGTTTGGAACATTTTCTTAAACAAGCTCAGCTGGTTCTACAATGTGCATAGAAATATCATCCCTTCTCTTCAAGCCAGGCATCTGCCTCAGCATAACAAAGCCAATTTAGCAGTCTGGAATTTGATCCTTGTTGCAATCATATGGAGTTTATGGAAGGAAAGAAACGCAAGAGCTTTCACTGACAAAAGAAGCACTGCCACTGGAGTTGTCAACAAAGCAATATACAGCTTGTTTACTTGGGCCCTGGCAATTGAAGAGTTTCAAACTGTGAATTCCACCACAGTTATGGTAGATTGGTGTCACATATACTTTGATCCCGTGTAGCTTTTCTGTTAGGGGCGGTTTGTCTAGCTCTCTTTTCTGCTGTTTTACTTGTAAGTTTTGTTGAGGCAGCCTCTCTTTGTTGCTTTGTTTGTCTAGCCAGTTAGCTTTTGCAGGAGGGTAGTCTGTTACCTTCCTCCCCTTTTTTTTCTTTTCTTTTCTCTCTTCTGTTCTTGCTCAGGGTGGTATAATCTTTATACCCTCTCTTTTCTGATCAATACAATTTTCTTTATCGATCAAAAAAAAAAAAACATATATTATTTTTTTGCTTTATATTCTCTTAATATTATTATTATTCATATTATAAGATTATTACATGAAACTAGTTGGAAGCCTAACAAGCTAGGCTCCAACGACATACTACTACATTAATCGAACAGTTCTTTGTGCTAGCCTACCCAATGAGCCTCATGGGTAACCTTGTCAAAGAAAGCCGAAGCGGGAGGGGGGGCGAGATTGTGTCACAAGGGGGCAAACTAACACTACCTTCCATGTTAATTCTCTTAATAATAAAAAATAATAATTATGTTTTGCTTTAATCTTTAATTATTGCCACAAGATTAATTAGTTCGTCTCGCACTTAGTTGAAATCATTCATTCTAATAAAAATGTCATTTTTTAAATATCAAAAACACTTGCTGCGATTTTTTTGGACTCACAAAAAACTAATGTAGCTTCCGTCCAATTTGGGCTGCCTCAAGGCTGAACCTAATATAATTATTTGTTTATACTTTTAGTAAGAGTCAATATGTTTATAGCGAAAAAAGCTTTAAGAAAACATAAGCTTTAAGAAAACATAAATAATTTATGGAACGGATACTATGAATACCATGAATTGCTGTTCGAGCTAAGCGTTTCTCAGAGTTGGAGATATCCTTGATACTTTTTATAGTCTTTGTGAGAACTTGTTGGGAGCTTCACTTGTTGCCACTAAAAATAAAGTGGTGTTTTAGGAGGGTGTTTTCAAGAACTAGTTATAGTAGGGTGTTTTACCTTGATACTTTTTATAGTCTTTTTAAGAATTTGGTGTCACTTAAGGTATGTGTTTTACTGTCATCTCAAGGTATGTGTTTGTTATAATGCACCTAAAAAAAGTGGTGTTTTAGGAGGGTGCCTTGGTGTAGTTATTTCTGGTTCTTGTAATATTGAAGGTTATGAAGGATCACAAAGTGAGAGAATCCTGGGCTAGATTGTTCATTGCTCAACTCCGAGTTGAAATGTTCTGGATGGCATTACAATGGGAATTCAAGAACGGTAAAGTTTTATTCACAGCCAGATTGAATCGTGGTACCGATACTCATTGGTGCAGTATAGAAGCGTATGTGGTATTAATTGCTGGTACTTATGCACAATATCAAGCAGCAAGAAAGTATTATGGGAAGAATATATATATTTCTAGCAAGTGGACTAGAAAATGGAGAAAACCAAACCAACTGAGCAACTTTATGATTAGCTCATAAATAAAGTTTAATTTTGTGTAAAGTTTCTACTGGCATACGTTTTTATTTTTAGATATCTTTCATGTGGTGCAGCTTTAATGTTTAGTATATATAGTTTCTGGTTTGGCAACAATTGTTTGGAGTATCTTTAGTTGGTTCCACAGTTATAAGTTGAGTTCTTTTGCTATTTCAGGCCAATTTTCTTAGGTCGATGATTCATTATAAATATTTGTCTGCACTAAAAAATGTACTTTTTACAGAAAAATGTTCAATGTGTGTTCTAAGACTTATGGGACAAAGATCATTAGCAAGTGTAGATTTTGAAGGGAACCCAGTCAGCTGGTGGACGCAAATTTCAGATCCTAGAATAATACTACTGGTTCCCTTGAAAAATTGTTGGACGGTGCATTCGCACAGTAAACAGACAAGGAAAGTGTAAGCC
This sequence comes from Papaver bracteatum, assembly GCA_023529315.1. Classification (NCBI taxonomy): domain Eukaryota; kingdom Viridiplantae; phylum Streptophyta; class Magnoliopsida; order Ranunculales; family Papaveraceae; genus Papaver; species Papaver bracteatum. The sequence goes on from JAJJWX010001510.1 coordinate 244,420, forward strand.
AACGCTATTAAGGCTTAAGTCTTATGGAGTAAAGCCTATGGGATGATGACGTAAAACAACCGTGGCCATAGATCATATGCAAACCTAACAACGACCTCCTGTTGGGAATATATGTTTTAAAAACATTATTGATTTCAGTTGAGATTGTTCATTGCTCAAATCCCAGTTGAAAAACCAGTGAACTTAAGTGCGACATTAATATGGGATTTTAAGAATGGTAAATTTTTATTCAAAGTCGGATTGGATCGTGACGACCGTGCTTATTTTGTTATATATGATTCAGTACAGCACAAATCTGAAGTTTCCAAGATCTATCGTATTTCAAAACGGCGCACCAGTATAGAAACTTATGTGGAGAGTCTGGTACCGATTTCTGGTACCTACGTTGGGGAGCAAGGATTTGCAACTCTACAAAAGCAAGCCGTAACCAAGTATCATCTTAAAGTGGAAAGAAGAAAGAATCGTGTCAACAAAAGAATGAAAAGGTATCATCTGGAAGAGAAAGTATATATAGCAAATGGAAGGAAAAGAGCATTCTAGAAAGTTGACATGAAAATGGAGAAAATCAACCAAGCAGAGCAATATTATGATTAGCCCATAAAGTTTCTGGTTGCAACATATATTTATTTATTTTTATATGGCAGCAAGAACTGAGCTTCATATTCTCATGGCGGATTTAGCTTCTTTCAATCTCAATACAGCACAGGAAGATGAACTGGTTTGGCCCTTCACAAAAAGTAAGAGCTACTCAGTTAAGTCAGCATATGATAAGCTCACTATGGATCATGATGTTGCTCAACAAACTTCAATTTTTACTTTCATCTGGAATCTCAAGTGTCCACCAAAAGTAGGATTCTTCTTGTGGTTAATTGCTCATAACAGACTACCTACAAGGGATTTACTATTAAGAAGAGGTGTTGAAGTCCCTGAAGTGTGTCTATTCTCTACAACAACAATGAATCTAGCACTCATCTATTACTGCACTGCACTTTTGCTAAAGAAGTTTGGAACATTTTCTTAAACAAGCTCAGCTGGTTCTACAATGTGCATAGAAATATCATCCCTTCTCTTCAAGCAGGCATCCGCCTCAAAGATAACAAAGCCAATTTAGCAGTCTGGAATTTGATCCTTGTTGCAATCATATGGAGTTTATGGAAGGAAAGAAACGCAAGAGCTTTCACTGACAAAAGAAGCACTGCCACTGGAGTTGTCAACAAAGCAATATACTGACTTGTTTACTTGGGCCCTGGCAATTGAAGAGTTTCAAACTGTGAATTCCACCAAAGTTATGGTAGATTGGTGTCACATATACTTTGATCCCGTGTAGCTTTTCTGTTAGGGGCGGTTTGTCTAGCTCTCTTTTCTGCTGTTTTACTTGTAAGTTTTGTTGAGGCAGCCTCTCTTTGTTGCTTTGTTTGTCTAGCCAGTTAGCTTTTGCAGGAGGGTAGTCTGTTACCTTCCTCCCCCTTTTTTTTCTTTTTCTTTTCTCTCTTCTGTTCTTGCTCAGGGTGGTATAATCTTTATACCCTCTCTTTTCTGATCAATACAATTTTCTTTATCGATCAAAAAAAAAAAACATATATTATTTTTTTGCTTTATATTCTCTTAATATTATTATTATTTATATTATAAGATTATTACATGAAACTAGTTGGAAGCCTAACAAGCTAGGCTCCAACGACATACTACTACATTAATCGAACAGGTTGCTGTGCTAGCCTACCAGCGAGCCTCATGGGTAACCTTGTCAAAGAAAGCCGAAGCGGGAGGGGGGCGAGATTGTGTCACAAGGGGGGCAAACTAACACTACATTCCATGTTAATTCTCTTAATAATAAAAAATAATAATTATGTTTTGCTTTAATCTTTAATTATTGCCACAAGATTAATTAGTTCGTCTCGCACTTAGTTGAAATCATTCATTCTAATAAAAATGTCATTTTTTAAATATCAAAAACACTTGCTGCGATTTTTTTGGACTCACAAAAAACTAATGTAGCTTCCGTCCAATTTGGGCTGCCTCAAGGCTGAACCTAATATAATTATTTGTTTATACTTTTAGTAAGAGTCAATATGTTTATAGCGAAAAAAGCTTTAAGAAAACATAAATAATTTATGGAACGGATACTATGAATACCATGAATTGCTGTTCGAGCTAAGCGTTTCTCAGAGTTGAAGATATCCTTGATACTTTTTATAGTCTTTGTGAGAACTTGTTGGGAGCTTCACTTGTTGCCACTAAAAATAAAGTGGTGTTTTAGGAGGGTGTTTTCAAGAACTAGTTATAGTAGGGTGTTTTACCTTGATACTTTTTATAGTCTTTTTAAGAATTTGGTGTCACTTAAGGTATGTGTTTTACTGTCATCTCAAGGTATGTGTTTGTTATAATGCACCTAAAAAAAGTGGTGTTTTAGGAGGTGCCTTGGTGTAGTTATTTCTGGTTCTTGTAATATTGAAGGTTATGAAGGATCACAAAGTGAGAGAATCCTGGGCTAGATTGTTCATTGCTCAACTCCGAGTTGAAATGTTCTGGATGGCATTACAATGGGAATTCAAGAACGGTAAAGTTTTATTCACAGCCAGATTGAATCGTGGTACCGATACTCATTGGTGCAGTATAGAAGCGTATGTGGTATTAATTGCTGGTACTTATGCACAATATCAAGCAGCAAGAAAGTATTATGGGAAGAATATATATATTTCTAGCAAGTGGACTAGAAAATGGAGAAAACCAAACCAACTGAGCAACTTTATGATTAGCTCATAAATAAAGTTTAATTTTGTGTAAAGTTTCTACTGGCATACGTTTTTATTTTTAGATATCTTTCATGTGGTGCAGCTTTAATGTTTAGTATATATAGTTTCTGGTTTGGCAACAATTGTTTGGAGTATCTTTAGTTGGTTCCACAGTTATAAGTTGAGTTCTTTTGCTATTTCAGGCCAATTTTCTTAGGTCGATGATTCATTATAAATATTTGTCTGCAATAAAAAATGTACTTTTTACAGAAAAATGTTCAATGTGTGTTCTAAGACTTATGGGACAAAGATCATTAGCAAGTGTAGATTTTGAAGGGAACCCAGTCAGCTGGTGGACGCAAATTTCAGATCCTAGAATAATACTACTGGTTCCCTTGAAAAATTGTTGGACGGTGCATTCGCACAGTAAACAGACAAGGAAAGTGTAAGCCAACGCTATTAAGGCTTAAGTCTTATGGAGTAAAGCCTATGGGATGATGACGTAAAACAACCGTGGCCATAGATCATATGCAAACCTAACAACGACCTCCTGTTGGGAATATATGTTTTAAAAACATTATTGATTTCCAAAATTTAGTGTCTCAATTAATTGTTGACCTTTTCCATACCAACAAAGGTAATGTTTATCGGTTGGCTCTGCAGAATTTTATTCAGGTATGTGGATTGCCTTCTTCTTATTGCGTTGATGATACTGCCCCCTCCTCCATGCATTCCTTGGCAGTTACTTACTTTGATGCAATTAAGAAGAAGATCCCAGACCAGTTTTCTATGTCTGCTAGAGATTCCATTTTATGGCAGTCTAACCAAGTTAAGCATGCTCAAGATTATTTATTGGCGATTCCTATCAGCGGGCTTAACCAATGCCTTGGGCCGAGGCAGTTTAGAGCTGTCCTTTGCTACCGATTGGGTACCCATTTGTTTGTTGAGAATGGGTCATGCTCTAGCTGTAACAAGCATATGGATATTTATGGAGATCATGCACTCCACTGTGCTAAAGATGTTGGGTATAAGTTCAGACATGACTTTGTGCGTGATATAGTTGCTGACATTTGCTACAAAGCTAATGTACCTGCGCACAAGGAAGTTTCTCTTGGGCTTCAGACGGATGACGGCAAAGATCTAAGACCAGCTGATATCCTCGTTCTTAACTGGGAAAATGGTAAGGATGTTTGCATGGATGTTACAGGGGTTTCTCCATTCGCAGGTGATGGCATTCGCTCTTTTGCTCCTGGCAAAGCCATTTCTAATGTTGTTGCTCGAAAACACACTAAGTATTTGGATAAGTGTGTTTCACTTGGTTATGGTCTGGGTGTTTTAGCTTTCTCTACCTTAGGAGAACTAGGTGAGGATACTTTATGTTTTTTTAAGCGTCTGAAGAACTTCTTAGTTAATAATGACGCTAGTAGTGGTGTTGGTAGCTTTATTTTCCATAGATTAGGTATCTCTATTCAAAAAGGTGTTGGGTCCCAGCTTGTCGCTAGGTTGCCAACCAAAAGTATGTAATTTTCTCTCATAAATAAAATTTATTATTAATTGTTTTTAATGTGACAATTATTCTCTCTCTTAAATAATAACTTTATTTTGTGTTAATGCCAAAAACCATTTTTTATGGGTTAATGATGCTCATTAACATCTTATTAATGCCTTTCATTTAATCCCATATTTATTCTTGGATATTAAAAGAAAAATCAGAATTTTATTATATTAAGTGTGGTTGAAACCTTTTCTAGATAGAGAGAGTTTTTCATTTTATGGCTTTTTGATTTTTAAAGAAAATGGATTTTTTGTGAGAAAGAAAAACAAGTGTGTGATCATCCTTGATTTTTCTAAAAGGTTTCTGAGCAAAAATGAAGTGTAGAAGTTTCACATCCTCTCATCGTGCAAGAGTGATTGTGTAAGAGATTGAACTAGGCTATTTTATCCTGGGGACGACGCGACATTGAAGAACTACTTGCACAATCTTGGGCAGAGCCGCGAAACGTCTTAAAGAAAGCGACTTAGTGCGCGACTCAGCCTTAACGTTATTTGTTTCGTGTTTGATTTTATTTGTTGTGCAGGCATAATTCGGCAATTGTTCCAACAATTTTAGGACGTTTTATTCTTCCATGGATATCAAAAGAAAAACAATTTCTCAAACGTGATAAGTATCATTGTTTAATTTGTTTTATAGATTTATAATCGGTATAAGTTTTATTTAACGATTGAACACGATGCTTGATATTTTAAGTAACTTGATACCTAAAGTTAATTTTATGTTATGGACTAGGATTGTAAAATGGTTGATATCTTTTAATGAATTTTTAACATAGAAAAATATTGTTGAAGATACACGAACGTTTTTGACGGGTTGTGGAGTTTTATGTGCATCTATTTAACGAAAACGAATTGGGTCTTAAAATTTCAACCTGCTATATTAGACATCATGAGGATCATCCATGTAAAATTTCAGAATTTTTGGAGTCCGTAAAATATTTTTTAAGTATTTTAGAAATTACATAATGTATCTGAAAAATTCTGATAGGCAGAAAATTAGTCCTGATTAAATCAACTTTTCCTTATCTTTGTGTAGAAAATTTGAATCCTTATGTCACATGAAACTTGTAGATCAGGAACTTATCTTCGAAACCCATTTTGAAATTTACTGTTTGGATTTTTAGTTTGAGAGATGTGGTGATTTCGAAATTGTTGTGTATGTATGTCCAAAATAGGAGACATGATACTTGAGATTAGAGATAAGAAATGTAAGAAATTACATTAAAAGTCATGTTTTGATTCTAGTACTTCATACTCTTGTTTTGGTAATGAAAAAGAAGATTATTGTTAGCAATCAAACTAGTGCACCACATGTGTTTAATAATATGCTTAGTAGAAAGTTATAACTATATGTGTGATGTTATAACTATATAACTTTGAACCTTTGTTTGAAATTTAAGAGAAACGTGGAGTCATATGTTTTATTTGATTTTCAAGTAATTATGTAAGTGCATATCTTACTTATTTTTGGTTTCGAATGCTCACATGTGAATGATTGTGACAGGTGCATGAGAATTCACCTACTTGAGCAAGTTTTTATTTTCCAATGAAATAAAAATTGCGAGAGATTAATCGATGTGTGGAGCAATGAGGTTGCTGATTTATTTGTTGGTGTGCAAAGAGTGGACAATGGTTTATAACCAACTGAGCTTTAAAAGTAATTGAGGTATGATTGATGAATTATTTGTAGTTATTGTAGTGATCAAATAATAGCATTCTAAATTGAATAAATTGATTGTTCAATCTTAGAATAAAATTTTGGGAAACAAGATATTGATAATTATTGTGTATGACAATAAACATGTGACTCATATAAGTTTGGAACTTATGAGATAGAATTTGATATGAAACCAAAACCTAAAGAATTAGAAACCTAGTCAAAACAAATGTGAATATCAACTCTCACTAAGAAATGAACATACTTTTGATTATGAATTTATTTGTTATTCTTGCACGGCATTGTAAGGATATCAAATGTTATTAACAACGCTTTTCAAGCTAAGTTAATGTGAATTGTGGATACGGTGAGGTTGGCATATATTGGTGTTTTACACCATGTTTGTTTTGATAGGTTATAGTTCAAAAGTTGAACCAAATTGTTTGAAAGAAAGTGGTGTTGAGATATACTCACATCACTAGGATTTTCGGTATTGGTACGATCTCAAAGTTTACTTTGGGTAGAACAATCTTGTTAAAGATGTTCATACTTTCGAAATGAGAAGGAATTCTAGTTTCCGTCTATCTTGTTATTAACAAGATTGAGATTAGAAATTTGTTGAATTTGATCATTGCACTACTACAAATGATAGGTTATGGATAAAATGTTTGAACATAATATTACAATTTTATCATAACATGACTTGAATTCTGAATATTTGAAATATGAGTTGTTGTCATGATTTTAAGAAATCTATGAGTTATTGATGCATATGAGCATGTTATATTTCATTATAAACTTGGTGAATTTTTTGAGTAGCATGTATGTAATCTTACTTAACTCATAAAAGCATGTACATTTTCAAATCTTACGCAACTTGCAATGATATTGGATGAAATAAAATATTTGAGAATTTTATAAAGATGCTTCAAGTAACTTGTCTTGATATCAAATATGATTTTAAGTAGTGAATTAGGTAATGTTTTCTTCAAGAAAATTGTATGAATTTTTATCCTCTATATTGTGTATAACGTTTTGGGTTTAAACCATTGGTTCATTAGTTTTTCACATGGGATCTTTGGATATTGTTTTGATATTCTTGTTTGAGTCAAAAAATAGTGGGGGTTCCATACCCTATGTTTTAACAACTTTGATTAAAATTAGAGGAACTAGAAAAATGAAGATGACTAGTAATTCACTAAAATGAACCTAGAAAAGCATATATGGTGAGACTAAATTTTAGTCATGAAAATTTTGTTGCTTATATTTTGGAAAATAACTTCTTATAGAGAGTAACTTAGTTCTTCAAAAAAATTAAATCTTTGGAAAAAAGGTTTTATGAGCCTATTATTTTTAGACGAGCAAACATAAAATTGTCGACTCTTGCATTCATGTCGCTAAATAACTTACATGCTTGTTTTGTTGATGTTATTTCTATGATGTATGATTTGTCATAGTCATAAGTAGAAATATATACTTTTGTTTAAGTTAAAGAAGAGAATCTATGTAAACCAAACATGGAAAACTGTGTAGTTTCTATAGTAAATGAAATCATATAAGTTAGATAAGTTACATTTGTACTCTGAAAACAACTTTAAAAACAATTAAAAATAATTGTTGACTTGGTTCATTTGAATGATTTCAGAATTGATGAAAGTGAAATGCACAATACTCTTTGTTTTGTATGCATAAGTGATTTGTTGAGATTTTAATTCTAACTTAAAAGATGAAAATGAAATTGAGAACATGCTTAGTTTACTATTTGACATGAAAGACTTGAGTGAAGATGGTGTATGTTTTTGAAATAAATTTTTCTTTATTTCTTTGAATCTATTTCATTTCCATGAAAATAGAAATTTAAAAAAGGATAAAAACATATATAGTCTGAATGTAAACTAGTTTTTACTCATTTGGTTTAGTGTTAATGCTTTTTGAGATTATGTGTGATTGCACTAGATATGAGTATGGTAGCTTAGTATGTTTCTTTGCTTCATGATTGACTATGTATAAGTATTTTTTGTAGTGGGGGTTTAATATATTACTTCCGCAGTGGGGGTTTTATATTCATATTTGCCAATCCTATAATGGAAAATTGGTAAAATTTTGAGAAGGTTATGAAGTGTCTGAAAAGAACCTCAAACCTAGAAATACACTATCTAAAAATGTTTACCACAATCCTTTAAGGATATTGCGATGTTGATTGAGATATCCTCTCAAATGAATCCTCTAAGGGATGGAGAGATTCGATCCTCTAATAGATAGAGGAAAAGACATATTAATCCAATGTGATAGTACCGCGGCTATTGCAAGAATTGAGATCGTAACGACAACGATAAGAGTTGATATTATGAGAATGGATTATATAGTGTCTGAAAAGAGTTTTCGTTAGTCCTTTGACGAAAGGATTGATAAGAAGATATAAATACATCTTAGGGATGAGGTTGATGCCCATTGAGATTGAGTCATCTGTGTTGGATACCCAACCTAGAAATATGTTCAAAGGGACTAGACGAAGTCATAGATGATAGCATCATTGAGATTGAGTTATTTATGATACGGTTACCAACCTATAACTCAAGCTCTCAAAAGTAGGTTCAAAAGAATAACCCTTACCTACGGAGTGAGATCCCAAAATATAGGTTCAAATGGGACACCAAGTCGATAATATGGAGATGCGAGAATCATGCTTTTGAAGAATTCATCACACGACATGATATCCTGAATCGAGTAGAGGTTGAGTTTATTTTTTATTTTTTATTTTTAAACTCTTAATGATGTTTATATCTCTATTTAGAGTGGTACCTTCAGGAGTACTCTTGAATAAACCCACCTATATGAATGTGAAAGTGTGGCCGCTTTCTATGAGAATATGGGCAGTTCTCTAGATCATTCATTAAATTGGGATACAAGCGCAGGGCCGTAATGTGCTGGCTTTAGACTTTACACTAGTATAGTTGTGTATGTTAAACAATCTTTTTATCTCCTAGAGTTCAAGACGTATGTTCACTCTACGGTATGATTTTAAGAGAGCATATTAACACTACGTAGAGGTTCAAGTCGCGAGACACCTTTGCTTATGCACAACTCTATACGTTCTTGCCCAATGTTTTGAAAAATATAAGTGGGGGATTTTTGGGAATATATGTTTTAAAAACATTATTGATTTCCAAAATTTAGTGTCTCATTTAATTGTTTTTAATGTGACAATTATTCTCTCTCTTAAATAATAACTTTATTTTGTGTTAATGCCAAAAACCGTTTTTTTTTTGTGGGTTAATGATACTCATTAACATCTTATTAATGACTTTCATTCAATCCCATATTTATTCTTGGATATTAAAAGAAAAATCAGAATTTTATTATATTAAGTGTGGTTGAAACCTTTTCTAGATAGAGAGAGTTTTTCATTTTATGGCTTTTTGATTTTTAAAGAAAATGGATTTTTTGTGAGAAAGAAAAACAAGTGTGTGATCATCCTTGATTTTTCTAAAAGGTTTCTGAGCAAGAATGAAGTGTAGAAGTTTCACATCCTCTCATCGTGCAAGAGTTATTGTGTAAGAGATTGAACTCGGCTATTTTATCCTGGGGACGACGCGACATTGAAGAACTGCTTGAACAATCTTGGGCAGAGCCGCGAAACGTCTTAAAGAAAGCGACCTAGTCCGCGACTCAGCCTTAACGTTATTTGTTTCGTGTTTGATTTTATTTGTTGTGCACGCATAATTCGGAAATTGTTCCAACACCTCCTTATCAATTCTCCTTTCCCTACCATAACACTTACGCTTTCCTAAGAATGCATGGATTGAAATTAATTACTTGCTGTCCACGCTTGGGGTACGCTATTTTCCTAATTATAGAATTTTCGTTATTAGTGGTATTACTTGTATCTTAATTAATCATATATTTGGTAATACTTGTATCTTAGGGTTTTTATTGATACCACGGTTGGTGGTATAGACTGTATAAATACGTTGAGCTTATTCTCACAGTTGAGGGAATCCAAACAAGCTTTTATCATTGAGCGAATCCTAACAAATCAAGCTTATCACAGTTTAAGATATGGTACTAGTGTTATATGGAGGAAAAGAAGAGACTACGTCAAGCCTTCCAGATGACCTCATCTTGGTAATCCTTCCGAGGCTACCCGTAAGATCCATATTGAGATTCAGGTGCGTATGCAAACACTGGTGTAAGCTTTTCGATGACCCTAAGTTTATTAAAACTCATGTTAAAAATAGCATTGAAAGCAGAAAGTTTAATTGTATCTCAATCAAAGGTCAAGATAATGAGTTTAGTATGCTTATTAGAAATTCATCATCATTAACAACATTTGAAGGCGAGACTACTTTGAAGCTATTAATTTGATGGAATTGCCATTTATTAAATCTCTGATGCGTAACTATCCACAACAAAGGACCTTCACTCATGGTTCTTGTAATGGTTTGATTTAGATGGAAAACTGTACTGCTAAGGGAAGCCATATTAATCTTTGCCTTTGGAACCCAACTACGAAAGTTTATAAAGAAATAGCAAAGAAGTTCAAAAAAGATTTAAAGCCAGTCAAATACGGATACGGGCTTGGTTATAATGGCGATACATATGATTACAAGATTGTTAGAGCTAATCTTGTCTATGGTGATGATAAGAATAATAATGGGTGGGTTTTTACTGGTTCTAGAGTTCAAGTTTATACATTAAGGTCGGGTTTATGGAAGGAATTACCCAACATCTTTCCTTACAAGATATATTCTTACCAGGATGCATTCGTTAATGGAGCACTTCACTGGATAGCATGGTCATGCCCTAGTTCCAATGTTGAATTATCTGGCAGTTTAATTGTTTATTTCGATATCAAAAGCAAGAATTTAGGAGAAGTTCCACATCCTCCACAATTCAATGAACGATTTGGTTTTGGTACATCATTAGCCGTTTTAGGAGGGTGCCTTTGTGTAGTTTTATCTAATCCTTATAATACTGAGGTATGGGTCATGAAGGATCACCAGGTGAGAGATTCCTGGACTAGATTGTTCGTTGCCAAAATTCCCGTTGAAAAAACAGTGAAGCACTTCTGGATGAAATTAAAATGGGAATTCAAGAATGGTAAAGTTTTATTCGAAGCCCGGTCAGGCAACGATGCTTATTTTCTGATATATGACTACAAATCTGAAGTTTCCAAGATCTATCACATCCCAGAATGGCGTAGCAGTATGCAAACTTATGTGGAGAGTCTGGTATCAATTCCCAGTACTTATGAAGGGGAGCAAGAATTTTCATCTTTACGAAAGCAAGCAGTAAGACCGGTCCAAAAAAAGAAGAAAGCAGCAAGGAAGTATCATCTGGCAGAGAAAGTATGTATACCTAATGACGGAGAAGAGCAGTATATTATGGCTCGACAGGTGACCAAAAAACACATGCATAAAACATGTCTATCTCGCGACACGATGAGTGTTAAACCTGTGCTTATAAAGGTTGTTCCTCATCCAAACTCATATTACGGTTGAACAATTTGATCAGGTTTAATCTTGATCCTTTAATTTGATCAGGTTTAATCTTGATCCTTTAATTTCAAAATGCTTTTCAACCAAGGTTGTTAAATCGTAAATCGCATCGTGAATCGTCTTTTACTTTTTATTAATCGAATCGTATATTGAATCGTGAATCGTAGATTCATGGTAAATCTCTAAATACATATATACATATTGGAGTTATAGATGAATAAGTTTAAATATATGTTATTGGTATTATAGATATGAATAATGAATAATACGCAACACAATTTAGTGTTTATCTCAATATCAGGCACTTAATTAAGTGGATATGGCTCTTGAGTTCGATCTGGTGCTCTAGTGTGAGTCAAAATGTCTCAAAAAAATTATTTTTAATAAAAATCACATGGAAAGAACAGATTTAGATTTGTCTGACTTATGAATCGGTGCAAATCGCATGAGTCAAAATGTGAATCGTAAGATTCACAGCCGAATAGATTCATAGTTAAGATTTGAATCGTTTTGGAAAATTTTGAAGCGAATCATAAGATTCAAATTGTAAAAACCATGAAACTAACGGAAATGGTGTTGACTTTGATTGACCTAAGTATTTGTGGCGGTTAGCCCAAAACCCTCACAAATAACCCTTATTTGTGACGCCCTTCTCTTAAAAACCCTCACAACTGAGACATGTTTTTGTAGTGTAAGATTTTAAAAACTATGTTTTCGCCCATATACAAGGAGAGATTACCTGAGAATGTGTTTTTCACCTATTCTCCAATTTATTCAATCTGTTTTCTTATTCTATAATTATAATGTGTTAGTATTCAGTAGGAACTCTGTCCATATCCTTACCACCCTTCGCTTAACATCTTTCTTTTTCACCATACTTTTGTGATACGTCCCGAGCTATGTTTTTCTATTCCTAACAAATTGACCATGAAAATTGATAGTTTCCCTATTATCCTCTAAATCTCTCATGATTTATAAAGGGGATACCAGTTTTGACGGGGTGATACCAATTTATTGATCCAACGGCCAGGATCTGTTAAGATTTGTTTGTCCTATATGTAATGGTATCAACCCACAAAAAATGGTATTCCCTTTATAAATTGTGAAATCTCTAACCAAATTTTTCTTTTTTTTACCCTTAACAAAATGATGGTTACCAAGGACTTGGCGAAGCCAGGTTTTAACGCAAGGGGGGCTAAAAAAATGGATAAGGTGGATGGTTTTAATGCAAGAAATTAAAGAATTAAAGATGAAATATGATGAAAAAAAAAAAGTGATGACTATTCGGAGATTATAGCAAATTTTGGTGGGGCTAGAGCCCTAAAATGAAATTTTAACAAGCTTGTTATAGGGGCGGCATAGTTTATTAGAGGGGCGGCAGTGTGATAGTAATGTCCCTCTAATTGGTTAGGGGATGTCCTATAGGGGGTGTAAATTGACTAGATTACCCTCCCATTTTTTAACCAAAATCAAAGCTAAATTGAAAATTTGTTTTCTTTCTTCTTCTCTTCTCCTCCTCCCATCAACCGTAACCTCCATTAAAACTCAAAATTTCATCGTCCTCGATTAATCGAGGATTCGAAAATTAATCAAGTGTAGTGTAATGACTTATATGAGGTATGTTTTGAAAACCCAGTTACGATTTGGTTAATTTTGTTCTATTTAAGTTTAATTTCTATCAAAAATTAGGGTTTTAGATGAAAATTGAAATTGAAATTTTTGGGTTTATGTGAGTTACGGTTGATTTTAACTCAATTACGAACCGTAACTGGAGATTTTGATGTTGTTACGGTTGGTAATAGTTCAATTACCAACCGTATGTTCTTATATCTGAGAATTTTCTTCAGTTACGGTTGGTAACCATTTTAGTTTACGAACCGTAACTGGTTTTAAGATTGGGTTTTCTTCAAATTTAACTAGTTACGGTTGGTAGTTCATCTTTAACGAACCGTAACTTCGATTTACGGTCGGTTATGAGCAAAATTCCAACCGTAATTAGCTCTGAAAATGTAAAATAATTGAATTTTTTTCGTACTTTAGATAATTTTGAGCAACAAAAAGCTAGTTGGGACTAATTTAGAAGTATACCCGGTCAATTTCAAGTCATGGTTCTTCATTTTGTTGGTTAATTTCTTCAATTGATTGAGATTGATCTTCTCCTCTAATTTTTTTTTTTAACTCTAAAAATCTGATTTAGGTTTTGATTTTGAGTTAATATAAGTGAAATTAATCATTAACACTAAACTCGATTATCATCACTAAACTAGGTTATCAATTATGAGGGTTAATTTGTCATTTCAAGTTTTTATTTATAAGGGACACCTTGAATGATCATATAATGACCTTTTTTGTCCTATTAGAATGCCGCCTCTCTAATAAACCATGCCGCCCCTATAATAAGATACAATTTTAAAGAACAAACCAAAGTAAAATGAAATTTTGAAGACACAATTTAGTGTCTGTGAGACTGATACACTTGCAATTCCCAAGTCCATTAAAATGGGACTCTATTTTCGAAGCCCTTTCAAGCCTTTGATCACCACACCACTAGTATCTACTCTGGTCTGGAAGTGGGAGTTGAAAAACCAATTCCCTAGTTTCCAGTTCTCTTCTTCAGTGCTCACATGAAATTACTATTAAATCACAACAGAGGCGTGCAAACTGACCTTGTAAAGGTTTCGGCTACTTATGCATTTGCTGATTTTGCCGGACTTCAGACCAACATCGTACTCTAATTGTTGATGAAGTGTATGTATGAGCAGTGAGCTGTAACCAATTATTTACCAGGGGACAAAAAGGAAAATTGTTTGCAGTCATCGGAGTGGGTGGAGCAGGCGCTGGCTTATGGTGCAAGAAGGCGAAGGGACAAAACGGTAAGAGTCTAACAAGAAGGGTGATTTCAGCACAAAGACTTGCGATGAAATCCTCGTCTCAAATTTCTTCACCAGGACTTCACTCTCCAGATTCCTCTAACAAGAACGGTGATTTCAGGCATTCTTTTAAAAAATTTACAATTACCATCATCTTTGATGGTTAACAATGATACTGATCTTCTTATTCAGACTGTGTTTGCCAGTAAATTGCTTTCTAATTTGTATCCGAACTATGGTTAATGACTTGATCTTTGGGCACTTGCTTGGTCACCATACTTCCTTGGTCACCATAGGCAGAGCCTCAAACATTCTCCGTCAATATTTCGGCCATTCTCTGCTGATACTGTCTCTGCTTCAACATTTTACCTGCATTTGAGCAACAAAATACCAAGTGTAAGCAGTTCACGAACCTATTGACAACCCACTGATTTTATTACCTAAGAGCGTCTGCAGCGGTACGACAAAACCAAAGACTAAAAAAAAAAAGACCATATATGGGTTTAGTACCTTGAGTGACGCAGTAGTGGGCGAGTTCCTGATCTACAAGTTTAAAAAAAAAGACCATATATGGGCGGGGACTTTATAAACGCTCGGTGTGGGGCGTGAACTTCAGCTGCGCTCGGTGTGGGGCGTTAACTTCAGGTGCGCTTAGTGTGGGGCGTAAAGTTTATCAACGCCCGACTATATTTGGGTTTGGTCTTGGTCGCAGACCAAATTTGGTCTGGAAATTTGGTATGGTCTTCGATTTAGTCTTTACTCCGTCCCACTACGTCTCTGCTGCAGACCAAATTTTTACTCTTGGTCGTCCACTGCAGACGCTCTAAGCATTATAAGAGCGTACCCTTACAAAAAATACACAAACCCTGAGCGAACAAAATAAACAATATGAAAGCAAAAGAAAAGAAAATGCAACATATATGTCAAAAAAAAAAAAATGGCAGCAAGAATTAAACCTCAACAAGACAGCTGAATTTCTTAAGGGAAACATTTTCTTTCATTTTGACATATAAACGAGCACTCTAAACCTGACTATTATCCAAAGAATATATGAGCGCGCACCCTAACAATCATGCTAACTAGATCTTGGTTAGAAAAACCCATTGAAAGATGACCATAAGTAGTTAATCGAGCAACTAGTATCGTTAACCAGTTAGAATACTCAAAGACTGATGTTTAATTCAATATCAACATAACAGAGATCTTTACATTCCTAATTCTAGTATGTTTTGGCCAAATAGTAATTACTTTCACCGGTACGAAAATAAGAGTACTCTCTGCCGTCCGCTAAGAATCTAAGAATCAAAATAAATCCATTAATCCACTGGTTGCTTCAAAGTTCTCCCTGGTTTTCTTAGCTAACATTGATGCTCTTTCTTTTCTAAGCTTGTAATCACCTTTTCATGTGAGGGGAATGGATTAACGATCAGAGAAAAACGAATAGAGATGACACCCTTTAAACAAACCTAGCTTGAACCCGTATCTTTTGATTGTTATGAAAACAACAACATAGTTTAAGTTATACACATACATGAAAATTCAGCACATACGACCAAGAATTGGGCATCAACAACAACCAAATACTATTCCATGAGCACAAAATCTATGCAATCAATTGAATAACAAAATTGGAAAAAATGACTAAGAGTATGTAAATCTACGAGTTGGGTGGGGATAAGTACTAAACAGTGGCATGAAAAATTTGATCATGTTATGATAACTAATGGCTTCAAGGTTAATGGATCGTAAACAAAGACGGTGAAACAACTACTCTCTCTGGGTATTATCTCGATAGACTTTGTAAAATCAAAGATAATGCAGATCCTTTTAACCGAGAGAGGAAGTTAAATATACATCGAGGGGGATGGGACTTAAGCTCATTGAATAAATCACCATGAAGGATACTCAGCCTTGTGATTGGATTTCCAAGATCAAGGTTCAATGAGACAACTAATTTATGGTGATATTGGGAAAGCACTATCTTTGTCCCTCCCTATGGTGTAATCGTGCGATACTGCAGAAATATAGGATGATCTTTGCGATCTTAATGGGTACCATGGCTTTGATTAAAAGACCTCTTTATGGACTCACCTTTGCGGATGTTGGAATCCTATGAGAATTTGAGCTGATTCTCTATAGACATTCATTAAGTCAGGATTTTAGCCCACGGCCAAAAAGCTTGGCAGCTGTTTTCATCGGTTGAGGCATCAAGTGTGGAAGTTATTTCGAATTGCATTCAAGTTCAAGACATTGCGTTCCGTATCAACAAGCGGTTCAGGTAACCTTCTAAGTTAGTTCAATCCATTGTTGCCTTATGTTTTCTCGTGTTTTTCATGTTTTATTATTCTATTGTTAGAAAAAACGTTTTTAAAAAATTTAATTAAAAATGCATGAACCAATCATGCTCCCTAGATGTTTTTTCTTGAATTCATTAGTCCCATATAGACTAAAACATTAAGAGTTTTAGACTTAAATAGAATGGTATGGCCCTTTGGGTCTTTAACCTTTGTGTATGGAAAGCCCTAATGGCGAGGTTGCCTAAACCTTATTGCAAAAACGAATAGGCGTGGGCGTGGGTGATGACATGTAAAGAATTTTACTTCCTTTCGAGAAGCATCTTCTTTCAACAAACTGTACACCTTTGTTTTCCTCAAATTTTGAATGCGTGTGCCTTGTTCTTTTAACGCGATTTTTACCTTACTTTTGCAACGTTCGAGATGCGTGAATCACGGACAGTCTGTCGTGCTTTGGATTCTCTTCCAACGTTCAACATTTTCTTGCTATAAATACAGTTGTAAACTTCATTTGTAAACCATACCTTTCAGAACTCTTCTCTTCGAAATTCTTCTTCTTTTCTTATGCTCGGAAACAATTTCTTTTTACGAAACATAAAATCGAGTTCTTATCTTAAACAAGTTGTAGTTTACGAAACATAATTTTGTATAACTACTTCTTTGTTTTCTGAAATTAGTTCACAGAACTTTGTTTAACAGAAATTAGTTTACGAAACATCATAGTTTACGAAACATAAATTAGTTTTTATATTTATCTGGCCCAGTTGTAGTTTCGATTTGTGTTTTGTTTATTCATTTTTGCTGCCAAGTTCTAAAGGGTTCTCTTTTGTGTATGCTACATAGAGGAGAACTAACAGTAGTTGTATCCTGGAGGTAATTTGTTAATTGCTATAGCATCTCGGAGGAGTAGGGGAAATATTACCTTTAGCGTATCTCATACGTGCCTCTACTAAGTTTATTGAGTTATTTGTTACTACTATCAGTGTAATCTAAGTATTATTTCTCATTTGCATTCGATTATTGTAATTAATTCCAACACAAAGTTCTCCCTGGTTTTCTTAGCTAACATTGATGCTCTTTCTTTTCTAAGCTTGTAATCACCTTTTCATGTGAGGGGAATGGATTAACGATCAGAGAAAAACGAATAGAGATGACACCCTTTAAACAAACCTAGCTACGACCAAGGGTGGGCATCAACAACAACCAAATACTATTCCATGAGCACAAAATCTATGCAATCAATTGAATCAAAATTGGAAAAAATGATTAAGAGTAGTTAATTATGCACTCTGGAGTTAATTATGCACATCCGTGAACTTTGCAACTTCCCCTTTGGGTTTGGGTGCTTCTGATGCGCATTCAGGTAAAATTTTGTCCACTTCAACGGTTCCTTCATCAGAAGATGAAGGGGAAACCTTGTGAAATTGATAATGAACCCAGGGACGGACCCAAGATTTTTTCTTAGGTAGGCTAAAATGGCAATGATTTTTAAAGCGGCCGAAAGCCGCGCCAATTTTTTTTTGGAACCAAACGCATAGCTAATGGCTAATGAAATCCACCAACAGAACACTAAATGGATGCACAATTAAAAATAAAAGGAAAAAAATTAATTGCAAAATGCGATAACAGATTTTTTTTTTATAATTTGTAGAAGTAAAATGGGAGATAATTGTGTTGAAGAGTAGAATTTATTTATTTTTTTAATAACATTTAGCTCTTAACTAGTTTGAAACCCGTGCTACGCACCGGGACTGCTGGAGTTTTTTTTATATTGTTCGTATATCCACTGAGGCGGGGCTTCGCCTCGCCCCGGTCCCAATAGAGTTCAAATAGGCTAATATAAAATTACTATCCAATGAATTGACAATTAACAATTAAAACTATGTAATCGTAAATTTCTAATAATCAAATGTGTAATATTATTCTATGATATAAATCTCACATGATTTGAAAACTAATTTCAAGCAATTGAATAAAGCAGTAACCAATTCTTCAAATAAACTAAAATAAATCAATCTAAGTAATCTCAAAAGTAAAATAGTTTAACTATAAATATTAAAGCGTAATTAGATTTTTTTTAATATTTTACTCGTGTTACATATCGGGTATGATGAGAATTGATCCCATTTGGTGAGGCGGGTTTTCGCCGCGCACCTGTTTAAGAAAGGGTACCAATTAACAAATGCACTACACCAATTATCATTTAGTAGATTAAATGTTGGAACTAAAATCACCAATTAGAAACTGTTTAAAAATTTTGAGATTAAAAAAATCCTCTTAAAGAAAATACAATTGAAAAATTACACCAACCTTTGGAATAAGTAATCTTCATGGTATTTCCAATATCAATACTCTAAAAATTATTCGTAAGGATAGATTTGAAGTTTGTTACTCAAAGTAGCACTACACCTATCATTATTCTTGCTAGATTTTAGAATACATATTTCTTGGCTAATCAACTTTTGCAATTTAAAAGTAAAGAAACAAAGTCGCAATAATATTCTACCTTAAAATCCTGATAAGGACTTCCAATTCAGCTAATTCATGTTTGTACTTCACCCTCTATACACTCCACCATCTGCCTTACGGGCCATATCACATAGTTCTGTTAAGAATCAAGCTGCCAACTCAACTGCTCTTTCAGACTCCAACTCGCCTCAGTAAAAAAAAAATAAAAAAAATTACACTCACTATATAGTTATATCAATAGTGGGTATAAGAGATACTAAAATAATAATAATATAAAATATGTTGCAAAATAGTGCAAACCATATGAAGTGCTTCCCGTTGAAGATGATGTAATCAAAAAAATGTACTGACATGTTTTTATTCAGAAATCATATATTAGATATCTTAAAAAAATGATATCAATATTAAACATATTGCAGACACTAAATAGTGCAAAGAATATGAAGTGCTTCCCGTCGAAGATGTTGTAATCAAGAAAATGCACCGATATATCTTTCTTCATAAATCATATACTTGTGTTAAGAACCAATAAGCGACCAAATAAATTGCTTTTCCAGGATCCAACTCTTTATAATGAAACGAAAACTCACGCTCACTATATGGTTGTATCAACATATGATATCATAGGCACTATAAAAAAACATAATATTTATTTGAAAGAAAAAAGGCCAATTATACATAGTGCAAAGCATATGAAGTGCTTCCCTTCGAATACCATGTAATCAATATATCTTTTTTCAGAAATCATATATTTGAGATACTAAAAAAATGATATCAATGTTAAATGTATTGCAAACTATAAATAGTGCAAAGCATATGAAGTGGTTCCCTTCGAAGATAATGTAATCAAGAAAATGCACCCATATATCTTTCTTCATAAATCATATACTTGTGTTAAGAACCAATAAGTGACCAAATCGATTGCTCTTCCTGGCTCCAACTATCTATAATTAAACGGAAAATCACACTGAATATATGGTTGTATCAACGTATTAGAGACACTATTAAGAGAAGAAATATTTGGATAATATTTATAAAAAAATAGATTGCCAGTTCTACATAGTGAAAAGCATATGAACTGCTTCCTATCGGAGAATATTAAATCAATGAAAAGTACTAATATATATTTCTTCAGAAATCATATACTTGCGTGAAGAATCAAGCAACCAACTGGACTGCTAACTCTTTATAGTTAAATAAAAAATTACATGACTATATAGTTGTATCAATATTTAATATTTGAGATACTTAAAAAAAAATATGTTAATATTAAATAATTTGCTAACTCTAAGTCGTACAAAGCATATGAAGTGCTTCTTGTCAAGGAGATGCACTGATATATCTTTCTTCAGAAATCATATACTTGCTTTAAAAATCAAGAGGCCAACTCAATTGGAGATGCACTTATATATCTTTGTTCAGAAATTATATACTTTCTTTAAAAATAAAGAGGCAAACTCAACTACTCTTCCATGATCTAACTTCTTGTCACTAAATAAAAAACTACACCCGTTATATAGTCGTATTGATATATGACATTAAAGACACTAAAAACACACTCAAATTGACAGAAAATATATAGTTAACTCTAAATAGTGCAAAACATATAAAGTGCTTCCCGTCAAAGAAGATATAATCAAGGAAACGCATTGATATATATTTCTTCATGTTATCGAGGAAATACAACCAGTACTACACACCGGGTCTGATTATAATTTTTGATTTGGTGTGCCCGGTACCGTCACAACGCATCTAAAAACTCCAATATATCTTTCTTTATTAGAATGATTACTTTTACTGGGTAGCAAAATTTGATAAACTTTGATAATCTAATATAAGGATTGTTTTTCACCAGTTTTATTATATTTTTGTTTGCTAAAATAGATTTTTTTTTAATTATGGAATTTTATCAGTTCGAATTAATATTTTTTAATTATATAGAATGAACTTGGACGATCTAAGTGACGAACTAAAAAAATCAATGATCCGAGATTTTTAAAAACTTTGCAAACGTGGTGTAAGAATATGAAATAAAATCTCAACCAATAAGGACTAAGAGTTCCATTAACCACCCAAAAGGAGGGTAAGCGCTTCCTTTGAACTTGGAACCGGAGACAAAGCCCATTTTATAAAAAAATTTAAAGGACACTAAATATAAACAGTTTTTAGACCAATCATAAGCCATGGTTTCATGGACCGCAAGTGAGAATAAAGATAAGCGCAACTTTAAACGTGGTCCGCAGCTATAAATTTCCTTATAAAAATAATTTGGTATCTCACAGGTTGTTTAGTAAGCCATCTTCTTTTAAAAAGAAAAAATGACTGCAAAGATTATCTATTAACATGATTAGTTGTGATTAAAAATTTAAACATGTGTTCTACGACCGGTTAAGAAAATGTAAGGAAAAGAGAAAAGTGTTCCTTTATTAATGAACTCAAATGTTCAGGAATTAGAGAAGACCAAAACTGGATCTGTTTATCTTAAAACATTGAAACCAAAAATTTTGTGCAAATATATTATGTATTAATTGAACAAATAGATCTCACTAAAACATTTGTGCCCAAACAAAGATAGAGGTTACTAATGAGAAATAATTAAATAAAGATGTAGTGAAAAATTATAAAGTAGGTCAAAATGAAGGTTCGTGTATAGAACTTCCCAAATCTATAATAATATTTGCAGCGCGAAAATGTTTTGAACCATTCTTTAAAGAAATAAAATATATAAATTCGTCTGAATGCTTTGAAGTATTGGCTGGAAAATCCCCTTATTTGCACTCGACTTACCCGTAATCTTTTCTCCATCTACAATCGCCATGCGAGGTTTTCCAATTAAATATCAACATGGATTGGTGGAGGTGTTAGCAACTCCTCCAGCTCATTAGACCCGTATCTGAAACCTAAAAACTAAATACAACAACAATTATTAGATATCTTTAAACCACAGAAAGTCATCTGGTTAAAAAGCATATACTTTAAGCCAGTACCAATAAGGTCCCGTGTAGAATGAACGTGATTTCAAAAGAGCTATTTTCAGTTTCTATGCAACACCGACAACAAACAACAAACAAAAGAAATTCAAAACTTGAGTTGACATATTTAGGTTACAACTTCTTTTAGTACATTTGTTAGTAATCTAAAACATACCTTGTCCAAACTAAGCCCTAGCAACTCGGTAACTGTAAGTTCATTCATTCCATATATCTCAATGGAAACATCTTGTATCCCATATCCACCATTTTTTTACATAAAGTATTTAGAAGCCTAAAAAAGGAAAAACATCCTTATATAGGAAAAAAAGAGTGCATAAAGGCCGATAACTACCATTTATCTGATTGCGTACTCCTAATGGATACCAAAGTAACACACTTTAAAATTAAATGGAAGAATATATCACACACAATTATAAATTTAAGGAAAAAAAAGAGAAAAAGATTAGGATACTGATGATAATGTATTAAAGAAAAAGAGAAAACTGGTTGGAAAATAATATGAATTTTCTTCAACGGTAAAAGGATGATTGATAATAATAAAAAAATCACATGTATTATTAATGTTAACCAGAAGAAGAAATACGACCAACACAAATTTCGCAATATAGTTGATTTCCAAGTTGATACGCATTAAGGGTAATTATTGTAACTTGTATAACGGAAAAACTATAAGTAGGAACTGATAACGTGCCAATTTTAACTATTCTCAAAGATATATATACTCGAAGATATTTGTTTAAATGTTGCATGTAGGTGTGCAAATAAGGTTTTCTACTAAAGTTATATTTGTTTACACGTAGGTTCATGTCCAATTTAGATTGCCTGATGGAAGATTGAATGTTTAGATTATTCCAAAAGAGAGTTCTAACTAAAGGGCACTCACATTGGTTTCGAAGGTCATGTAGATTCAAATTGCAGATTATTTTTCTTAACTCGCATAACCTAAGAGGCTAAGCCCTGTAATCTAGCTGAGGTATGTGTATTTCTTGCTCAAAAAAATTAATCACTTTTATATTATGCGAGTTTATAAATGATTTTAAAGAAGTGTTTTACTGCACCACGTTTCAGCTCTCATTTCTCGAACTTTGCAGTATAAGTTCATCAGAATGTATGTATGACTGCAAAAGGTTGAAGAAAGGACAATCTAGCTAGCTAGAAGGGATCAACATGATAGATATAAAAAAAATCAAATAATACTACAACCAACTGATGATACTGATATCAAACAAACATGGGTCAAAATTCTAAGGCTTAAACTTAAAAGTTATTTTATTTGTTTATTCTAGGATTATGGATTTACTTTAAAAAAATATTGATATATAAAATTTTTGGACTAATACGTGATGTTAAATTCAAAGGTAAGTCCAAGGAGAATAGGGAAAAAAAGGTACCAAAATTTATTGTGGTAAATGTCGTGCCTGCTCATATACAAAAGTGAAGGTAACATGAAAAGAATGAAAGACCACCCTATTTTACAATTACAATCCATTAATACTGTAATTAAAAAATCAAAAATCAAAAAAAATAAAATAAGAAGCCCTATCTGTCTTCTTAGGAACTTCAGTGTGCATCATCAAAATAATAAAAGTAACCCAGAATAAGGATCGTCAAATGAAACCATCACCTCCAACAAAAAAACAACATATAATCAACATCCAAATGTATTTGCAATCCTATTCAACTAAAATAAACTCAAAATAGCGCCATATGTTACCATACAGTAATTTCATCGATATAAATATTGACAAAAAAAAATCAGCGATTAACAACCATAGAGTAAAATCCTACCAATTTCGGACTTGAATGAAGAATCCAACCAAGAAAATGAAAATTACCCGAGCAGTCTTCATATGAAAGGAGCAATGTGAATCAACTAAAGTTTTCATTATATCTGCAAAATGATGATATTGAATCGTAAGCATTCACTAACAAAAGACAAAAATAGCAGAGAAGCAACATTCAAAAACATCAAAAAAAAGTATGGGGCTTGGATTTGCACTCAAGCGTTTTTATATAGGGAGAGAGAGAATTTTTTAATTTTTGGAATTAATGTCTTATATTTACCAAGAAAATCAAAAAGATTTTTTCTTCTCCATTTTGTTTTATCTTTACCATGTATATATATATATATATAGAATATTATTATATGTGGTTAGTATATTGGCGATTTAATATTCCGTGATATATTTTTTTTCTTGATCAGTTTTAGAAAAATATATTTAGAATATTGTTATTTTTAGTTAGTTATATTAGAGTTATTAAGTTCATGGATTTTTTTTCTGATAAATATGGAATGAGTGATGTAGAAAAATAATCTCTAGATTAATTTTTGAAAAATATTTTTTTAATATTGCTAATTAAAGTTTAATGTAAATATTTATTTTATTTTTATTTAAATCAAATAACACCACCCTTGGTTGGAAGCGAGCAACAAGATGAGCTCCCACCCCTTTTTGAATAAAAACACCCAACCTATGAAAAATAAAGCTACCCAAACCACTACCAGCATCATTACTAACCAAACAATTCTTTAGACGCTTGAAAAAAGAAATAAAATCATCGCTAAGCTCTCCTAAAGTGGTAAAAGCTAAGACACTCCGTAGTATCCAGCGAGACACACTCAGATAAATATTTAGTGTGTTTACGCGAGACTGCTCTCGAAATAGCTTTCCCTGGAGTAAAAGCACGAGCTCCATCACCAGCGAAGGGATAGACTCATGTGACATCCATACACACATCTTGCCCGTTTTCCCATTTGAGAACAAGGATATCATCTGGGCGTATATCCTTGTTATCATCAGTTATAATACCCAGATTCGCTTCCTTGTGTGCAGGGATACAAGCTTTGTAGAGGATATCGATAGATAAATCACGAATTACGTCATGACGGAACTTGAAGAATTTTCAAGGATATCTTTTACATTCAGGGATGAGACAAGAAACTTATTCAAATGCATTGGGTCCTTTATTAAGAAAGAATTAATTGTGATCGTTAAGATGGTAAGGAATTATGAACCTTAGTGACTTGTAGTTCAAGGTGTCACTTTTTAATGTTTATCAGAATTTAATCGGACGATTGATGGATTTCTAGTTTGAACGCTTACATTCGCATTTGAGATAAATTATGATTTGTTCCATGATCTCATAAGAGATAGTGAGTTGTATAGCATTTTTTCCTTATAATAAATTCTCTTGCGGTGCATATTACTTACTACAGTCTTTTATGTGTCAGATGATTTGGGATTTCTCTTGGCTGCAGACATGGAAAGGTATGGCAACATGATCTAACAACTTCCTTTATTTATTTTTGTTTCTCGTCGTTGCTAAATGATTAAACGTGTTATTTCATTAAATTTTCCTTTCAGAGAGATTTGCATGTGCTAAAACTATGCCAACTATATGAAGTTCATTGAAACTATGGAACATGTGCCTCTACCGAATCATCCACCTCATGTTTGAGGAAAAATTGCGTGTAAAAGCTATGCGATATTGGAACATCACGTCTAA
Organism: Papaver bracteatum; assembly: GCA_023529315.1. Classification (NCBI taxonomy): domain Eukaryota; kingdom Viridiplantae; phylum Streptophyta; class Magnoliopsida; order Ranunculales; family Papaveraceae; genus Papaver; species Papaver bracteatum. The sequence continues at coordinate 269,997 of JAJJWX010001510.1, forward strand.
TCCAGTGCCTCTACCTAATCATCTACCTCTATGTTTTCGTTGGTTTATCAGATAAAGAATGTTAAAAATGGATCATTTCCATTTACAATGCAATATAAAGTTACCATCTTTGGAACATTAATGCTATTGCCATACATTTGTCGAGATATCGATAGTTTCATATTTCAACTACACAAACCAAAGATTGTGAAATAAACTATTAACTAGGTGTTGTCTAACATAGTTCTACAACTCTAATAACAAATTAATAGTACAAATCACATTATAAATAATTAGAGTTGTTAATGTATTTCTACAATACATCTAGGTTGTCTAAGATAGACCTTCAACTTATACAATTATTGTGTTACCTATTTTTACGATACACATCCTAGGTTGTCCTCAAGAAGACATTGTCAACTTGACTTATATAAGTGTTGTGTTACATATTTTACTTATACGCATCCTTTGTTGTTTAAAATATTCCTACAACACAATCAAGAGTTAATGTATAGGCTTTCAAAAAAATCGAAAGACTTTGCCAAAATATTATCGAACCATGAATCACATCACCCTTTACAACTCTTAGTCAAGTATCAGAAAAGCTTGACTTTCTACAATACCCCACCACCTGTAATTAATAAAGTGTAAATAATGATGAGGCTTTGTAGAGGATATCGACAGAGCAAATTAATTACGTCCTTGACGGAACTTAATTCCAACATCTTTAGCACAGTGAAGCGCATGATCGCCAAATATATCTATAGGTTTGCTGCAAAAAGATCATAGCCCTCCTTCTGCAAACAAAGGAATACCAAGACGATAACAGACAACATCCCTAAACTGACGGGGACCAAGGAAATGGCCAAGTCCACTAATAGGAACATCCAAGAGATAGTCCCGAGCATGCTTGATCTGGTTACACTGCCATAATATTGCGTCTTTATCAAAAAGAGTAAACTTGACAGGGATTCGCTTCTTTACCGCATCGAAATAAGCAACTTCCAAGGAATGCATTGAGGTGGGGGGGGGGGGCAGTGTCATCGACGCAATATGAAGAGGGAAAATCACAGACCTGTATAAATTTTTGAAGAGATATTTTGTAAGCAACACCATTGTCCGCTGGGAATAGACTGCCTAGTATCACCTTCCTCACAGGAGCCGTCTGACTCTGAGAAGCAAGATAACAATAAGTGTGGGTGTCTACCATACTATAAATCCCAAGGTCGCCATCTTTGATAGGCAGAGTATCTATTCTCTGTTGCATAGGACCGAAACTATCTCCATCGCCCGTAATCAGAAGCCTAAAATACTTGAGTAGGTGATCATCAAAAAGGTCAGTGGCTTGCTATAGAGCAGCGGGATTAGTGGTACGCATAGCGAAATATAGTCTAGAAACACCAACACAGTTGCGAAGCAGCAAAGTCTCACTCTGAGGGTCCTTAAGCTTCTTGATAGATGACATTAGTTGGATAGTTTTGTTCACCCTAACCAAAACAATATCGCTCATGAAGTCCATATCCAAACTCACAGGTCCACCCAAAAGTTTAACCCCTTTGCTCGGCCTCCCAATATCCTTTGGGAAAACACCCTCCTCGAAACTACGTGGATCAGTTTTAGGCCAGAAAACCTCTGTTTTCCTGTTATTGAGGTGCAAGCCTCTAGCCGGCCCTTCAGACTCTATAACCCGCAAATCCTTGGCAACCTCCAAAGTGTCTCCAACAATATTGTTGTCGTCAAGATACCATGCATGTAGATCAAGCTTGCACTGAGAAACAATAGACTTCACTAGAGGGTGAAAAGTAAATGCAAACAGAAGGGGTGGATATTTTTATCCGATTTTTTGGATATTAGATTGGATATGTACCTTGTAATCACATATTAGATTTTTCAAGAATAAACTAATAATTATTCATAGATGTCTTACCTTAAAAAAATCTAAAAAATATATTTATTTATTTATTATGCCGTAAATATTTTTATCCGATTTTTTGGATTTTTATCAGAAATATTCTAAATTAACATAGTAAATTTTTTTTTTTGGATATTTATCGTAAATACTCAAAATTAATATAGTAATTTTAAAAAAAAATATTTGACGGATATGATTTTAAAATAATCATTTAAACTCAATGTAATTATACATAATAATTTTAGGCCATCCAACCAAAGATCTAAATATTAATTTAAAATATCAATCAACATAATAATTTTTAGATATTGTTAGTTTTTAATGCATAAACATGGTTGGATTTTCTAGATGTTTATTTAGTCATTTTAACACTAAAAATTAATACTTTCTTAGTCATTTTTTCTGAAATTATTTTTTTCCTAAATTATAAAGGATTCAAAAATATAAATCTTATTATTTTATTCCATAAATATGTTGATTTGTAAATCCTTTTTTTTTCCAAATCAATTTTACGGCGGGAGTGAAACAAATAAATGTACCAGATCATGAAATTAATATAGTAGATCACCAAAGATATCCATATTTTTTTTTTTGAATCTTTTAAACCAAAATTAATGTATGATCTATTTATATATTTTTGTTTACTTTCTTAACATAGTAGTTATTTTTCTGGATTTTTTATTATAAATACATGAAATTATAAAAGATTCAACAAATACAAATCTTATTATTTTATTCCATAATTATGTTGAATTAATTTTTATTTTTATTTTATTCATAAATGTCAAAATTAATATAGTAGTTTTCTTTACCATTTTCAGAATCTTTTTTCCTTACAAAAGATTCTATGAATTTAAGACTTAATATTTTATTCCATAAATACGTTGATTCGATTTTTTTTATTTCAGTCATAAATGTACGAAACTAATATAGTATTTTTTAATTATTTTCTGGATTTTTTATAATAACTACATGAAATTATAAAAGATTAATAAAGATTAATATAGTAATCTTTTTGTCATTTCTATATTTTTTTTCTTTTTTTTTTACCTACAAAAGATTTTAAAAATATAAATCTCATTAATTTATCCATAAATACATTGAATTGATTTTTTTTTTTATTCATAGGCCCATTGTAGTTGGTACAGTTTGGCGAAGATTAGTTTCCAAGGTGGCTTCCTTCACCGTTGGAAATGACATGTCTTCTTATTTAGGAGACTACCAATTTGGGGTTGGTGTTCTTGTTGGAGGAGAAGGTATTTTACATGATGTAAATCGCCTCTTAGAGATGAAGGGTCATTCGGATAAAATGTCAATGTTGCTTATTGAGTTTTCTAATGCTTTCAACATGGTGAGCAGATCTCATCTCATTAAGGAAGTCCGTCTTTAGTGTCCAGGTATTTCTCGTTGGGTAGAATTTTGTTACCTACGTCCGGCTAAGCTTTATTATTCCCATTATATTTTGTCTTATGCACTTGGTGTACAACAAGGTGACCCCCTCGGTCCCTTGTTATTTGCTTTGACTCTTCACCCCTTAGTGAAGTCTATTGCTTCTCGGTGTACACTTGATTTGCACGCTTGGTATCTGGATGATGGGACAATTGTTGGTGATTCTTTGGAGGTAGCTAAGGCCTTGTGTATAATTGAAACTGAAGGACCAAGCAGGGGGTTACACCTCAATATAAAGAAAACGAAATTATTTTGGCCTACTCTTGATCCTAGGAGTACAGCAGATGGTATTTTTCCTTCAGATATTGGTAGACCTTCTAAGGGTGTCAAACTTTTGGGTGGCCCAGCGAGTTTGGATATGGACTTCATTAGTGACATGTTGTTGAGCAGAGTGCACAAAACTGTTCAATTAATGGAGGCGATAAAAAAACTCAAGAATCCTCAAAGTGAGATGCTTCTACTTCGCAACTGTACTGGTGTGTCTAGACTTTATTTTGCAATTCTAACTACCAATCCTACTGATTTACAACCTGCCACTGATCTTTATGATTACCATCTATTTCGGTATTTGAGTCTTCTAATTAATGGGGATGGTACGGGTTTTGGTCCTCTACAAAAGAAATTAGCTACCTTACCCCTTAAAGATGGTGGACTTGGCATATATACCATGGATGATACTCGTGCTTATTGTTTTCTTGCTTCTCAGAGCCAGACTTCCTCAGTGCAGAAAGTGATCCTTGGTGATTTATTTTCAACAGACAAAGGTTCCGCTTATCAGTTGGCTCTTCAGAACTTTACCCAGGTTTGTGGTTTACCGTCTTCTTATTGTGTCGATGATTCTCCCCCCCCCCCCTTCCATGCATTCCCTGGCAGTAGTCTATTTTGATGCAGTCAAGAAGCGAATCCCAGACCAATTTCATATGTCTGAAAGAGATTCCGTCCTATGGCAATGTAACCATGTCAAGCATGCTCAAGATTATCTTTTGGAGGTACCTATCAGTGGGCTTAATAAATGTCTCGGGTCTCGACAATTTAGAGTTGTGCTTTGTTATCGTCTCGGTATTCCTCTGTTTGCTGACAATAGTTTATGCCTAAGTTGTAACAAATCTATGGACATTTTTGGGGATCATGCGCTTCATTGTGCTAAGGATATTGGATATAAGTTTCGTAATGATGTTGTTCGTGATGTTATCTTTGATATTTGCTACAAAGCCAATGTGCATGCGCGAAAGGAGGTTTCTCTCGGTCTTCGGACAGATGATGACAAAGATATAAAGCCCGTTGATATCTTTGTTCTTAACTGGGAAAATGGGAAAGATGTTTGTATGGATGTTACAGGTGTCTCTCCTTTTACTGGGGATGGAATCCGTACTTTTGTCCCTGGTAAGGTTATTCTTGGTGCGGTTTCTCGTAAACATACCAAGTACTTGGACAAATGTGCTACACATGTATATGGTTTGGGTGTTCTGGCTTTTTCTACCTTAGGGGAACTAGGTGAGGATACTCTAGATTTTTTCAAGCGTCTAAAGAATTGTGTTTTTAGCAACGACGCTAGTAGTGGTGTAGGTGGTTTCATTTTTTATAGATTAGGTGTTGCTATTCATAGAGGAGGTTGAGCCCAGCTTTTCGCTAGGTTACCAACCAAAAGCGTTGTATAATTTGTTTTAGGAATTGTTTCAATTTTTCATAAATGTAAGAATAAAGAATATTACATTAACTAGTTGGAAGCCTAACAAGCTAAGATCCAACAACATACTACTACATTCATTGAACAGGTTGCCGTGCTAATCTACCAGCGAGCCTCATGGGTAACCTAGCCAAGAATTAAATAATATTTCTTTTTATTTTCTGGATATTCTATAATAAATACATGAAATTATAAAAGATTCAAAACTCTATGTTAATAAATTCCAAAACCCGTTTCGTCGTCCAGTAGCTACAACCGTCTTTTTGATTGGGACCGCGGTAGCTCTTTGGTTGGGTATTGGAGAAACATTACCTATTGTATCTAGGGAGGATTCACTTTGCTTTGAAGCGACTATTCCCTAGATACACCTATTTAATGAAATTCTAGATTTACCCAAAATATATGGATCCTACTGAAGACCCAAAACCTTTTTTCTTTCTAAAAAGGATGAAATCATTCCAATGGATTCAAAAAAGAAAACTTGTTCTTTGGTAAATAAATTGCGAAACGCTTTTGTAGAATATCTAATATCTGTTTTACATCTTCTATGCGAAAATGATCTATTTTCATAAGATCTTCTTTACTCTTATTCAAAAGGTCTAATAATGTATATATATTGGACCTTTTGAGACAATTATAAATCCTGGGAGACAATTCTAATTGGTCAATAAAAATACATTTCAATGCTATATCTTTTTTGCTTTTGCTTAGTTTATCCAATTTATTCTGAAAGGTAAAAAAGGGTATAGTAACTATGTTTTGATTGTCCTCTAAATATGTGTCACGTTCTTCCGCATGTAGAAAGGGTATAAATAAATCGATCAAATTACGGGAAGCCTCGTGAAGTGCTTCTTTAGGAGTTAAACTTCCATTCGTCCATATTTCTAGAAAAAGTATTTCTTTTTTTCATTTCCATTCCCATAAGAATGAATACTATGATTCGCATTTCGAACAGGCATGAATACTGCATCTATAGTAAAACTTCCATCTTGTGTATTATTTGGTGTTTTCATACGATATCCACGATTCCTCTCGATTTGTAGTCCAATACACAAATCCATGGGTTCCGTTAGGCTAGCTATATGCTGTGTAGTATCAACAATTTCCACAGAAGGTGGTAAGATGATGTCTTGAGCAGTTACGTATCCAGGACCCCTGACGCAAATGGATGCGTCGCGAGTTCCATACAGATTACTTCTTAATACAATTTCTTTCAAATTCATTAAAATTTCATGTACGGATTCTTCAATACCTACTATAGTAGAATACTCATGTGGTATTTTGTCAAATTTTGCACGTGTGATACATGTTCCTTCTATTTCTCCAAGCAAAGCCCTTCGCATCGCGATGCCTATTGTATCGGCTTGACCCTTCAGAAGCGGAGACAAAATAAAATGGCATAATAAAGACGCTTACTGTCTGCTCTAGATTCAACACACTTCCATTGTAGTGTCCGAGTAGATACTGCTACTTCCTCTCGAAGCATAATAATTTTTTTTGATCAGATTATTGAATCATTTTTTCTCTTGAAATCAGTTCCATTCTTATTTCTACACACGTCTTTTTTTAGGAGGTCTACATCCATTATGTGGCATAGGGGTTACATCCCGTACGAAACTTAATAGTATACCATTTCTACGAATGGCTCGTAATGCTGCATCTCTTCCGAGACCAGGACCTTTTATCATGACTTCTGCTCGTTGCATACCCTGATCAACTACTGTACGAATAGCATTTCCTGCTGCGGTTTGGGCAGCAAACGGTGTCCCTCTTCTTGTGCCCCTGAATCCACAAGTACCGGCGGAGGACCAAGAAACCACCCGACCCCGTACATCTGTAACCGTTACAATGGTATTGTTGAAACTTGCTTGAACATGAATAACTCCTTTTGGTATTCTACGTCCAGTCTTACGTGAACTAATACGTCCATTCCTACGTGAACCAACTCTTGGTATAGGTTTTTCCATCTTTTATCATCTTATCAATATGAGTCAGAGATATACGGATATATCCATTTCAGGTTAAAACAGATCCTTCATTTTATTTGTACATTGGGTCCTTTTTTCGAAGGATTATCCTTGTCTCTGTTTATGTCTCGGGTTGGAACAAATTACTATAATTCGTCCCCGCCGGCGAATCAGTCGACATTTTTCACAAATTTTACGAACAAAGGCTCTTATTTTCATATTTTTCATTCCTTACCTTAATTCCGAATCTACTCCTTGGAAGAAAATAAGTCTCTTGGAATTTTTAACCTCGAGTTGTATCCCCACAAAAATAATGTATAAAAAAAACACCTAATCGTTCGAATCTTTATTTCGGATTCTATAAATTATACGTCCCCTTGTTGAATCATAACGACTTACTTCGATTTTGACTTTATCTCCTGGTAGTATCCGTATAAAACTACGTCGGATCCTTTTTGAAACATAACCTAGAATCAGATCTTCATTATCTAAGCGAACCCGGAACATGCCATTGGGAAGTGATTCAGTAATTAAACCTTCATGAATCCATTTTTGTTCTTTCATTTCAGGTAACCCCCTTTGAAGTATCAACTAATGGAGGAGGAGTGATATTAGGCAACCAGTCCTTCCTCTTTTTCTTTTTTCACAATATAGGAAGTTGCCAAATCAATTCAGATATCAGAAGGATCACCATATATAACACAAAATTTCTCCTCCGATTCCTTCTAGCCGAGCTTCTCGGTCTGTCATTATACCTCGAGAATTAGAAAGAATAACAATACCCATTCCTCCTAAAATCCTAGGAATTCGTTGAGAGTTGGAATAGATTCGTAGATCAGGCCGGCTGATATGTTTTAAAATAGTTCTATATGGCCCTTTCCTATTCCTTCTATGTCGAAGGGTTAAAACCAAGAAATTTTTGTTGCTTTCTCGATGTTTTCTCACGTTTTTCGATAAAGCCTTCTCGTAGAAGTATTTTCACAATGTTTTCGGTAATATTAGTAGATGCTATTCGAACCGTTCCTTTTTTATCCATGTCAGCATTTCGTATAGAAGTTATTATGTCAGCAATTGTGTCCCTACCCATGATGAACTATAATTATTGGTGCCTCCGAGTTTTAATATAATCAACATGCTCATTTTTTTTTATTAATTCTAAACTTAAGGGATATACTGATACATAATCTACTAAATTAATTTAATCCATTCCCAAGACCCTACTCTATCATATCACGGGCTTGTCTATTAGTCTTTATTCTATATAGTATTTATAATACCTCAGGAGCTAATGAGACTATTTTAGTAAAATTCAACTGTCTCAATTCCCGAGCGATCGCACCAAAAACCCGAGTTCCTTTTGGATTTCCTTCTTGATCAATGACAACTGCGGCATTGTCATCATATCGTATTATCATACCGTTGTCACGTTTAAGTTTTTTACATGTACGTACAATTACAACTCTGATCACCTCAGATATTTCTAGAGGCATATTGGGCACTGCTTCTTTGATTACAACAACAATAACGTCACCAATATGATCATATCGATGATTACTAGCTCTTATGATTCGAATACACATCAATTTTTGAGCCCCACTGTTGTTTTATAGTCGTTGAGAAGAGATATATTTTATATCCCAGAGGGGCTATAATTAGAGATACCATTGTTTCTGGTACAGAAGTTCCTATCTCAATGGGAAATGCCCTACCTTTGAGTGCGGTTTGAACCATTGATTTACGTAATTGGAAGTAACCAATTAGGTTTACGACGAAACCAAGAAATCAATCACTGATCCAATTTGAGTAACTTCCTCATATAAAATTATTGACTCTAGAGATATGGTAATATGGAGAAGACAAAATTGTTTGAAGCACCGACAGAACCGGAAGCGCCCCTTGTTTCAAAGAGAGGAGGACGGGTTATTCACATTTCATTTGATGGTCAGAGGCGAATTGAAAGCTAAGCAGTGGTAATTCTACCCCCGGGGAAAAATAGAGATGTCTCCTACGTTACCCGTAATATGTGGAAGTATCGACGTAATTTCATAGAGTCATTCGGTCTGAATGCTACATGAAGAACATAAGCCAGATGATGGAACGGGGAGACCTAGGATGTAGAAGATCATAACATGAGTGATTCGGCAGATTTGGATTCCTATATATCCACTCATGTGGTACTTCATCATACGATTCATATAAGATCCATCTGTCTAGATATCATTATATACATCCAGAAAGCCGTATGCTTTGGAAGAAGCTTGTACAGTTTGGGAAGGGGTTTTGATTGATCAAAAAGAAGAATCTACTTCAACCGATATGCCCTTAGGCACGGCCATACATAACATAGAAATCACACTTGGAAAGGGTGGACAATTAGCTAGAGCAGCAGGTGCTGTAGCGAAACTGATTGCAAAAGAGGGTAAATCGGCCACATTAAAATTACCGTCTGGGGAGGTCCGTTTGATATCCAAAAACTGCTCAGCAACAGTCGGGCAAGTGGGTAATGTTGGGGTGAACCAGAAAAGTTTGGGTAGAGCCGGATCTAAACGTTGGCTAGGTAAGCGTCCTGTAGTAAGAGGGGTAGTTATGAACCCTGTAGACCATCCCCATGGGGGTGGTGAAGGAAGGGCCCCAATTGGTAGAAAACAACCCACAACCCCTTGGGGTTATCCTGCGCTTGGAAGAAGAAGTAGAAAAAGGAATAAATATAGTGATAGTTTGATTCTTCGTCGACGTACTAAATAGGAGATAAAATCGAGAATATGTTTCTTCGTCTTTACAAAAGAAAAAAAGATAGGAGTAATTAGCTGTGACACGTTCACTAAAAAAAAATCCTTTTGTTGCTAATCATTTATTAGGAAAAATTGAAAAGCTCAACATAAGAGGAGAAAAAGAAATAATAGTAACTTGGTCCCGGGCATCTACCATTATACCCACAATGATCGGCCATACAATTGCTATTCATAATGGAAAAGACCATCTGCCTATTTATATAACAGATCGTATGGTGGGTCACAAATTGGGAGAATTTGCACCTACTCTAAATTTCCGGGGACATGCGAGAAGCGATAATAAATCTCGTCGTTAATGTTAATAATAATAAAGTTAATATAGGTGCTCGTCGTTCATTGGTGGGAGGTTAACCTTATGATAAAGAGGGACCCAGATGTGGAAGTATCCGCTTTAGGTCAACATATATGTATGTCTGCTCACAAAGCACGAAGAGTGATCGATCAGATTCGTGGGCGTTCCTACGAGGAAACACTTATGATACTAGAACTCATGCCTTATCGAGCATGTTACCCTATTTTTAAATTGGTTTATTCGGCAGCAGCAAATGCTAGTCACAATATGGGTTTCAAGGAAACAGATTTAATCATTAGTCAAGCCGAAGTCAACGAGGGGACTATCGTGAAAAAGTTAAAGCCTCGAGCTCGAGGACGTAGTTATCCGATCAAAAGACCCACCTGTCATATAACTATTGTATTGAAAGATATATCTAAAGATCAAGACTATTTCATATGGTTAAGAAAAACTGGATATGTATATATAGATAAATATACGGATGTTAGAGAGAGGTATCTATGTATGGTAGAGCACGAAAGACTAAAATGGGCTAATGAAGAAAGCGAAGAAGGCGAGGGTGTATGGGACAAAAAATAAATCCACTTGGTTTTAGACTTGGTACAACCCAAAAGCACCATTCCCTTTGGTTTGCACAACCAAAAAGTTATTCTGAGGGTCTACAGGAAGATCAAAAAATACGGGATTGTATCAAGAATTATGTACAAAAAAATATGAGAATATCTTCAGGTGTAGAGGGAATTGCGCGTATAGAGATTAAAAAAAGAATCGACTTGGTCCAGGTCATAATCTATATGGGATTTCCAAAATGGTTAATAGAGGGTAAACCGAGAGGAATTGAAGAATTACAGATCAATGTACAAAAAGGTTTTAATTCTGTGAACCGAAAACTCAACATTGCTATTACACGAATTGCAAAACCCTATGGAGACCCTAATACTCCTTTGTTTATCAATTCTGTAAGATTTAGATCTTTTTGAATCAGCAATAGATCCAGACGCATTTCTCCTCTTTGAATAGAAGATATTGCAATTTGCTTTGGATTGTTCAGTCTAAGCAGGAGACAATATATCTGGATACTATTAATTATTCTTTGATCCAAAGAACTATGCCATCTCAGTTGAAAAAGAAAATATCTTTTCAGGAAAAAATCTAGTTCCGCTTCTGTGGTACTCTTCCATTTATTTTGATTTCTACTCTTTTTCATGTATGAGTCACTGTCATCCTCGTTAACTTCTTTTTCTTGGTTTGATAGATCTGATCCAATATCTTCTTGGTCTGATTCTTCTTTTTCTTCTTTATTTTCTAATTCAAGATTTTTTTTTTTTTTTCACTGGTGGTTTGATTTCCATTAAAATGGAAAAGAAGTGATTTTGTTGGTATAATCCACGGTTTAATCCTATATGTATCATATAGCCCCAACAATTCTGGGAAGAACCAAAGGTGCAGATTTGATATGGGGCGGTTTAGTATTTCTTCATTCATTCCCATCCAATCAAAAAAAAAATTTTTTCCGCTGGATGGTTTTATTTGTTTATCAATCGCAAGATACGAAAGATCCTTCGTATCAATTTGATTAATGATTGAATAATAGTTAATTCCTGTTTTAGTATTTTTATCCATGCGGGTCTCAGTATCCATATTAGACCAAGCCTCAATATCGATCTTATTTCTAAGACAAAAAGAAACGATTCGCCAATCAAAATATTTTCTATCCGGATTTTTATCCGTATCAACAATACAATCTTCTCCTAGATAATGACTCATATATATGCCGGCAGGCATATAAAAAATTGGGGGTTTATTTGTGTTGTAGTTATAGGGAATTTTTCGGCTTCCCTTTACTTGTAATGGTGATAGAGAAATATATGAATCCTTACCTTCTCTATAATTGATATATTTCTGTGATAAAAGATCATATCCATACTGTTTTTTAAAACATTTTTTTTTACTCGATAATGAATCCATTACATAAGCATTTTGCTTCTTATAATTAAATAAATTTTTTTGTTTATATGAATCCAATTTTGTTGATGCCTTGTTTGAAATCGTATTACTTTGATTGACTCCATTTCGTGGTTTTTGTAGAGCTAATTGAGACGATGTAATCTTAGATAAATTATATTGATAGTTATAATGACTGTTTAACCAATTTTTCCACCCATTCGTTTCAAAATTGCTAAGTTTTTTATGTCTTGATTCAGAATTAAGTATTCCTTGTGTTCCAAAAAAATTCTTTATTCTATCCTTAAGAAAAAAAGACGTTCCATTATATTGAAGTACAGATCTCATGTGATATTTGTTAATCACTTGGGTTTGTGAGAATTTGTAAAATACATATGCCTGTGACAAGTCAACTGGGGCACAAAAATGATGTAAATTCTTATTACTAATATTAGAAAGTGCCCTCTTTTTAGTCGAAATGACATGAATTCTTTTTTTTTTCTTTCTTCAACTTCTTCTTTCTTTATTTCATCATTGTAACTTTTTTTATCAATATCTCCTTTTTTTAAGTCTAGGGAAAATTGTGCATTGATCCTGGGAATATTAATGAGATATAGAAGGGTGTCCATATATATCTTTTCAATCAAAAAGTTTAAAAAAGAGTGTCGTTTACGTATTAATCTAGAACTTATTCTTTGGAATATCCGCCAAAAAACTTTTGGCGCTTCTAATTTTTTATCGTTACAACTTGTATCGTTAGGATTAATATTTCTATCTGGAATTAGAAACGTTTTTTTCTTGTCATTTATTATTTTTTCAATTTGATTCTTAATTGTACTTGTCCTATCAGCCAGATCTTCTATTTTTTTTTTTCTGTTAGTGAATAATTTGTCCAAGACATTGATCTAATTCGACTGGACGATTCATGAACTATCTGATTTTCTTTGATAGACATTTTTTTATTTTCATATACTTTTATCAATCCAACTAATAGAATTGGATTTACTTTACCAAGCTCTTTTATTCTTTTTTTTTGAAAAAAATCCTTTTTATGAGTCCAGCTTTCTTTTTCTTTTGAGTCCTTTAGAAACCCTTTTGTTTTTTCTTTTAAAACTCTTAGACCTAGAAAACTTTGTTTTTTTTTTTTTTTATTTTTTTTTCTAGGTCTTTTAAAATGGGTTTTAAAAAAAGAAGGTCGTCTTCGAGGAGAACCAAAAGGAAATTCAGTTTCCATCCCCCAGACTGTCAAAAAGCAAGAATTTTCTTTTATTCCCCTTGGATTTCTATGATGGGATCGTTTCTTAGAACTGTTCCAAGGTTTTGGATAGAAAGGATATAGGATCTTTATCTGAATACCCTCTGTTAACCAATTTTTTGGAAATTCCATTTCGGATAATTGAACACCATTATAGGTGCATTTAACATGCATTTCTCTACCCCACTCTCTCCAATCCTCATTCCACTCCGGTTGTTGAAATAATAAGATACGGCTGATGTTTTTAGCTATTATCAATGAAGGCAATCCAATATATTTTCTAAAAATAGAGTGGGCTATTAACAAGCAACCCCTTATTGATTGACCAAATAGAACAGTATCCCAGCTTTCCGCTACTGCTAGCCGGTCATTTTCCTCCCCTTTCTTCTTCCTTTTTTTTATCCTTTTCTTTTGCCTCTTCCTCAAAACTGGAATTTTTGAATTCCGTACTTTTTATCATCCAATTCTTAAAAAGAAGATTCCAAATTCGGGAGGTGTCAGCAGAAAAAAAAACCTTTTTGTAGATTCTGTCAAAAAAAAAGAGGGGAATGGATATTTGTTTGAAACGGTTCCCAAATAACAGTTTTACGTCTTTGAGCGCGCATAGATCCTTTGATTATATCTCGACGAAAATCTGATTCTTGCGAATAACGTAGGACAAAAACTTCTTCTACTTCATCATTAGTATTCGTTGTACTATTTGTACGTTCGGTATCTGTAAAAATGACTACATGGTTGGCCTTTCTTGACCTAATTTCATGATCCTCAGCCGTTTCTTCTAAAATTGTTCCATCTTGTTGCTCCAAACTGGTAATCAATTTGTATGACCATTGAGGAACTTCTTTACGTATTTCTTTTATTCCAATGGATTCCTTTATAATTCTTTGATAATGTCTATCGGGTGTAACCGCATCAAATAAATATTTAGTTCTATTTTCTGAATTAAGTTTTCCTTCTTCTGTAAGGAAGTATTTTCCCTCAAATTTTTCCTTTTTTTCTTCCAATTCTTGGTAGTTTGTGGGAAGTATATTATGAAATTTATTTATCCAAATCCAATCTTCTTCTGAGAAAGCCTCATTCATATTCAAACTTGAGGTTAAATTTTTTTTTTTTTTTTTCGCTTCCGCGGCGGGTTCCGTTCAAAAAAGGATCATACCCTTCAGGCAGGCAGTCTTGTTCAGTCTCATCATTGCATAATCTAATCCTTTTTTCAAGTACATCCAGTTTCAGAGACCCCCTTTCTAGAGCATCAATTCTATTTAAAAATGCGTTGTTTATGTTTATGTTCTTTTTTTTTTTTTTGTTGGTATAAACCCAATTATTATACAATTCTTCAGAAGAAGGTTTTTCAGTTGTGGACAAAAGTATCTTTCCTTTTATCATTTCCAAAAAGATTGACAAACTAGGTGGATATGTAAAAGATATTCTTTCTTTTCCATCACTTTCACATGTAAAAAAAAAAAATAGTGTGACATTTCGTCTCGGACAGCATCTTCAAATTTATCATTTTTGATATATCGCACTGGACGATTCCATCGTTTATAGTCGAAAATAAGAGTAACAAGAGGTTTTTCAAACCAGAGGAGGTCTTTATCTTCTTTAAGTTTAAGTATTTCTAACTTCGAATTTTCTTCCGAACAAAGGGAAGGGGAAGGGTCTTCTTCGATGGATCCTTCTTCCTGTTTAGTCCCCTTCGTTTCGGAAATTGTTTCGATTTCTACATCTGT
>JAJJWX010001510.1:892500-1127824 GCA_023529315.1 Papaver bracteatum
GAATTTTCATAGCATCACAACAATGTACAATTACAAAAATAAGATCTTTCTTATTAATTGAACAATTCCATGTCCATCAAAATTGGAACCAACATCACCACAGTGGTGTCAGAAATCTGGTTTTAGATATTTGGTCCTAAGATAAAACTTTCATCCCTTTCTTTACTACTTCCAGGTTAATAGTAACCATTAACTAAGCCTCCATTTCCTTCAATTTTCTACAGTAAGGGTAAATGGTCAACAACAATATCGATAACCTAAAAATAAAATAAAATGCAAGGGTAGCATTTCAAGTTCAGAAGAAAGTGTTGGGTTCAAGTCACATTGCATCTCGGGAATATCCTCTTAAGCTTATGGATGATTCTCTTGGTCAATTCCACTGATAACTCTGTTTTTTCGAACGATCCCCGCAACTACGCTAATAAATGATATGTCAACTCACCCATAATGTTTTTCGACGAGACTCTAAATACACTAATAATTCAACAAAAAAATGATCTTTGAGAAAAAAATAGCAATTTCCAACTACCCCTAAATTGCTATAGTAGGAAAACACAAAAAAGAAAGAATTGCACATAATAAGCCAAAAACATGGTACAACCTATTTCTGGATAACGGCTTAATAAAAATAATTAAAAAAATAATAATCAAACTGCAAGAAGAATGTTAGAGAACCATAATTCCGGATAACAACATATATTATATAGGTTCCTAAAGATCGTGTATTATGTATATACAGAGAGTCACACGTTGTGGCCAAACAAAGACTTAGTGAAGACTAACATTTGTATGCATAGATACTAAGATTTAGAGACTAAAATTTTGGGCGTCTGTAAGCATTAGTTGCTTTACTCAATAACTAAATGGAAACATTGTTCTACTAAAATTTTCTACCAAAATAATGAGTGAGAAATAATTAGAACATACTCGAAAAAAAATAGGCAACCAAATCCTTAACATGCTCATTTCGATAAGTAGGTGCATACTCAAATCCGTAGCCATATAACCATCCGTGGATCCCATGGCTGCACCTTTTTGGTACCCCACCTACCTAAAAATATAAAGACAGACCTACCTAATTTTATTATTAATTTTCATAATGTACAGCAAATGGATATGTACACAGGTGAGATGAATGGGAATAAGTTTAAGAATTGAGCCTCCCAGTATGTTGTACTCATTTACGACTTTGTGTGCCTCATTTACTATGAAAAACTGTAGATGGGGGAAGTTATTGCGGATCATTTTGAAAATGATTTTGAGGGACATCATTACCAATTTTTTGCTGGGGTGGTTCCCAATTGACTATCTCATTGATATTTTGAAGGATCTATAGCAGCTTTACGAACAAAATGGACAAAATATACAAAATATACCCAAGTATTAACAACAGAGTACAACAAACATGCACTTACCTATCGGTCAATTCTCATATTTTCTTCATATTTAGTCTTGTTATCTCAGATGTCCTTTCACCAATGAACCTTCAAATCAATCAACTCTTTGTCGTGAGTTTTAAGAACTAAGTCATGCCTACTTTAACAACACTTCACCGTAATAGCTTGAGAGACTTTAACCAAATCTTGTAAAACTTACTTTCCTCTGAATCTGTAGTAAAACCAAATGGAACTTTAAATTGAAATCTATTTGAGCCTTAAGTATTAAACCCATAATCAGAGTACAAAATAAAACCACATCCATCAAGACAAAGAACTTGCCGATTCTTGTAAGAGAAAATAAAAGACAAAGAAGAAACAATACCCATAGCAACATAAATAAATAATCATTGTTAAAAGGGCATACCAATTTCTTTCGCACTTCTTTGAGAAGATTTTCCAGAAATTTTCTTATGGTAGCATAATCATGAACTATGTATCTTATATTGATTCCCATCAATGGAAGAAGAGTTCCTTTTCTTAATCATAAGAGAGAAGTTCTCTCTTATTTTGTTTGCTTACTCATGGTTCAAAGATTAGAGGTATGCCCTTATTTTATCCCATCTCTTCATATGCAAGCAAAAAGTGCAAAACAACATTAAGAAGATTTCAAATGTTCCAAAAATTCATGTTCCAAAAATTTGAATTAGCACAACAAAAACTGTACATATTGAAAGAGTTCAAATTACCATTACGAATCTATTTTATTCAATTTATTCCAAGATAATTAAAGTCGGACAGTGAATCTGGCGTGATTCGAACACGCATCCTTCTGACATATAGTCAGACATGCTACTATTGTGCCACAAATTCATACTCATGAATATAGGTTTTAGTCTAAACAGTGAGGGGTACCAAAAAGGTACAACCATGGGATCCACGGATGGTTATATGGCTACGGATTAATGAATCGAATCATGTATCATTTTTTCCCATTTCCATCAGATGGTTTCGCCAACTAAGTACTTGGAAACATCCATCTAAGTCTATTATTATAAATTTATAATAAATCTATAAGAGAGTTAAGGAACAAAAGCCTAACCCAGTATCCATATTTTGGAGCAATAGACCCGAGTTATGGAAAAAAAAACACATGCTATTGCGCGAACTCCATGCAAGCATTCTCTCGAAAATTGGGAAGATTTATCGCTGGTACATTACCTTGTTCAATATCTCCTAAAATTAAAATCTTGATTGTAAAAAATGAGATTCACCAAAACAAAAAAGGATGACATAGACGTGAAAAATACCTCTGAAAAGATAAAAATTGAAAAAACAAATTGCATGAAATATTGTACATGATGATGCAGACGTCCATTTTTGTTTGAGAAGCACCAATCTTGACCATTGGTATATGCGGTTTCACTCGGCTGAAGGTCTCCAAATCCCAAAAGGCGAGGGAGTGCTAAGAGCGAATTTAAAACTTTTGGGGGTTTTATTTTTCATGAAGGAATCTCTGGCCATCTAGGAATATCTTCTCCACACCCAATTAATAATAAAACAAAGGTGTGCCGCTACCTGTACATGGAGAGAAGAAAAAGAAGCAAAGTCATCTAGCAGGTTGCTTACGATCAATTTTCTATTTTGATTCCGATATATGGATTTTCCACCTTACAATTAATGTGAGTCCAGTTAAAGCATCAATAATATCACTTGATAAGTGCTGCATCCTAAATCTGACACACATCTAAATAAATTGGAACCTAAATATATCACAATTAACCATTAGTCGTTAACTTTTATGGTTAACTTCTAAGCCACCAAATCTCCGGGTTTTTTTCCCCTCGTTCCTTCCTAAATCTTCTGACTAATATTTTTCTCTCTAAATTCAATTTGCATGTTAGGACCCTAATTCTAATTTTTGAGTACTCTCTGTTCATGTTCAAGTCTTATAATTTTTTCAAAAGAACCATGTTAGGGCACTCACCTGGGCAGAAAATATTTGAGAAAGCCCACGTACTTGGATCATCTAAGAATAAATTGTATCTAGCTAATCAAGATCATCCTTGGTGAATAGTTTTAGGTCATATAGTTCACCTATTGGTAAACAAAGGATGATGTTCAATCTTTAACCAAAAATACATAGATGAATTAACATCTTAGTATAATTCGAGACACTCGCCTTAAGAGCCTTGTTTAGACTCTTTCTACACTCTGAAACCGAAAGCAAGTAGCTAAATAGATTAAAACTTAGAAGGATAGGCTTTTCTAATGCCCAATTTGATGCGTTTACAACTCAAAAGGAAAGCCAACAACTGCTCCTGTTTTAGGAGAAGCAAGTGAGACACGTCAATAAGGAAATAACTCAAGCAAAAAAGTGATTAGATGAATTAGAGAAGAGATACAACCAATTCAAATCACTAAGAATATAAAGAAATTTCATAAATAGAAGAAAACAATCAAGCAAATGCATGAAAAGAGGAAAGCAAATGACATAAACAATGGAGCCCGAACTTATAGATTTATGTCTCTACAGAATGTGATTCCCCAAGTCATATAACATCATATGTACCTGAATAAGGATTTTTCCGACAACAGCTTAGATTCAGATGTCTCCTAGAATGACGGTAGATGTGATCTCGACGCTGAGAGGACTTCCCTAGTGAAAGAGTTATTGCCTTCTTCATTCTTTGAATCTTATAGTTTCTCGAATTTTGATGGAATTTGCATCAGTCATATATCAAAACCACAATCTGCCTACACGAAATTAAAAGCAAATTAAACAGGGTTGCATATGTTCACATTGATTTCTAACAAATATTCACATTGATTTACTTGCATGCTAGTTATCTGAATCCGTGTACACCAAATTAAACAGGGTTTTCATTTACCTTGTTCTTCCTCTTTGAAATCAGACTTTACATCCTAAATAATTATCATAAAATATTCCCCTAAATCCACACATCAAACGCATAAAACAAACACAAATTAGAATACATCAATCAAGAAAAGAAAACAATAAATAAACACAGACTTAAAATTTCTAGGGTTACCTTCGTCTTCCTCCCCTCTATATCACAGAAACAGATTAGTAAACCAATCATATAGGTCGATTAGTATCTATTTTCATGGACAATCAAAATAAATAACTACAGATCTAACAAATACTACGTCGATTAGTATTCAATGGACAATCAAAATAAATAAATATACACCCACAAATTGTAGGATTTCTGCATCGTCTTTTTGATCAAACCTTTCCTCTGAACAATCAAAAGAAGAAGAAAAAATCAAAGACGCAAGAACTCTGTTGGAGAGATGATAAGGATCGTAGTAGCAGGAAGACAAAAAGGGGGTATAACTCAAGATAAAAAAGGGAACGTTGAGATATGCATCTTTCGGTTGCATATTTGCTGCATGATTCAGGAACTGTGTATTGAAAACTGATAGAAAACAATACTGGTAAAACTATTGGGTAGCCGATAAGTATATGCTAAAATTCCAATAGCTAATATATGTAAAACTCGAGTTTAATAAGTGTGGCCCCCTATCATTCCCAGCCGTCCAAGTCAAACGAAATCCAAACGATAATGACCGCGAGATGACCCTTTTCGACCAATCCTGTCCACTCTTTGACTCTTTGATCAAGGAGACAAAGACCACCTTTTTTTATAACAGTGATGTGTTAGGGTTAAGTTTTTAACGATTGTATGCTTTAATTAAGTTTTTAAAGGTTTGTATGGTCTAATTAAGTTTTTAAGGTTTGTATTCGATGTATAGTCGGCATTGTACTAAATTAAAAGCGTGGCAGCTTATTAACAGTCCGCACTCAACAGTTTACAAACCATGCCGGTGAATGTGATGTCGGCAGGGTATGGCTAATAAACCATGCCGACTATAATGTATGAGAACATCCAGGAATAATATTTTTTTCTCTCTTATGATCGGCATGGTTATCCGCATAAAGCATGACGGCGTATGTATAGTCAGCA
Organism: Papaver bracteatum; assembly: GCA_023529315.1. Taxonomy (NCBI): domain Eukaryota; kingdom Viridiplantae; phylum Streptophyta; class Magnoliopsida; order Ranunculales; family Papaveraceae; genus Papaver; species Papaver bracteatum. Next base: position 897,869 of record JAJJWX010001510.1, read on the forward strand.
GTGTTCTCCTAATCCACCCTGCCGACTATAATGTATGAGAACATCCAGGAACAAATTTTTTATGCATGTTTTGATCGGCATGGTTATCCTCATAAACCGTGCCGACCACAAAAAAGTTGGCAACCTGACGAAACCAAGACCATGCCGACTGTCCCAGCCTTTTTTTTTTCATGTGCTGTCATGCAGTGCCGCCGGCAGTCTGATAAATTTATAACATGCCGACCCTGGTGGAGTCATTAGGGTCGTGTAACAAATACAATGCCGACCAAAGGAGTATACACCAAAAAAACACATCCATTTCATTCATTTGTAGTACTCCAAAGTACATTACACAAAACGCGAATACAATTACAAAAGTACTCCAAAAAGATTCCTTATTTCCTAATCATAATCACTCATCACTCAAATCTATTGGAGGGAGTTCATTCAAATGTATTGAACCTCCTTTAGTCAAATCTGGACATTCCTTAGACTCATCTAAAGCATTCCAAAGGTGCATGTTGTCCTCATAAAGTTTCATCCATTCCCTGCTGTTGTTGAATATGAACTTTTCCCAAAAACTAAACCTACAAAGAGGAGGTAATGGACATTCCTTGTTGAGTTGTAGACCAATAAAATGATTACCATCAACCAAATCCATAACAATTCTTCTATACTTGACACTACACCATTTCCTGCATTTTGCAACGCTTCAATTTTGGGGGTGTACAACGGATATAGACGTTGCACCCTTTGAAACGTTAATATTTGTTGTGCACTCGGAAATACGTTGCACTAAATCCTAATATCGGAAAAAAGAAATAGATATTAGGATGCGCTTGACTTTAGTAAAGTAGTCGAGGGCTTAACTGTCCATATAATTTTTTATTATCCTCGCTTTTATTTTCTTTTTTCTTAGTTTCTTCTTTTCTTATATTCCTTTTCTTTCATACATCGACTACTTCTCCTCACCCATTTTTTTTTCTACACAACGAGATCTCTGAAATCTGAATCAAACCCAAGTTTTGATAAACCAAAACCCGTTTCTCTAAAACCTTATCTCATGAATCAAAATTCCTCCAGAAATCAAACCAAGTATAGTATTATATTTCATTAACTGAAACCCTAAAAATCATTTTCTTATGTAAAGCAGTTGAGTTTCTGTAGATTATTTATAGAAATCATGTAGTAATTGAATAGAAGGGTAAGGTGGTGGTTCTGTGATTGATTTATTTCAGAGAAAAAGAAGTTGATACTTCTCTAAACTGAGTTAGGGTTTTCAGTTTAGATTTCGAGGTTGTTTGAATCGAGATGTTGTTTATAGGTGAAAATAGTTTCTGCTGATTTCGGTAATTATGGGTGTGAAGGTGAGAAACAGTTTAAACCCTAAACAATATACGGCAAGGGAGTACTTTAGATCCGAGAGATCAATCTGTAAAAGTCTAGCCTAAACCAAGAAATGGTCGTTCAGACTTGCTTCGGTCACAGAGTGGAGGAGAATGGGTTGGTTTAGGGAGGGAAGCGAAGAGAGTGTTGAGACCAGAATAATTCTGGAAGAGTAGTACTTGACTTGTATCATAAGGTGAAATCTTTGAGAAAGCTAACAAGAGTTGCCTTTCTGAGTGTGGTATTTTTCCCTGACCATTGGCATGGCGAGGTGTGTTTGCCATGGTCGTATGTCATGGCTAGATTGGGCTAGGTGAGGTTTTGGCTTGGCATGTGGGGCCAAGGGGTAGCCATGGGCGCATGGCGTGACTATCTTGGGCTAGGTGCGATTTTGGCTTGGCATGTGGGGCCAAGGGGTATCCATGGGGGAATGGCGTGACTAGCTTGGGCTAGGTGCGTGACCAAGATAGGGTTTTGGGCCAAAGTCGTGAGGTGACTTTAGGCGGCCAGGATTTTCTCATGGGAATGAAGGGAAACCGTTGATTGTTGCACGCCTTCAAATTGGTAGCCTCAAGGGGAAGGCCAGCATGGTGGCATGGCATGAGGGGCCATGGCAAGATATATTTTGCATGGCGCGACTAGCTTGTCTAGGTGTGTGACCAAGCTAGGGTTTTGGGCCAAAGTCGTGAAGTGACTTTAGGCGGCCTAGATTTTCTCCTGGGATTGAAGGGAAACCATTGATTGTTGCACGCCTTCACTTTGGTAGCCGCAAGGGGAAGGCCAGCATGGTGGCGCGGCATGAGGGGCCATGGCGAGATGTGTTTGGCATGGTGCGGTCGGTGTGGCTGGCATGATTTTCCATTGGCACAGAGGTGCGGCTAGCATGGTTGGCATGCCTTGGTGCGGTTAGTGTGTCTTGCATGATTTGCCATTGTCACAGAGGTACGGCTAGCATGGTTGGCATGTTTTGGCGCGGTTGGTGTGGATGGCATGTTTTTCCATTGGCACAGAGGTGCGTCTAGCATGGTTGGCATGCCATGGCGCGGTTGGTGTGGCTGGAATGATTTGCCATTGGCACAAAGGTGCGGCTAGCATGGTTGGCATGCTTTGGCGTGGTAAGTGTGGCTGGCATGTTTTGCCATTGGCACAGAGGTACGGCTAGCATGGTTGGCATGCTTTGGCGCGGTTGGTGTGGATGACATGTTTTGCCAATGGCACAGAGGTGCGGCTAGCATGGTTGGCATGCCTTGGCGCGGTTGGTGTAGCTGACATGATTTTACATTGGCATAGAGGTGCGGCTAGTATTACGGTGCTGCAAGTGTCGCATAATGATGACGCGTCACAGAGTTGCAGGCCAAGTTAGTGTTCAGCCGTAATGGCGCATTGCGAAGCCATAATAGCGGTATTACTGTACAGACTGTTAAGTGTTGAGAATGGCATGATCCCACAGGGCCAATATATTGCAATTACAGCACTACATTGTAAAGATATTTGGCTAAGGAATGAAGCTTATTGACCGACACAATGAGGCTTCATTAAGGGAAAGCAAGACAAGGCCAAAGTGACAAATGCAACATGCGATGTTGGCATTAAGTCATATCCGTGAATTGAGTTGGCCCAAAATTCAAGGATGATGCAAGAAGAGTGAAATAGACTAGTAGTTATTCTATGGAATTGGTTCAAGGCTAGCTAAAGATTGAACAATGCAAACAAGTTGGTAATGCAAGATTTGCATTGTTGTTGTCAAGATAATTGGCGTAGGGAATCATATATGACACACGAGTAACTAGAGTGGTCTTAAGGAGTTGGCCTCGACAAGTAAAGCTTAAAGAGTGTCCGTGCATGAGTTTGGAAGGATAAATATGTAGGGCCAAGATGGTTGAACGTTGGAGCGCGACAGAATCCAGTATGCTAGAACAAGTGGCGCAATACGGCTCAAGTGACGGTTTCAAGTTGGTTACGAGCTTCAAAAGCATGCCAACGACGCGTGATGAATAGGAGCAGTTATAAAGGAATTTATAATCGTGGGAGAATAGTTTTAACTGCCAAGAGAACATGTGTTGGATGATTGGCACAAGTTAAAGGAGAACTGGCCAGTTGGCATAGTAGTTGGCGGTTACGAAACTGCTCCCCGAGACAGATGGCTGTATCTAGCTAGCATGTGTAACGGTTATGCAAGGTTTGGCCCAGCAAAGCTGCTGTATAAATATTCCTAAGACATGGGAAATTCGGCATCCTAGCCTGTGTGAGAGTGAGCCTAGCATATGTGAGAATTGGACTCATATTAGGAGAGTTTTTGTAAGACTTAGACTTGGTTCAAGGAGTGAACAAGTCTGTTTAAGTCCCCAAGTGGGCAAGTTTTGTATTTCTTCCCTTTGATGCAATAAAAGAGTTCATTGTGTCATATTCTAAGTGTTCTTGGTTGGCTGATTTTTGTTACCAAAGTATGGCAAAGATTGGATGCATTATGGGGTGCATTTGATGAGTTTAAGTTGAAGAGAAAGAAGATTAAAGACTTCCGTTGTTGAATTGTTGAGTTGGCTATTTGCATGGGTGCAAACTTATAAGGCTAAAGTACAAGTGGGTGAAGCTTTATTCACAGAACCATTGTGCTGCCGGGTTACACTTTCACAGAAAATTTCTGGGGAGTTTGAAGGTGTGACAATTCGGGTATCAGAGCTGTGTTTGGGGCACAGTTCAGGTGTATTTGTTGGATAATACACTAAGACTTCTTTCTCTCTTAAGCTATTTTCATGTAAGCAAGTAAGTGGCGCATTATTTTCATAATATTGCATTAGAAATGAGTTCTAATGGCATGATGATCGACGAAGAACTACCGGGTATGTTTGATCAGCTTGAGGAATATGGCAATAATCTTGATGATTTTTTCATAGACATGGGTTGTGATAGCCTTGTAAATCCTCTTGTTTCTGAAGATAAGGGCAGGCTAGACCTACTTGAAGGAAGGACATCAGATTGGTTTAAAGAATTTGACGAAAGGGTAGGTGCAGTCGAGGACAAGGTGTCTGATGCAACCTTATTGAATTGAGAAACCAATGATGAAGTGACTGAATTGAAGGTGCAATTCAGTGACATAAAGACCATACTAACAAGACATGCGAAGAAAATGTCTGAGGAAGTGTCTAGCATTCGCGGGTTAATCAGTAACAGCATGTTTTTAGGAGGAAACGTGCATGGAGAAAGCTCAAGTCGAGTCTCCGAGCCAAGAATTTATGTTGGTTCCAGAAATGCTAGGGAAATTGAGAATTTCTTGTATGACGTTGAGGCATACTTTGAGGCGAATGGAACTGGGGAAGGAAAAAAATTAACTCTCGCAGGAAATTACCTTGGTGGTGATGCAAAGGTTTTGTGGAGAACTATGCCGCAAGAAGATGAAGCTGCTGGTTATACCAATCCAATGTCATGGGATGACATGAAAGAGGGACTGAGATGTCAGTTCTGGCCGAGCAATGGTGCTTGGTGTGCAAGAGAAAGTTTACGTAGGCTGAAAATGACGAGTACACCACAGGACTATGCTGAAAACTTCCTTGCATTTGTACAAGAAGCGCGTGGCATGAGTGAATAAGATCAGATGTTCCAATTTCTGGCTGGCGCAAGTTCAAGTGTGATTGCTGAACTTAAGAAGCGCAAAATCCAGAGTATCCAGATGGCTATTCAAGTGGTAAGAGGACTTACTAGATGCACAACGACTGAAGATGTGCAAAGCTGTGAAGGTGAAGCCAAAAGGAAGGAAAAATATGTAGGAAGTAAGCACAAGCATGAACCAAAGGAAGATGAATTATTCCCTTCAGCCCGGAAGTATAGGGGATGTTTCATCTGCAAAGGTTTGCATTTCGCAAGAAGTTGTCCACTCAAAGCACAACTTAATGTATCAGTTGGGAATGACTATGGGGGTCATTCTAGCAAGACTCGTGAAGGCCGAAGTGAAGGTTCAAGGAAGAGACCACGCAGAGAAGTCGTTGCTCACTTCGACAAAGTTAGAAACTAAGCTAAGAACAAGAGTAAGTGTTGTTGTCTCCATTGGAGACACTTTGATGCCAGAACAAAGAGTGTTCTTGGTATTGTTTTATGTAGCTTTAGTTGTTGGTTGTTGCAAACTCTATGTGTAGAATTTGGTTGTACAGACTTTTATTTGAGTCTTCAAGTTTGTATATACTCTGCTTTGGTGTAAGCAAGTTGCTTTGTTAATGAAGTTTTAGCTTTCCAAAAGTGATCAAGTGGATGATCAAACATGTAATGGTACATGGTCTTGTTATGTAAGAGCAGTAATGAACAAGGGTGTTTTCGTTTATAAAGTCTTGCCTTTTTATTTACGATGTAAATCTAGTTCATGGGAAGATACTGCAAGTATCATACTTAGCCTAACGTATGAAATAGCAAGACAAGTTGAAAGCTAATAAGCAAAGCATAGGACGAGGGTCCTAGTTGGTGGAAAAGTGATGTTTCTATTTGGGAATTGCAGAATAGCACGACGGAAGATGGGAAGTGATGGTGCAAGCAATACAGCAAGTAATAAATCACATCATCAGCAATCATGAGATGGGTAGAACTCATGGCCTTAGAGAAAGACACACACTTTCCAGGAAAAGTAGCAATGAAGTTCAAATAAATATTTGGAGACATATTGGCTTTGAAGGCGTAGCATATGTACAGCTAAAGGGTTAGCTAATGATATGTCCAAGAGATAGTTAGTCACAGTTTTAAAGGGGCTGTGCAACTCAATAGTTTTGTTGCATGGAAGTTAAGCAAAGAAAAATCACCATTCCAGTTCGGGTATGCAAAATGGCATAAGTATAGAGTTTATACTTGGTGGCCACATTCATAGAAATGAGTTCTTGAATGTTGTTTACATAATCAGAGTTTGGTGAGGCATAAAGTGTTGAATTCGGGTGTCTAATGCAAAGAGAACCCATATTCACTTTGTAACATGCTTAATGAGGAACGTGAAGAACAACAGTTCAACGGCGGGTCGTCGACAAAACTGATTGAAAATGAAGCCAAGTCGTTTATAAGTCCTTGTCATGATGAGTGAGAGGCAAAGTCGGGAAGCGATGGCAATGATCATGATGATCAAATTGAGAAAAATCACTCAGTGCGTACACTTAGGTGCAAATGATTCATGAGAAATTCAGGCCAAGAAGAATTTTAGATTCACATTTGGGTATTGAAGCATGATTTGAGTAGCAACGTAAGTGTAGTGCACGACGCCGAGAAGTGGCTCAAGTATATGAGATCAATGGCAAAGCATTAAAGCTAAGTGATGGCATGTAGTACTAAGCATAAAGTTTTGGCAAGAAGGGTGGCCAAACAAGTTTGTTGAATTCTGAGAGTGGCTCAGAAGTGTACGAACGCCAAAGAACAAGTATATTGAGTATACTTGGTTGCGTTCAACGAGGGCGTTGAACGGATTATGTGGGGGAGGTCTATTACGTTGCTGCAAGTGTCTCATAATGATGACGTGTCACAGAGTTGCAGGCCAAGTCAGTGTTCAGCCGTAATGGCGCATTGCGAAGCCATAATAGCGGTATTACTGTACAGACTGTTAAGTGATGAGAATGGCATGATCCCATAGGGCCAATGTATTGCAAGTACAGCACTACATTGTAAAGATATTTGGCTAAGGAATAAAGCTTATTGACCGACACAATGAGGCTTCATTAAGGGAAGGCAAGACAAGGCCAAAGTGACAAATGCAACATGCGATGTTGGAATTAAGGCATATCCGTGAATTGAGTTGGCCCAAACTCAAGGATGATGCAAGAAGAGTGAAATAGACTAGGATTTAGTCTACGGTATTGGTTCAAGGCTGTACAAAGCTTGAAAAATGCAAACAAGTTGATAATGCAAGAGTTTCATTGTTGTTCTCAAGCTAATTGGCGTAGGGAAGCATATATGACACACGAGTAACTAGAGTGGGCTTAAGGAGTTGGCCTCGACAAGTAAATCTTAAAGAGTGTCCGTGCATGAGTTTGGAAGGATAAACATGCAGGGCCAAGATGGCTGAATGTTGGAGCGCGACAGAATCCAGTATGCCAGAACAAGTGGCGCAATACGGCTCAAGTGACGGTTACAAGTTGGTTACGAGCTTCACAAGCATGCCAACGACGCATGATGAAGAGAAGCGGTTATAAAGGAGTTTATAATCATGGGAAAAGAGTTTTAACTGCCAAGAGAACAAGTGTTGGACGATTGGCGCAAGTTAAAGGAAAACTGGCCAGTTAGCATAGTAGTTGGCGGTTACGAAACTGCACCCCGAGACAGATGGATGTCTCTAGCGTGTGTAACGGTTATGCATGGTTTGGCCCAAAAAAGCTGTTGTATAAATAGTCCTAAGACATGGGAAATTCGGCAGCCTAGTCTGTGTGAGAGTGAGCCTAGCATATGTGAGAGTTGGACTCATATTAGGAGAGTTTTTGTAAGACTTAAACTTGGTTCAAGGAGTGAACAAGTCTGTTTAAGTCCCCAAGTGGGAAAGTTTTGTATTTCTTCCCTTTGATGCAATAAAAGAGTTGATTATGTCATATTCTAAGTGTTCTTGGTTGGCTGATTGTTGTTAGAAAAGTATGGCAAAGATTGGATGCATTATGGGTGCATTTGATGAGTTTAAGTTAAAGAGAAAGAAGATTAAAGACTTCCGTTGTTGAATTGTTGAGTTGGCTGTTTGCATGGGTGCAAACTTATAAGGCTGAAGTACAAGTGGGTGAAGCTTTATTCACATAACCATTGTTCTGTCGGGTTACACTTTCGCAGAAAATTTCTGGGGAGTTTGAAGGTGGTTGGCATGCCTTGGCGCGGTTGGTGTGGCTGGGATGATTTGCGATTGGCACAGAGGTGCGGCTAGCATGGTTGGCATGCTTTGGTGCGGTTAGTGTGGCTGGCATGATTTGCCATTGGCAAAAAGGTGCGGCTAGCATGGATGGCATGCCTTGGCGTGGTTGGTGTGGCTGTCATGATTTTCCATTGGCACAGAGGTGTGGCTAGCATGGTTGGCATGCTTTGGCGTGGTTGGTGTGGATGACATGATTTTCCATTGGCACAGAGGCGCGGCTAGCATGGTTGGCATGCCTTGGCGCGGTTGGTGTGGCTGGCATGATTTGCCATTGGCACAAAGGGGAATTAGGGTTTGGCTCGTCGTAACCCTAATTTGAAAAAAATATACCCCGGTAATTATTTTAGAGACACATTAAAGGTTTCAGTAAATATGCCTAGTAAATGCTTGTTGTTTTAAATATTGTGTCATTACTGTCTGCTAGGGTTTAGTGTTTTACGATTTTAACCCTAAGCTAAAAACCACCATCAACATTAAGTCCCCTGCTTAGCTCGGAACAGGTGCCTTGTTGCGAGGTAAGCATATGACGGTGATAGACAAGGACGGAATCGAGGTGTAAATCATTGCAAAGATGGTCAGGAGAATCCGACTATCCTTTTTGAGTGGTAAATAGAGCTTTGGCTTCTCATGTTGGCGGCCCTGCGTAAGTTGTGCTGGGAATGCCGATCGTGGAGTGGTGAGGCAAAATTTACCGGCTTGGTCTGGTTGTACATCTCCAAGGAAAAGGGGGCGCGGTCTTGGGAGGCGACGCAAGTGGACATCTTGGCTCGAGGGTCCAAGAGGTGGCATGGTCTTGGTAAGGTGAATGCGCGTGGATGATAGGGTCACATCAGTAGAGCAGGTGGCTTGGCCTGGTGCGTCCATGGAAGGGAACGGCTCGATGGGGGTAAGGCATGCACAAATGGCCAGTAGAAGTGAGGATGAGACATGGCACGGACTGCTTGGTGATTTATCTTCAAGGGCTTGGTTGCCTCTTTCTTTATTTGACTCGACTAGGAGATTATTTTCTCTTCAAACCAAAATGTTACGCCCACAAAAGAGGAAAAGTGTTACTCTTTCTTCTTTGGTTATATTGCCGACTTTGCTTCCGAAGCTTGGTGTTGGCGGTGGGAAAGGAACACACGATCTAGTGGGCTTAGAGCAGGTTCTTCCACGCTTTCTCACTAACCATAATTATTTCTCACAGCCATGCATGAGGTTTAATTAGGATCGGATATTATGCCTTAACTCACGGCCAATATAAAAACTTTTTTTTTTTGAGGTTGCATCGCGTTTCCTTTTTTTTTTTTTTTTTTTAATATATATCCTCTTTCTTATGTGTGTATAGATAGGATGAAACTTGACCATTTTCCTTGTTCTTTGTAGTGTATGATGAGACCCTCTGGGGATAGCCATGTCTTTGATTCTTCGGAGAAGGACTTCAGGGTTGGCGGAAACCACTATTCTTCTCACGAGGAGGCGTTAGCTAGAATCGAATCACTGTTCATGAAGCTGGTGAAATCGTCAAGGACCTCCCTTCTATCTATCTTCATGAAGTGCATGCGCGTGTTCGGATTTTCTTGGATTCGATGAACATGGAGGAGGGACGAGAGAATGAGGAAGAACCTTAGCGTGTTGAGAAGTTCTAGTGCGGCAAAACCCTTCCTTGGTCTAGTTATAGGGAGGATTGAACTGTTCCTAGGTCGAAGCAGCGTAAAATCGAGCATGTGAAGCTTTTTGAGGAAGGCGGCATGGTTCTCGATTTTGATGCGGATGAATCAAAAAATATTCTTCGGAGTGTCAATGAGAAAACCCTCGAGGGAGCATCTGACGGAAAGTAAGTAGCCTTTGAAGTCGATGCTAAAGGTGTCATTGGTGATATTGGAGGGGTCATGGTGGCGTATACTGGACTGGTCGTCGAAGCGGGCATTGCTGTTGCTGTGGTTGCTTCGGGATGGGATGTTGAGGTTGTTGTTGCTAACACCGTTGAATGGAGTCTTTGTTGCCCGAGGGATTGCTGGGGGAAGTGCTTGAAGATAGCCTTGACCAAGGGGGCTTGTGCTCCACACTTCGAGGGCTAGTTCCTCCCTTTTTGTTATTCATGTTAGCTGCTTAGTTCCCCTGATGTTTTTTTTTTCTTTTTTCGTAAACTCATCTTTACCTTCTTCTTCATCGGCCAACATTTTGCTTTATATATATATTTATATTTATATTTATATTTATATTTTTTATTGAGGTATTTCTGGTTGTGGTATGATGGCTTTGCGATGGTTTTCTGGGTTAATCTGATGTATTTCCCTGATTTTTGAAGAACTTGTTTGGAAAGAGATGTATTTATGTTTTTTTTTATGGAAAAGGAAACTCCCGGGGAGAATACAAACGGTGTATTCATCTTGGGGGAATACAACTACTAAGATTAATTGTTAAAGGAAATACTAAAGAGAGAGTGACTGAGAAGTACAACATTTTATGGATTAGAGGCCTTGAGCCATCGCGAGCGGATTATCACGCCTTCAGGTGTGTTTGCGTTGATGAGCTTGCAATATCATCCTAAAAGGATGTCCGCCACCAGATACAGCTCGTCTTCTCTTCTATTGGGAGAATCAATCTAAATAGCCATTTTTACCGTCATCTTCCCGACTTGAAACGAGTTTACCTTAACCACTACATCTCCGATTGAAAACGGGTTCAGACGACGTGCAACCATTTGAGTATCTTGGCTTCACTGGTTTCAATAGAAGTTTCCAAGCTTTTTTCAAAGTGTTCAAATGGCCAAGCACCCCATTCACATTTCTTGACAGCGTCCGTGCCAATAATCGCGCTAAGTCCCCATGACGGAATATTAGAAGGAATGACTGGTTGTAGACAAGGTGGCTTGGTCAGACTTTCTTGCGTTTGAAATCCATGAACTAGCGCCAACAAGTCCTCTCTAGATATCTGGGTTCCTTTGATAGTTCGTCGATGCGATGACCAGTGGGATGATTTATTGTAAATTCCTTCGGGAGAGGACGTCGGTAGAGGGTGCACATCTAATTTCACTTTGTTTTCGAGTGCCCATAAGTGTCCCAATATCATGTCGTGACCCAGTTCTTTGACAATGTGGAATTTTCTATGCGTTATAGCGTCCCCCACCTCGATCTCGAGGTTGATGTAGCCATGCGCGTTCAAAGCTTCTCCTCTCGGGTTTTTAATGACGGATGGGGAATGGGTAGCGTCTTGTTTTGTAAATCCCTCTGCTTTTAGTGTCTTGAAAGTGACGATGTTGAGGTCAGAAGCCACGTCGATGAGCGTGTTGTCAAATTCGATACCTTTTAAACGGGACGTGGTCATCAGTCCCCAGTTCTTCCCTTGGTTCCGCTTGTTTGGAAAGCTTGGGCACCTGGTGTGGCTTCCGGGGAGAGAAAAAGTCGTTTTCCGGATACAACGCGATTGAGAGCTGCGAAAATATCTTGGCGTTGCACCTTTGAAAGATAGAGAATTTCGCATACATGCTGCATCATGGATTGTAAAGTCTCGTGCACGGAGTCCCCAGAGAACTCACAGTTTCTTATTGGGAGTGGGTCTCGATGAACTCCCTCATCTCCTAGTTGGAGCTCTCCCTCTTCTATCTTCTCTTTAAAGATATGATTTAGTCTGTTGCAATCACTGGTTGGGTGGTAAAAAAATCTGTGATAGTGACAGTACTTGGGGTTTGCCATCTCGGCCTCAGTCGGTGGGCGTCTGGGAGGTGGTAGTCTGATAACATCTTCTTGAATCCATGCTTATAGGAGATCAATCACCTCCTCGATGGGAAACGGGAAATCTTGGGAATTCCCTTCAGTTTCGTGTCGATGCATGGGAGCCTTAGAGGCGGCCTTCCGTGGCGGGGTTGCCCGTTGTGCCGGTGCTTTACGTTTAGGCTAATGATCTGCAGCTGGGGCCTTCCTTTTCCCTCTCTCATTTACTATGTTTACAGAGGAGGGGCCAACGTTAAATTATTTACTGGTGAGATATCTGTTCCCGCGAGTTTCGCGCATGTCTTCGGCTCGAGTCGGTCTAGCCATATCCAGTAATGCTGGTGCTATCGTTTCAGAACGTCTGGCGGCTTCATGGAGTTATGAGAATTTCTGGAAACGAAAGTTTTCTAGCAAGGCACGGTAAATAGGAACCATACCGTTGATGCACGTGTTCACTAGTTGTTGCTCGGTCACGTTTGGGTCATGACAGTCCAATGCTTGAACCCTGAATCTTTTGAAAAAATCATTTGGGTGTTCGTTATCCCACTGGTACATCCTTCCTAGGTCTGATAGAGTAACTTGTTCAGACACGAAGAAGTAATTCATGTAAAACGCGGTAACCATGCTACTCCAGTTAGGAATATTGTTCGGCGGGAGGTTGTTGTACCATGTATACGCCCTTCCAGTTAGTGATTTTGAGAACTCCCTTAGACGAAGAATGTGATTATATTCATGTTCACCTAGGGATTCAAAGAAACGGGAGACATGCTCATGTGCATTCCCGGTACCATCGTACATGGTGAATTGAGGAGAGGAGTACCCCCTTGGCAGAGGGATTCTTTGTATTTCGTATGGGTAAGGGGGTTGGTGCTGATGCATGTCCATTTTATCATTTTTGACTCGGTTGCAGAGAAGTTTCTCCAGATATTCTCGTGTGACGAAGTTGGACGGCTGATTTCTTTCCGATGGGATTCTAGCGTGAATCTCCTCGTCTGCGGAGGCGTGTTTTGCCGAGGTGCTAGCGCCGGGGGTGTTGGAGATGTTCCTAAATGGCTCTGGCAGGCGCGACTCGCGTGGTAGCCGCTCTGTCAGGGCCTTGAGAAAGACGAGTACTTCTTTTTGTATCGAAACCATATCCATCTAAGCTCTGGCGAGCATTTCTTGTCGTTCCATCAAATCAGCGATAGTGACATAAGGACGTTTTCCTCTGATCCCTCCGGTCTTTCGTCCCATCGGTGGGGTAGTTGGAACCTTAGTTGTGGTCGGGGGTTCCATGCTAGACAAGGCATTAGGAGCTGCAGCGGCAGCTCTGGCTCTGGTAACTAGTGGTGGAACGCCTGAAGAGGTGTTTTCGTTGCCGTGATTAGAGGGTTGTTTAGAGACATTAAAGGCGACGGCGGCTCTGGCCCTGGTGATTGGTGGTGTTACGCTCGATGGAGTGCATTCGGAGTTACTGCAGTCAGTAGGTGATGTAACGACGTTATTGGGAGAGACGTTAACATCAGGGCCGTGCTCCGTGCTGGTATTCTCGGCAGCCGCTCCAGACCTGAGTTCCACCATATTGGGATTGACGTTCGGGAAACAAAACTAGGAGATGGAATTGATATTGTCACCGATGGATCAATCCTCCCGTTGTGGTCGCCAATTGTTTATAGGAAAAAACAGTTTCTGCTGATTTCGATAATTGCGGGTGTGAAGGTGAGAAAAAGTTTAAACCCTAAAGAATGTACTGCAAGGGAGTACTTTATATCCGAGAGATCAATCTGTACAAGTCCGGCCTAAACCAAGAAATGGTCGTTCCAGACTTTCTTCGGTCACAAAGTGGAGGAGAATGGGTTGGTTTTGGGGAGGGAAGCAAGGAAAGTGGTGAGACCAGAATAGTTGGGTTTCTACGACTTGTTATCAGAAAAGTAAGAGAGCTCATGAGGGGAGCTAGCAAGTAAGTATTTCTGAGTGTTGTCTTGTCCGAATGAACTTGTTGTTCAAATGGAAATAGGTAAGACCTATTTATACAAGTCGAAGTAGAAACGTACCCCGGTCTCATTAAGGAGTGGGGAAGTAAATGGGAAGAGGTGGTAACCATATGCATGGACTTGATGTTCCATAAAGTGGTTAACACATGAAAATGTTATGGGATTGATGTTCCATAAAGTTGTTAACGCACGGATTTATGTCTCATGAACGTTTCCCACATAAATTCATGTATTTACTAGCCGCCTCACCCTTATGACACTTCCTTATGAAGGGCGTAGTGTACGCCGCACGCTGTAAACCGCCAAACCAATACCCAAAGAGGATCCCCCAGTTTGTGTTGATGTCTTGAATGTTTTTGGAAAACATGTAACACGTTGTTGTGGCTTGGCAAGTTGAGCTCGGGGAACTTGCTATCCTGGTGACCTTCGACAGTCGAGATTTTGCATCTTGAGAGGAGGGGCAACCGTTGATCGTTGCACGCCTTCGTTTTGGTAGCCGCGTAGTGAGGGCCAACAGGGTGGCATGGCTAGGATGTGTTTAGACTTGGCATGAGGGGCCAAGGGTTTGCCATGGGCGTATGGCATGGCTAGGGCCAAGGCGAGGGAACTTGGCTTGGCATGACATGACTAGCATGGCTAGGGCCAAGGCAAAGTGCGTTTGGCATGGCACGGCTAGATTGGCTAGGTTTGGTTTGGTTTGGCTTGGCATGTGGGGCCAAGGGTTTGCCATGGTCGTATGGCATGGCTAGATTGGGTTGGGTACGGTTTTGGCTTGGCATGTGGGGTCAAGGGGTAGCCATGGGCGCATGGCGTGACTAGCTTGGGTGAGGTGCGATTTTGGCTTGGCATGTGGGGCCAAGGGGTATCCATGGGCGCATGGCGTGACTAGCTTGGGCTAGGTGCGTGACCAAGCTAGGGTTTTGGGCCAAAGGTTGTGAGGGGACCTTAGATGGCCAGGATTTGCTCCTGGGATTGAAGGGAAACCGTTGATTGTTGCACGCCTTCAATTTGGTAGCCGCGAGGGGAAGGCCAGCATGGTGGAGCGGCATGAGGGGCCATGGCGAGATATATTTGGCATGGCGCGGATAGCTTGGATAGGTGCGTGACCAAGCTAGGGTTTTGGGCCAAAGTCGTGGGGTGACTTTAGGCGGCCAGGATTTTCTCCTGGGATTGAAGGGCAACCGTTGATTAGTACACGCCTTCACTTTAGTAGCCGTAAAGGGAAGGCCAACATGGTGGTACGGCATGAGGGGCCATGGCGAGGTGTGTTTGGCATGGAACGACTAGCTTGGCTAGGTGCGTGACCAAGCTAGGGTTTTGGGCCAAAGATGTGAGGTGACTTTAGGCGGCCAGGATTTTCTCCTGGATTTAAAGGGAAAACATTGATTGTTGCACGCCTTCACTTTAGTAGTCGCAAGGGGAAGGCCAGCATGGTGGCACGGCACGAGGGGCCATGGAGAGGTGTGTTTGGCATGGCGTGGCTAGATTGGATAGGTGCGTGTCCAAGCTAGGGTTTTGTGCCAAAGACGTGAGGTGACTTTAGGTGGCCAGGATTTGCTCCTGGGATTGAAGGGCAACCGTTGATTGTTGCACGCCTTCACTTTGGTAGATGCAAGGGGAAGGCCAGCATGGTGGCGCGGCATGAGGGGCCATCGCGAGATATATTTAGAATGGCGCGGCTAGCTTGGCTAGGTGCGTGACCAAGCTAGGGTTTTGGGCCAAAGTCGTAAGGTGACTTTAGGCGGCCAGGATTTGCTCCTGGGATTAAAGGGAAACCGTTGATTATTGCACGCCTTCCCAAGGGAAAGGCCAGCATGGTGTCGCAGCATGAGGGGCAATGGCGAGATGTGTTTGGCATGGCGCGGTCGGTGTGGCTGGCATGATTTTCCATTGGCACAGAGGTGCGACTAGCATGGTTGGCATGCTTTGGCGCGGTTGGTGTGGCTGGCATGTTTTGCCATTGGCATAGAGGTGCGGCTAGCATGGTTGGCATGCCTTGGCGCGGTTGGTGTGGCTGGCATGATTTTCCATTGGGACAGAGGTGCGGCTAGCATGGTTGGCATGCTTTGGCGCGGTTGGTGTGGCTGGCATGTTTTTCCATTGGCACAGAGGTGCGGCTAGCATGGTTGGCATGCCTTGGCGAGGTTGGTGTGGATGGCATGTTTTGCCATTGGCAGAGAGGTGTGGCTAGCATGGTTGGCATGCCTTGGCGCAGTTGGTGTGGCTGACATGATTTTCCATTGGCACAAAGGTGTGGCTAGCAAGGTTGGCATGCCTTGGCGCGGTTGGTGCGGCTGGCATGATTTTCCATTGGCACAGAGGTGCGGCTAGCATGGTTGGCATGCCTTGGCGCTGTTCGTGCGGCTGGCATGATTTTCCATTGGCACAGAGGGGCGGCTAGCATGGTTGGCATGCTTTGGCGCGGGTTGTGCGGCTGGCATGATTTTCCATTGGCACAGAGGGGAATTAGGGTTTGGCTCGTCGTAACCCTAATTTGAAAAAAATATACCCCGGTAATTATTTTAGAGACACATTAAAGGTTTCAGTAAATGTGCCTAGTAAATGATTGTTGTTTTAAATGTTGTGACATTACTGTCTGTTAGGGTTTAGTGTTTTATGATTTTAACCCTAAGCTAAAAACCACCATCAACAGATGTAAATCGAGTTGTTAATGGATATAGGATTAAAGGTTTGGTATTAGATTGGTGATAACGAATCGTGTTGTTGAAGATCGAGAAAATTAGGGTTGCATATGAGTGTTCATAGGAAATTTGGAAGAAGAAATTGATGGTGATGTTTAGGGTAAGTCTATGAGATTGGAATTAAGCTTTCTTATCTGAATTTTAATTGAGATTTCTACAACTTAGGGTTTCTATTTTTCCCCAATTATATTCTGAATCTTGGGTTTGATAGAAATTGAGATGAAAATAGAGATAAGTAATGGGTAAATAGGTTTATTGTGGCTGTGATGTCATGAATAATTTATGGTTGACTTGAATTGAGTTGATGTTGAAGTAATTAGGTTCTTGAGAAGACGGTTTGGTGTCCTTGAAAGTTATGGAATGGGTTATGGAACGGTGAAAGGTGGAAAAGGAGTAAATATAAGATGGGTACTGAGTTTTAAAACTAGTATAATTGATGTGAGTTGCAGAGAGGAGGGGTGGTGTTATTGTTGAGTTTGATGAATTTAAGGGAAGGGAATGAATGAGCATGGTGGTTGTATGAATTGTGCAGGTGTAAGTGAAGATTGATTTCTGAGATAGAGATGCCATGGATAGGCAGAAGAGGTGGTTATGATGGCGATACTTCAAGGAAATGGAATGGTTTGTTGTTGCTGCATTATGCTAAGGTTGTGAGAATTACCCTTGATTTATAATTATTTTTCGTAATTGGTTTAAGTTTTTTTTCTTCTTATAATTATGCTTTAAAGCCCTAGATTTATAATTATTTATACTTATGATAGTTTATGGTGTTGTTTATGATAAGTTGTATTCTTATGTGGGTTTCATTTTTAAATTGCAATCATTTGAATGTCTTTATGTGTGAACAAGGGAACAATTTTTTTTCAGCATTGCAATCTAAAACAACTGAAACCTATGGAAAAATTTTTATACCTACACCGCACCTATATTGCACCTTGCAAAGCCAAGTTATTGTTGTTATATAAAAACTCTATTTATCATAAGATAAAATAAAATAAAATGTGAATTTTGTTGTACTTTCATTGATAAAGGAGGAGATGCTTAATCAGGATGAGACACCACTCCTTTACAGTTTGGTCTTTGGTGAAGGTGTTGTTGAGTAGAGATATTGATTGTAGCTTCCTCTTCTTCTTGTTTTTGTTCTTTAGGACAAAGCTTATGTATGAGTCAGATTGAGGAATTATGTGCAAATGCTGGTACGTTTGATTCAAATGAGCAGATTCAGAATATTGTTTTGTTTCTTTTATCGGTCAAAGGGAGTTGTGAAACTTGTGGATTCATTTATTCAAATGGTGTCATTGTTGGAGATGAAAAATAGGACTCCGTTAATATTATCTCCATTGTGTAATTCATACATGTGAAGTCAACTCTCTAAGGTTTTGTGTGCTACCAATTAAGCAACTGGATTGGTTAACATTTTTTTTATTCGAATTTCAATCATAATTATAACATTATTGATTTACTGCTTGCTGCATTTGCTTGGTGGTAAACAATTGAATTTATTCTATGAGAGCAGCGAAAATGACTTTGATGACATTTTGGCGGAGATAGAGAAGGAGATGAGCATGGATGATATTGTCAAGGAACTGGGTTATGGCTGCACTGTCAACGCCACCCACTGCAAAGACATCGTATCAATTTTCTTACCTCTCACTGAAGTCACAATCTGTAAGATACTACGCACGATTGCACGCACCCATATCGGATTGTAGGACTTACAGAGCGCACATTCAACTTTCTGTTCTTCTATTGGAATAAGTTCGTTTGCTAATTCATCATCGTTGAGCTCATGGAATGTTGATGCTCTTGTAGAATCAATTAAACAACTTGTGAGTTTTTTTCTTTTCTTTTTTACAGACAGCTTACTGTGTTACTGGGTCCTCATTTCCCCTTTTCGTGAATCTCATTTTAATCAGTATGAGTATCACTTGCTTTGTGACTATTGTAATTTGAACTTCGGGCTCCTGATACCAATTGGGTACATGTGATGGAAAACCTTGACCTGAGGACTTCTAATTACCTAGCGAGGATTCGTTTACTTTTTTCATGTCCGTTTACGCAAGGGAATGCCAGGTATTGGTTCTATAATGTCTACTACAGATGGATTTGGTAAAGTTGTCATCGTGGAATTAATATTGAGCACAACTTGTCGTAGGATACCTTCCCTCTACATGCCATTTGTGGGGCTGTGTGGAACAATGCTGACGGTTAGATATCTTTTCTAAGATATGTTGTATCCGCGTCGCCTGAAATTTTCACGTTTTTGCACTCCACCAGACAGCTGGTATGATGTTCATGTATCACTTATTGGTAAACTCGATGTAGTTTATATTTGTTGGATACATTTTGATTGTTGGTATGTTGTTCAAGTGTACATCGATGCAGTTCATGGCCATAAGCTTTCAACTGGAAATGGAAATCAGGCTTGGTTATGTCTTGACCTGTTTGATGTTTTATGCCAACTTGCTAAGACGGGCCATGCTGGCTCTGTCCGATCAATGCTCGAGTATCCCATGAAACACTGTCCTGAAGTATTGATGCTTGGATTGTCCCAGACTAATGTATGTTTTTCCTTTTTTGCACCTTTGATTTTCTTCTTTGTTGATGCTAGATATTTGATAATATTTACTTTCCGTTGTATACGGCTTATAACTTACTTCAATATGAAGTTCTTTCGAGTGTTTTTCCATGGTGATTGGGAACTTCTCAAGAGTGTGGTTCTCGTCAATGCAATTTAGGACTTTGATATCTTATTCACATCAATTCCAAAATTGCATTGCAATTCTTTGGGAACTTCTCATATTTATTTATCACAAGTACACTTCTTGGAACATTTGTAAGTCTTCACATATAAACTCATAAGTTTGTAATATGGGTTTTGTATTCTTTTGCATAACTAAGAGTTGTACTGTTAATCTCTTATACAACATTTTTTGTTCTTGTTTGATATTCATAGTGTTCATGTTTGTTGGTTGTCCTGTGTGCAAGTGAATGAATCTATTGAAGTGTAAAAATACTTAAGTGGTTGTAATTTAATCATGTTCCTTCAGGATAAGGAAGGTATCCCACCAGATTAGGAGAGGTTTATTTTTGCTGGTAAATAATTGGAAGATGGGCGTACCCTTGCTGATTACAACATCCAAAAGGAATCAACCCTTCACTTGGTCTTGAGGCTTAGGGGAGGAACTATGATCAAGGTTAAGACACTTACTTGTAAATAAATTGATATTGATATTGAACCAACTGACACCATTTATAGAATGAAGGAGTGTGTTGAGGAGAAGGAGAATTTGGTGTGTATAACCTTTTGATGAGTGGACTCTTAGGATAGTTGTGGATAATGTGCTTATGTCAATTTTGTACACTTTGATACATAGATTTTCTGCTCAGCTCGCTAGTTGATTAATTACCTTGTCAACCTGAGGCAAATGTCAACGTTTATTAACTACACTAAAGTTTTCTTTGATTTTACGTGTTTAGATTATGTTTGGTGTGTTCTTGTTATTTGGTTTGGTCTATCACACTCTTCTAAATGTTATTTTTCAAATGACTAGGCCAACATTTGACATGTATCTATATGTCCAATAGAAATCATGGGTTGTTCTGGTTTCCATCCTAGTAATATTTCTAATAATATGCATGCGTTTTATGAGATATATATGAATAAAATTTTTAGAAGTGGCTAAGAATTTTAATTTCTTGTTTTTTTTATTTAAATACATTAGTCAATAGTTACACATATTTCTTTTGTATGTTGCTTCTCAGAACACTAAGGAAACAACATTCTCTTTAAGGAAGATGCCTTTGGTTAAAGCCAAGAGGTATTTGGAGGATGTATTGGCACACAAGAAAGCCATTCCCTTTACACGTTTCTGTGGTGGTGTTGGTAGGACTTGCTCATAGTCTATTGATGTTTAGCTAATTATCTTATTTCTTTAAGTGTAAAATGTTGTGCGAGGCGTTTCAAACTAATCTTCTGCGTCATCTGTTGCTTCTGTGAATCCATATTGCTAAGTTTAGTGTCTCATTATTATTCTGAAATTGGTTTGCAGGATTATCTATGCTGGAAAACAACTTGGAATGAGCCTTCTACTAATGCAGAGGTAATTTCGGTTCTTTTCGTTTGTTGGTTTGTTAGGTTTCGCTACTATGATAAGGTCAGAGCACCTGTAATTTGGAGTGCTGATGTTATTTGTGTTTCAATTATCAAGTAATTAGTTGATGCTCTCAAAGTGTATAGATGGGTTTATGTCTTTCATTGTAGTGTCGTTCTTTTATGTTAATCTCATGATCCCATTTAGTATTGGTGGACGGAGGAATTTCGGTTCTTTTCGTTTGTTGGTTTGTTAGGTTTCGCTACTATCATAAGGTCAGAGCACCTGTAATCTGGAGTGTTGATGTTATTTGTGTTTCAGTTATCAAGTTATTGGTTGATGCTCTCAAAGTATATATATGGGTTTGTATTTCATTGTAGTGTCGTCTTTTATGTTAATCTCATGACCCCATTTAGTATTGGTGGACGAAGGAATCTGTTACATTTCCTATGAAAGTTTTCCTCTTTCATCTTATTTCTTAGCTAACATTGTTGTGTGATGACACTTGATTTTAGGACAAGCGTTTCAATGGTTCAGTGAAGTTGTCACATATTCCCGCCCTAAGATGAAAGTCTGCATGCTTAGAGATGCTCAACATGTTGAGGAGGTGAGCTTTGCTCTATGAATCCATTACTTGTTTATATAGTATATTGAATTCATTAATGTAACTAGTCTTAGTAGAGTTTCTGTTGGTCAGGATATTATATGTGTTTAATATGAATAATAACAGCTCCTTTACATGTTCATAGACCCTGAAAGGGACATCAATCTCTGAGTATTCAATCACGCATACCTTGGGGGCGAGTCTCTTTCGAAACTGATTTAGGGTCTTATATAAATTGACATCTCAGAAAGCCATTGCTCTGTCTTAATCAGCTTATGGCTCGCTATGATGGCTACATCTTCGTATTGTTATTTTGTTAATTATTTGCTTGAGTTCTCAAATTCTCTAGTTACTAGGGCCACATTGGTGAGAGTTGATCAAATTGTTTCTGTCCCTTGTA
Organism: Papaver bracteatum; assembly: GCA_023529315.1. Lineage (NCBI taxonomy): Eukaryota > Viridiplantae > Streptophyta > Magnoliopsida > Ranunculales > Papaveraceae > Papaver > Papaver bracteatum. The sequence goes on from JAJJWX010001510.1 coordinate 919,552, forward strand.
ATAATACTTCGTTACTTTTGATTACAGGCTCAGAAGATCGGTCTTGAGTACATGGATGTTGAAGGTCTTAAGAAGCTTAACAAGAACAAGAAGTTGGTCAAGAGGCTTACAAAGAAGTTTCGTACTTTTCTAGCCTCAAAAGTTGTTATCAATCAGATTCCCCGTCTTCTTAGACATGGTCTTAACAAGGCAGGCATGTTTTTATACCTAGAACTATGTACTTATTAATTTGTTGTTGCTACTTTGTCTTGCCTTCTTGTTATTATGCTCTTTTCTACAAGGAATTTGCCAACATAGTCACTGCTAATTGTGTTCTTTTAAAGTTTTAATACTATGAAATGCAGGTAAGTTCCCAACTCTTGTGACTCCTCAAGTCATTGGAGGCCAAGGTGAATTAAACCAAGGCTATGGTTAAGTTTCAATTGAAGAAAGTGATATGTATGGGTGTTGTTGTTGGTAACTTTGGTATGGAGGAGAAGCAGATCTTCCAGAACGTTCAGCTCAGTGTCAACTTTCTAGTATCATTGTCGAAAAAGAATTGGAAAAATGTGAGTTTTCTTAGCTTTATTCTTGGTGGTTTTGAATCGTTTATTCATGATTTTGCTCTGTTAGTTGAAAGATATTTTTGGTCTCTATTTTCTTGCAAGATTTTTTTTTTTTTTTTACAATGTTGGTCTTCAAATGCTTTTCCGCCATCTCACAGGGATAATCACCTGACTTCATTTTATAAACGGGAAGTCATGACACTTGGAAAAATGGAGGAACATAAAGCTTCAGAATCTTGTGAGTTGGGAGTAAAAACTTGCACATTCTGCATAATGCAAAGGAAGTGCAGTTGTCCTTCCGAAACTTTGTTTCTACGGTTCAGGTTTAATATCTCAAGTATCCTGGATTCTGTATCATCAGAGCAAAAGACCGTCCCTACATCGAGATATTTCATACTCAACAAGTAAAACCATCCCATCATAAGCTAATAAAGATGGAACTTTTCCAGTGTTGCCCCATATTGCTGTCCAGGTAAAACAGTTTCACTTTCTCCATGACATCTGAGTTTTCATATGTTTGACATGGATACCAAACTCAGATTAGACTTCCCAGAATTATTTTGCACAAAACACTTGGAAATTATTTGGATACTATCTAGCTACTTAATTTGTTGATATATGAATCGTTCTTGATGGACTGCGATGATCAATAATTGTTCTTGGTCGATTGCAATTCAGGAGCAGAAATATGCCGGAAAATACCGGTGGTAACTTTTTTTTAACCTGAAAATTAATTTGCAACGGATATAAACGTTTTACAATTATACGTTGCACAAATTACAGGAAATGAGAAACAGATGCAACTGTAACCAAATAAATAAAACGTTGACAAAATCAAAATGGGACCCACAAAAGTGTTATTCTATAAATAGTATACGTTGCACAAATTATTTATACGTTGCACAAATAAGAAAAGGTGCAACGGTTGTGCAACGTTTATAAGCGTTGTACAAATTAATTTGTGCAACGGATAATATGTGTTGAACACCATTGCGCAATGCCGTTTTGCCAATGTTTATTCCGTTGCAAAAATTATGCGCAACGTTTATAAACGTCCCTAAATAGCCGTTTTGGTGTAGTGTGAGCTGCTCCACACAAACCACATGTTTCGGTGCAAATGCTACACTTAGTCCTTTACTAAAAAAATGTACCACGCATGACCACGTATCTTCGAATGGATGGCCACACTCCGGCATTCTCAACCAGTGCTCCCATTTGATTGGTGCATTTCCCTCCGGGCCTTTAACACTAGTAAGCAATTATTTAAAAGTCACTTCTTTGTCCTCCATGGAACCTTCTAGCATCATTGAGATATAAAACTCCTTGTCTATTTCTAGTCGGGCTGCCATCATCTTCTTTCTTATGTATTGACATTGGGTGAGATTCTCCTCAAACGCTCCACTTAGGTGTCCCAATTGTTGAGATGCAACGTGAAACACACAATTTCCATCCTTTGGGATGTCATCGGTACCAATGACGAACTCTTGAATAATTTGAGGGAGTTGTACGCGATACTCTTCCAATACCGGTTTTACTACCTTCCTCGGATGACCTCTTTTCTTCACAACATCTCATTGACTTGCTTAACTCTCAAGAAGTGGAGTTTCATTCAAGTTTGAAATGGTTGGTGTAGTTTTGCCTTTGCTCAGCCGACCCCTTTTCTTTAGAACACTTGCTTGACTCTCAAGAGGTGGAGTGCTATTTGTATTCAAGTTTGAAACCGTTGGTGTAGTTGTTTATTTCCTCGGACGACCTCTTTTCTTTTTAGCCGTCTCATATTTGTATTGCGCCTCGGTATACACATGTCCGGATGGATCGCTTTTTGTACTCAAATAGTCTTTAATTTGTTCCCTTTCTTCCGCCCTTGTCTTTGTGGTAGGTGGTCTACCACAAGGATCTTGTTTCTCCGGTTCTTCAAGTTCTTCCATAAAAGGGTAAATAATCGGCATTAACTTGTGCTTCATAGTTTCTTTGTCCAACCTATTCAACTTGGGGTACTTGTCGAGGATTATTCTCCCAAGTCCATGTCGCCAAACTCTTCATCGGGATCTTCTCTTGGAGCCGGTTTGAAAGATAGTTTCTTCCAATAAGGATCGATATCTTCAATAGGAATGGGATTTTTATACCTACCAAGCATATGACGACATGGAAGTCCGATAACCTTCATTATCCTACACTTACAAGGAGTGTCCGTCTTGTCATACTTTTTATACAATGCGTGAGATGTTTCATCATGAAACGTATTGACCAATGCGAGACGTTTCTATGTATACCAACAAGCAACCAATCATCCTCCTTAAACTCCTTCAACTTCCGGAAGCTACTTTCTTGGAATTGCTTTGTTATCTTGTTGATATCATTATTAGTGTACTCATGGATATCATGTTGCACCGTCACAATCCCATTTTGACTCGTGAAAAGTAGAGATTTTAGTCTACCATGAACTTGCTCTACCATACTTGTGGATTCAAGTTTGAAATGTTTATAGTCGTAAGTAAAAGCATACACAAACCTCTCTTTGTGTGGCGTCAACCATTGTCTCTTGCAATATTCCACTACTTTGGGGTAATTAGTGCCCCGATCATCCTCGAACTCCTTCAAGTTAATCTCATATCTTACCACACTCATCGACCAAACCAACTTATCCCGCGCTTTCATGAATAACAAAAATTTGATCTCGCCTTCTTTCCATTCTTCGTCTTCTTTCTCTTTCTCCTTCTCTCGCTCCTCTTTAGTTAGTTTGCTAAGACGTTCATCTTCCTCTTTTTCAAGTTTAGTACATTTCTTTGCCTTCAATTTTTGGATATGACTCCTACAATTATTTCTAAGATTGCATTTTATATGCCAAATGCAAAGCAAATTTTTTGCATTGGGAAACACTATCCTCACGGCGTTCATTATTGCTTGCTCATTGTCGGTCACCACAACCCCGGGAGTCTCGTCTTCGTGGTAGAGAAGATTCAAAGTTTCCAATGCCCAAATATAGCTATCATCCTTCTCATGATCCATAAAACCCCATGCCACCGTGAACGATTGCTTATCCGAGGTTTGTCCTACAATGTTCAACAAAGGCATGTTATGCCTATTCGTCTATAATCCATGAACAAAACTTGGTAAAAGCACCGCGCCAATTGAATCATATCGGGATGTGCAAGAAAAATATGATCCACCTTCCCCTCCGATGACTCATGGTATCTCACCGTGTAGTTGTATTTGTGTGCCAACCATTGTGATTCTTCCATTACCTTTCTTCCATCCCATTCAATTCTTTTGATAGTTTCCTTGGCCGCATAAATTGTCGACAATGAAGAAAGGTTATGCGGGTTGTCCCTCTTGAACTTACTAAGGAGCTTACTTGTTCGAACTCATGCGGTTTCCACTTGGCAGTGCCCAACAAGACTTTCCGAATCTTTATGGTTATGCCAACCAACATCAACTCTACTCATTCTCCACATGTTATCGGTTTATTTGTTCCTCCAAAAAATAATCTTGAATGGGCATCCACACTTCTTTGACTTCGTCTTGTACACCCTAGTCGTCTTTTTATCACACACATAACCCTTTCTCTCGTGACTTGCATCCGGAGACCCACTACACTCGCATACCATTTCAAACTGCGTAGATTTTTGTTGGGTGTTTTTAACTAATGCACATCTTCTCTTTTGCTTTCTCAATAACCCACTTGACCGCGTCGTTTTTTTCCTCCCATTCCAAATCATTAGCATAATGTGCGGAAGTATTAGGACCCCTAACATTGTGAGCTTGAGGCTGATCCGTCATCTGTACCAATGCAATTTACAAAACAGCACAAGTTAGTTGATATGTACTACAAACGTCGGCAGGGTCAATCTTCACCACGTAAGTTGTCTACCTGATTACTTGCAGCTCCATTATCTTCTTCTTGGTCATTGGATTCTACGTTTGCCTTAAGACATTCATCACTTCCATACCCATATTGCGTTTGAGGAAGATAAAAGTGATGATCATGCAAATAGTTCATTTGATCATGGTCTGGTTGGTCATCATACAAGTACTCATCTGTAGGAGGAAAGTTAGAAGACTCCCCCACTTCAAAATCAGGATTAGAATCACTCATCTCACCCATATCACAAATTTCACAAAATCCCTAACCCCCCCCCCCCAAAAAAAAAAAAAAAAAAAACCTCAGCTACTACTTCATTCAACTTCTCTCTCTAAATTATTTCTAAAACCCAACTTATAAATCAACTAACTAATCTAACTAATTTAACTAATCTAATCATTTCAATTATACTAGTGTTAATCATTATGGGGGTATTTTTGCCATTTTGAAAATATATGGTTAAGGGGCTTTCTGTTTTACTTCAAAATGACCTTATTTTGTCTCATTTGGTATAACCCAATTAATCTGGGTATACCCTAATCTCGCCAGGTTTTTTTCCCCCATTCTTGGCGGTCACCAAATTATAATAAAAATCAACACAATAGTTGAGTTGTTTTGCATAAAGGTCTCGGTTAATATACTCGTTTAATTGGGGGACCCCAAAAAACAATTAGGGTCCCTGACCAATTTATACCCACACCAAAAATTATAGGGGGTTCCAAAAGGTGGTAAAAATACTATTATACCCTTCTCTAATAACTAAAATAAATAAAAAAATACGATTAACCCTTAACCCAAGGCCCCCAATTTCATTTCCTATCTAAACCAAAAACTCTTCTTCTCCTCCCATATTCCTCTCTATGCTCTCTCCTCCCCCATTAACGACCCGATTTTTTTTTTCTTTCAACCGATTCATCGAAGTAATCGCGATGCGAAAACTTTAATCGACAATTAACTTCTTCTACAAACATGGCACGTACTAAGCAGACTGCTAGGGAATCTATTCAGATCCCTAATCTCGTGGAGGAAGTAAACACTAGGTTTATGTAAAAAACAAGAAGAAATAAAAAAATGCGGATTCGGAGAAACGTATGGCTCCAATCAGAAGGTATGTGAACTAAAACCCCCTAATATAACTTGGGTTTGCGTTTAATTTCATATTCTGATTGAAAAACTAGGTTTTCAGCTGAAAAATTGCAGTTACAGATCTAGGGTCGTTAATCACGATGTGTTTATTCCCTGAAGATTTTTCATCTGCATGTTGGTTTTATGAAAAATCGTTAACGTATAGGATGAAGGAGATAACGACCCTAAAACTTGGTTTGGAAATTTTGTTCCCTAGATTAGAGTCGTCAATTTATTAACCACAATGTTGACGATTCTTATTGACGATCCTTTTTGTTGCTCAACGATCCTATATTACACAAAACTACCTCTCTGTCCAAAATAATTATAGGTTCGTTAAGTTTTATATAAACCATTAACGATTTGTCATGACGAGCCTTTTATAGACCCTAACGACTCTATGTACTAAAATAACTTCCTTACTGTCCAAAAAATTGAAAGGGTCGTCATCGAAAACCAGTAGAGTCGTCATTAGGTATTTTAGAATCGTCATGGTCTAGTTTGGAGTCACCATATACGTTGAAGGGTCATTTATGTTTATCATATTTTTAGTGACGACCCTTTATCTGAGACAATGTAAATGATGTCTTATTGGTTTATATATATTTTTTTTGTCTTTGGACTATTTTAGCAAGACGAAAGATAAGAATCCAATGGTAACTCCTCCTTCAAGACCTCCCTGCCATGATAAATACTTAATTGCCGGTCTATTACACGGATAATGGCCGAGTGAGGTAGCATTCTCTATCCGTGAACCCAGAAATAAAGGTAATGAGTCTTCAGATTCGTCGACTTCATCCTCTCCTGTTGTGTCTGCTTCTAGAAGCGATGAAGAAGAAGAACAAGAATAAATTCCTATGGGAAGTGCATATGTTGTTGATGATGATGATGAAGATGGTAACAATGGTGATGGTCGAGGTGATGGTAAGGAGGATTTGGAGATTGAGGAGGAGGAGGATGAAGGTAATGATGATGATGATGATGAGGAGGAGGAGGAGGAGGAGGATGAAAATGGTGATGGTAGTGGTGATGAGAAGGATGATGATGGTGATGATGGTAAAGGTGATAGTGGTGGTGATGATAATGAGGAGGAGCAGCAACAGTAGCAGCCGGCTGTACAGGCTAAGAAGAAGAAATCAGGTCCAAATGCACCCAGTGTGAGACACATTCCCGCTCAACATTTGCAGATGGAACGTCTTCGTGGTGGGAAATCTAGAGGAGAACCTAAAGATGTATACAAAGTTCTATTTGGATATAAGAGCACCTGGGCTCATACCATCTATGAGACAATCGTAACAATCGAAACTTTGCTTTTCATATGATTTGTTGATATTAAGTTTCTAATTTATGATTTTATTTGTTTCTCTTTTATAGGATCATAAGAATGTCACACGTATTTTTAGATGCCAATCTTCATATGTAAAAATGTCAAAATGGCCGTTAGAAGGTGAATGTGCAAGAGTGAGAGAGATTGTTGAAAAGTCAGGTTTGTATGCTGCGGTTGAGAACTCCGTCATTACGTATGACAAGGTCGCAGTATCATATATATATATATATATATATATATTTCACCGAGAGGTTTTATGGCGAAACCAATACATTCGAATTTCCTTTTGGCGAGATGGCAGTGACTCCAGACGATGCAGAATAGATTTTAGGGTTGCAAGTGGAAGGAAAATCCACCAGTGACAAGTTTAAGAAAAACCTACCTTGGAAAGAAATTTATGCACTCACCTTGAAGTTATTTGGTTGGGATGAAGTGACGACGAATTGACATTTTATCCCAGGGAAGAAGTACCCAAAGAAAGAATTCAAGCTTAATACCCTTAGAAATATGTATGATGGTTCACTAGAGAAAGACGAAGACAATAATCTCATATCTGGCATGGAAGTTCATGCTATAACGGCCGCATATTTGTTGTATGTCATTGGATATGTTATATTTCCCGATAGCAAAGTAAACAGAGTCAGCGTCAACCTTCTTCATCTTTTGGATCCATTGGACGAGGCGAGTAGGTACTCGTGGGGGACTACCATAGTGGCACATTTGAATGCACAACTAGCAAAGGCATTCTGGGAACGAACTTCTCAAATTAAAGGAAATTTGGCTCTACTTCAGGTAATTGGAGTCATTAAAATTGTTGGGTGTATTGTGTCCCGTGTTTTAAGATTTATTGTATTTTTTAATTATTTTGGTGTTACTGTAGGTGTGGATTTATGAGCATTTCCCTTCATTGATCAAAGATGATGAAGACGTCGAATTGGAGTCAACATGGGACAATACTAAACCAAGAGGAACCCGATACAAGTTCAGTGGGTCTCAGGAAAAGGAGGAATCGAAAAAGGAAGACTTGATAGCCATGCACCATAAATTGGACAACATGACAGCCGAAAAGGTAAACTTTGATCCGTATAAGGAAGATAGAGATGGAGGAATCCAAGATCTCGTATATTACCATGGAAATTTGTTTTACCCTTACGGATATTCAATGTATAATCCAAATAGAATAATGTGTCAGCTTGGATATATTCAAGATTCACCAAATCCGGCATATGTACCACCGTTCAAATATAAATTAAACAAATGCAAGGAGGACGGAAAAACGATTAATATTGTTTATGAACCTGAGCCTAAGGACAAGCATTGGAATGATATGCATAAGGGTAAGAGGAGGGTAGACATATCTTTTTGGGAGCATGTGAATGAAGGTCACGAGGTAAGTGAAGATTACATGCGATGGTACGAAGGATTTACTCACCCCCGGGTGATAAGGATATATACTACTACCGGTAAGAGGAGCAACAAAGCATCCTCCTCGGCTTCTACATCCGATACTAGAGATGATTCTACCATTCTAAGGGAAAGGTACAATTATTTATACAATGAATGCGTATTGCTGAGAGACGAATTGAAAGCTCGGGCTGACGTTCTTCCCAACGAACCTCGAATGAATAGAGTAAGTTTGTGAATCAATTGGCCGTTCATAAAAAAATATTTCTTTGGTTATTTTTATTCAACAACACTAACTTATAAAAAAAATTATTTTTCCAGTACTCTTTGGGTCGTAGCCAATACGAATTAAAGTACGACCATGAGTTTTTGCATGAGGACTGCTATCGTCTCTTGAGGGAAAGTGAATGGCAATTCGACGCATATGATTAAACTCGTTTAGGTTTTCAAGCGCAATGTAGTGAACTATTTTATGTCTTTTCCTTATATTTTATATTTCATAGTACATGTATGTTTTTTTCGATTCAATAAAATCAGTTCACAAATATATACTCAGTCAATACTCCGAATAAGGGTCGTCATGTTTATAAATAAACAAATGACGACTCTCGGGTTTTTAAAAAATTTAGAGTGAGTCATTACTTTTGGAGAACAACCGATTAACGACCCTAAAAGTTATGTAAGATAGTTTGTTACTTGAGTCGTCAGAACATAAACATGAAGGATGACGACTTTGTTTTTGTTGAAGGGTCGTTACTTTCTACATATGATGGATAACGACCCTAGATGCAATTATTGCAAATTTTGAATTCAACCATTGTGGTTGAGTCGAGTAACGGTTAAAAATAATTAAAAAAATGATTGTTGGGTCGTTAATTTTTATAAATAGAGACCCATATCTCACCCCTTCTTCACCAAAACCATAACTCTCAACCTTCACATTCATTCCCATTGATAAAAAAAATCCTAGAGAAAAAAGAAAAGGAAACACCATGGCTACTCCCTACACAGAAGAAGAGAATTGCGCCATTGTGAGAGCTTGGTTGATAGTCACAAACCACTTTGAAGATCTAAGAAAATATATTGATCAAACATTCGATGCTTGGTGGAAGGCGTTAGACGGAAATTGTAACTTTAGGTCTTTGAAACTCGTCAAGGAACGGTTCGAGGAGATATTCATAGAATGTGAAGCTTTCAAAAAACAGTTGAAAGCCGTAAGGGAAGCCATGCCCAATATGTTGGGTGTTGTAAGAGTAAGTATTTAAACAAGAGGTAAAACTAATCTCAAGTTTTGAATGATACTAACTTATTTATGTGAAGTGCTTCGTGGGAAAAAGTTTGAGTTCGACGAATGCTACCGTTTCTTGGAAGGAACTACCTTTAACTACAACATCTATGGTTAAGTGTTTAAGTGCACCGTTATTATCTATTGTTTTTCATTTCCTTCAATGCAACGATATGCAAGATGTATGCCTTTTACAATTCAATGAATTCTATGAAATCAAAAGTTATAAAAAGAAGAAGTGATAGGGTCGTCATTGAGTATGACTACATATATGACGACTCTAAGGTATATTAAAAATGGTTGGTTAGGGTCGTCATTGAGTATGAATACACAAATGACGACCCTGAGAGATATATTTACATAAAGTTTTAGGTTTTAGGGTCGTTCGGGTATAAATTATCCAAATTAACAACTCTGTGTGACCTAGATATCCGTAGTCATCATTGTTTATCACACCACCCTGACGATTTTTCATAACCTGGAAAAGTTGCAGGTTTGTGTCGTCATTGGTAGTTTTTATAAAATGACGACTCCATAGAGTAGTTTGGGTATAAAGCCCCGACAATAACGACTCTTACATTGAGTTGTTCCATAGTGGGAATGATTCGACCACTTGGAGCAACAAGCAGACAAATCGAAGGGTATAAGATTTTTACCTGATTGTTTTGAGCTTCGGGTTCCTCATTCCGAGGGTTGGTTCCTTCATCTAGAGCAAAGGGATGTTCATTTCCACCATTATTGATGGCTTCCTCTACTAACATGTCTTCATCATACATCCAATCCAAATGGGAATGCAAGATAATCTCACCATCAACACAATCATGTTTGTTATTTGAAGCTTCACCAACACCATTTCCTCCACTAGAATCACTCATTTCAAATAACCCTAACTTTTCCCCAAAAAACTCAACTTCTCCTTCTCCATAACACAAAAACACAATTTTTCTTTTATCAAAAATTTATCCCTAAATATGATTTTAACCTAACTAAACTAATTAACAACTTAATTAACACTAATGATTTAGGGGTAGTTTAGGCTTTTAATATTATTTTTTTGGGATAAGGGATAACCACCAATTGCTATTTCATGACCCTTTTTGTCATGTAGTGTGAGGCCCCTAATTGTTTTTTTTTTGCCCCCCAATTAAACCAGGGTTAATATCTCACCTTTACATTTAGGTATTTTAACTGAGATGTTTTATCCCAGGGAGTTTCTTTTCTAGAAGCATTCTCTTGTATCTCTTTCATCAAAAATTCTTCACGGACCGTGGGAAAAACCACGTAAAAATAGTGTGTCTCACATCTTTTCTCACTGTGGCCCCCTACTAATCCCCATCGGCGGGGCCAACTCGTAATCTGTGAGAGAAACGGTTTCTACTTAGTTATTTATGCGGTCTAGCAAGAATCACTCCTCTTTCATTAGGTTTCTGGTGCACAGATGTATCTATGATGGTTCATGATAGCTGGCTGAATATCTTTCTTGAGTGGAAGCGGGATTTTGATAACTTGTCAAGTCACTTTTTCGACTTTGGTTTCAATTAGTTCATGCCGGTGTCATCTTCCAAGGTTCCGCCTGTCTTTCCTTTTTTTTTTTTTGAAGAGAAAAGGAACTCAACAAAGTTCCACTTTATTAAAGGACCTCAAGAAGATAGGTTTGAAAGGATACAAAGAGGTGGAGAATCAGCATTCCACCACATATTTACATTGTCATGCATAACATGTTGGCATAATATATGTGCCAGACTATTAGCTTGTTTAGGAAAAAAAAAGAAAATTACATTGTCAAAGGATGATGCCAAAGTTATGATTTCTAAGATTGTTGATCTAATGCTCCAAGGGATTTGAGAAGCTTCTCCAAGCACATCAGTAGATGATTTGAGACAATGAAATTTTGATATCTTTAAGACATTGAATTCTTAGAAAGTTAGAATATAGTGTTTAATTAAGGTGTTATTTTTCTGAAACCTTGAATTAGATTCTGAATCAAAATGATTCGGAAGAAACCTGAAAGAAAGTTAAAGTTTAATTTCACTTTATTTTTGTATCGGCATGGATGACAAACCTAAACCTATTCAATTCAAATTATGAGAAACAGAAAGATTAGTCAGACTTTATTGCCAATTGCCGTTGTGCTATCCAGCGTATTGTTCGCTGCTCTATTTCGGACAGTTGGCTGAGTCAATGAGTCGAGGCGGACTGAGTCCGTTGTCCGATTCACACTATCCAAACCCATTTCGTTCATTTCATATAAAAGTCTTAAAAAAGATGAGGGCGATGTGTATCGAACCAACGACCCTTTGATTGCCAAACACCTCCCCAACTATTGAACTACATGCTGGTTGGTGATCATACTCAATGTGCAAACTATATAATACATAATACTTCGTTTAAATCATATTCCCATGTAATATAACCTTAATAATGCATTTACCATTAATTTAATAATACCGAATTTTCAATGCCGTTTTCATATTTGTAAATCAAATTATACACGTATACGTATGTCGTTCCGATTTATTGCCGTATCACGAACCGTTGACCGGATTATTGACCGAATTCGATTTTTAAGGATCCAAATAATACTTCTTACATATCACGTTCCGTATGTTTGGCGAATTCCGAATTGCTAACTAGGCTATCTTGGTAGAAAAACGAACGGTCATAAAACACAAGGTGGTCCATTCCTAGTTAATAATTCTCCGAATCATTCCCAAACGTATCCGAACTGACCGAATCCGAATGATACTTCCGAACTATTTGAACTCCGAACCTAATTCCCGGATTATATGGACCTCACGAATGATTCGCGAACGTATCCGAACTAACCGAATCCGAATGATATTTCCGAACTAGATTTTCGAACCTAGTTCGCACCCAACCTCGAGCTCCCATAAGTAATTCTCTGATCAGAGTTTTGTTGCTTGGTTTTTGTTTGATTTTGAATATACTTTATATTTAAATACAATTATTCAGTTAAATTTTTTATTGATAGTTGTTTAACCAGTGTTTTATGTGTTAATTTTTGTTTAAAATCTATAAACTCGTTTTATAATACATTTATGCGATTAAACTGTTTACTTCTTGTTAAATAATCACGCTAAAATGTTTTTTTCATCTTATAAATCATATACAAATAAAATTAGTCTCGTAATAAGATCATAATACTTATCAATTTATCATTTATGTAATCCGAATTTTAAGTGCCGAACTCACATTTATAAAACGAATATACACGTACGTATGCCATTCCGAACTACTGTCCGAACAACGAACCGTTAACCGGATTTTTGACCGAATCCGACCTATACGAATCCGTATAATTTTCGTATATATATCGTCCCGAACTACTACCCATACCCCTAGGGGTCCATTATTGAGGCAAATACATGGGACGTGTTACATGTGATCCCGTTGGAAACAAAGACTCCTCAACCGACTAGAAAAAGCAAGAAACCAACTAAAAATTCGTTGTTTTGATCTCGCCCTTTAATTCTCAACCAAACCTTTTAATCACATCCGTTTATCCGTTTTAGGGTTTCAATAAATTTGGGTTTTCTCTTCAATGTTAAAGACATTCTGTTTTTCTGTTTTCCTCCTCTCTGCGGCTCTGCTTGTTTCCTTTGAATTTCTGAAATTGTTTTCTTAGATCTTCATCTCTTTCTTAGGTTTTCGTATGTCAGTTCTCAGGTTTATTATAGACCCATAGAAGATCGATAGTTTGATAAAACTTTTAAAAGATTTCATTAGGTTCTCTCTTCTCAGATCTGGTTTTCCAAGTCGTTTTCCCGTTGAAATCCTCAGTTTTTCCTCGATTTATATCTTAAAGAACGATTTTAGATTGTTTGTGGTCTCTCGTTTTTGGTTTTGCAGGTGATTTGATGGCGAGGATTCTTTCAGTTAAGATGGACAGTTGAAGTTCGATCTTGGTTTCAGATGAGAAAGCAGAGGTGTATCAGTAATTGTTGATTCATGATGTAAAGATAGAGATCCAGAGGCTTGCTGATTTGTTGATTGATGATAGATTGAGGTTAAAAGATGAGATGTGAAAGAGATCGATGCAAACATCTCTGTGTATAGAGGATTGTGTGTCGGATCTTCTTTGTCATCCCGACCTTTGCCATGATAGGTGCGCTTGCTTGGCAGGTCAACCAAACCCTAATAAAAAAAATTGATTTGTGGTTTTAACAGGGGAGTTCGCACGGGGTCTTTTTTGCCCGGGTTCTCCCTTGTTGTTGTTGTGTGTGGTGTCAAATATCTTGTTACGATTCTTAAATTGCTTCTTGTCTCAACGTCCCATTGATCAACAATAACGATTATCCAATCTCACCGGTGACGAATCACAAGGAATTTCACAGCAACGCTGCAGTTTAAGCTCAAGGTACATATAACAAAATACCAGCTCTTAATTTTATTCTGACTTAAGATTCCGTACTATTAGATCACTCTAGAAAAGTAGTTAAGCTAAATTTACTAGCTGCCAACATGAGCTCAGTTATTATTATTTTTCGACGTTAAAAAATCTATTTGAATTGAAATTAGTTGAGTACAAAATACACTTTAATCCCTAAGTGTACTATACCAATTTAAACTGCAATATATATTATTTTTCGTGACGCACAGTAACTTGCTAGCTTATTTGCAAGTTCATTATTCAATGTGCACTCTTTCGCCAAATTTCCCTCAGCGTTTATATTTGTGTTTATTTCTTTCTCTAATTTGTTTAATGTTCAATATTAATCGAGTACATTGAGTAATGAACAATATCGCATCTTTTAAAGGTTTTAAGTTCTGTGTACAAAAAATTGTGATAATTGTGATTAGAAGAACATTTGTGTAGGTTGTAAGTCATATATTGTTGCATTATTTTTTTATTGTGAAAAAAGCAAGTTTGTGTATCATCTTGAAAAAGTGAAGAACTGAAGCACTGGGTAATTGAATATTGCGAAGTCTGTATGTAATTTCAAGGTTTCATTGTTGAAGTGTTTGTTGCTTAAGCTCGGTGGGTTCAGTTATCTGAATAAGATGGTATTATTTTTTTCATTTGTTCTGCACAGTATATTTTGGGAGCAGGTTTGGAACATCTCTTATTGGCTGATAAACTTCTGTAGTTAACTTTTAGGATGCCCTCTTGCAGCTGTTGCGCAGTTGCGAACTATGTTCTTGTTTTGTTGGCAATTTATATATATCCGGAGAGTTTTGTTTGGTATAGTCTACAGTTGTGCTTTGGTGATTTACCTTGATTATTAAGAGAATTTGATTTTTGCTTAAATAGTATAAAGAATCTGCTTCTGTTTTTGATATCTAAAACAGTTGAGTGGAGTATGCTTTGATAGAAAATACCTTTGAAGTACATAAAAAATTTCTAACAAAAATTCTTGGATGGATTTTGCAGTAGCTTATCAGTTAAACATCAGACGATCATCTCAATTATATGCTCTTTACATAAAATTTAGTACTATCAGCCAAATGTCGGAGTGCGAGGTTTGCAGAGGATGATGGTTCAAATCCAATTGGAGTCCCTGTCCATGCTATTGTGGCCCTTTGGCTTGGTCCAAGTGCTGTTGGCAGGAGCAGTCGAGGAAGCCTGGAAATACCAGGACAGGCATGTTAAAAACAAATATTGGAATACTAGGGCTGGCATGTTAAAAACAAATATTGAGCCTCTTGACCTTTGACTGCATTTAAATCGGATCTTTGTCCAAAATGGTAAAGAGCGCTCAAACCTCTAGGTTTGAAGAGGATGATGGTTCGAATCCATCCGAGTCCTTGTATTTGCTACTGTGGCTCTTAGGCTCAGTCTGATTACTGTTGGCAGGAGCATAAAAAATACTTGGGCGAATGAACAAATATTTTGGCAGACAGGCTTCGATTCAAGGTAGCTAAGGTAGCCAGAAAGGCAGAAATACTACACCGGCTTTAAAGGCAGAAATACTGCACCGGCTCGGCTGGGGACGATCCCTTAGTATTTCCCGATCCTGGCTTATCCAGACCGAGTAACTCGGTGAGTCATACATGGTGCATATAGTTTATAGCTATGTGAACTGTTTGTGATGTGGAAGGAGAAGAAAAATGGTGAAAAAATAGCGTTCAAAAGAAGTAGAAAAAGTAGAAACTTCTAGAGCTGGCTATTCCTTGTGCCTCCACTGTTGGTTCAAGTTTTTAGGGTTTTTGGTTCGAGTCACGACTAATTCGGGGAGTAAATAGAGAATACCTTGCTCGGCCATTGGCCAAAGATCGATACCCCGGGTTACTCGCAACTCTGCCGTACTACATTGATTTTGGCAAGATTTCCCTGCATCGCCTCTTTCTCTTTCACTACCTACAAATGGAGGTAATATTATTCCCTTTAAGCAGGCAGAAAAATGGTGAAAAAATAGTTCAAAATGAAGTTGAAACTTATAGAGCTGGCTATTCCTTGTGCCTCAACTGTTGGTTCAAGTTTTTAGGCAGGCAGATAATATTATAGAGCTGGCTATTCACGAGGTAATATTCACGAGGTAATTCACGAGATATGGAGCTGGCTATTCACGAGGTACTATTATTCCCTTTAAGCAGGCAGATAAAAAATATACAAGATTCTAGAGGTTTTGCATTTTCCTATTAGGTTGCCCTAAATTGGATGACTTAGAAATAAATAAATTTTTGTCACACTTCATCATAAAAAAGCTTTGCATGTTTGATAAGATAGGAGCACCTTTTTTTTGTTGGTTTGCACCTTTTTCAAAGGAGGCTGATGGCTCGAAGCCGGCTGATCCTTGTTCAGTTTTTTTTTTTCCTTCCATTATTGGAATATGTAATGGGTCTTATCTCCTAAGAGGTAAAGACTGTTGTTGGGTGATGTCTGCTTTTTGGTTAAGAGGCCTTTGTCGGTTTTTCCACGCTTAGCTTACATAACATACACAGAAACATGTTGGGCAACGTGATTAGTAGCTTCTCTAGCTTGTTGGTCGTATGAGGTTGCCTGGTTGCATGACACACCCGGCTTCCTCTTGATTCTGGTATCAACTGCTTGTATCAACTGCTTGTCAGAGATGCGGTGAAGCACTCTACTTCCAGAGTGGTAGAAGGCTAAGGCTATTAGCTCTTCTTTTAAAGACTGCGTGACAGTTCTGAGACATTGTTATCCCTAGTTGGTAAACTAAGTACCCGCCGGAGAAAGTTGCCGTGAAAAGAGGGTTTACTTGGTATTGAAGCTGAGGGTGGCATATGTAAAAGTTGTTGCGGAAGCAAGCCGATGTAGAATTGTTTTCGGAGTCGAATGGATCTTAACCCTGTAGAGTGAATTGATGTCTGACCGTGTTCAAATATTATCACCTAAAATATAGATTTTTATGACAACTAATACACATAGTTACATACGTGCACTACACCAAATTTAGAGATTAGCAACGGTATTTGGAAATTGCAAAGTAGGGTTGCAACAGTTTCACTCTGTTGCGAAAGTCAATGTTGCAGTTTTCGCAACGGTTACATTACCGTTGCGATGTTTTCGCAACAATTACAAACTGTTGCAACGCTAAAATATCGTAACTGTTTACAACAGTTGCGAGTTCGATGGTCGCAACAGCTTTAAACAGTTTCGAACTGGAATATCGCAACAAGCTGGCTCAGTTGCGAATTTCTTGTAACATCAAAAAAATAGTGGTTTCGACCAGTCAAAACCAGGTCAATATTAGAGTTCCCTATAGCAAAATCAAGTTTCCCTGTTCATTTGAAATCAAATTAATCAATAGCAGTATCAAGATAGCGTTCTTAGAGTTAATTCACCATGATGAACTCGTACACAATATGTATGAAGCACACCATAAAAATCGTATGAAGGAATCTATAAATTGAGTATCACACCAAGGTTCTTACAAAACGATTTAAAGAAAAAAGAACTCTCACATTCTTTGGAACTAAGGAAACCAACCTAGGTGAACATTTCTGCTGCATGAGGCATGCCCAAAGGTTGAAGTTTAAGTTGTCACGATGGGTTGTGAGGCATTTCTACTGGAGGAACCAACAAGAGCAATGTGCTTGCTAGATGTGGCACGCCCACTTCCATTGAAGCTGCTAAAAATCTACAATAAAACAATGAACCAATTTACTATTAGTATTCAGTGTACGAAATGAGAACACTATCGTTTTACTTGACAGACATGTCTATGCCTAACCCTAAACACCAAGCACCATGTCATTAAGAACAACACAGAGATGATAACAAAGTGATATGAAGGCTTGGAGCGTGCAGAACTAGGTGAAGGGCCATCTATGTTACTTTGCAGTTCCTGAATAAAGTGCATCCACTTTTGCACATGCAAATTAGCATTGTATAAACAAGTAAATAGTAAAACAGTTACCTGAAATAAAAATCATAAGTCTATGAGAAGGCTTTCTTTTGCAACAACATTTCAAGGGGTGATTGCTCTTAGGTGGGGTGGTTACTGCTTTTGTATAAGAACAAGATTATATTGGTCAAGAGCTTCGCCTCTATACTACATTCAAAAGAAAATACATAAAAGATTAACCATCAGGGGAAACTGGCCATTTGACTCCAATGAATCCTATAGAGATACCAAATTAACAACACAAGTCCATGAGTTTTCAAGGACACAAATATATCACAAAATATCTAATCAGTAATTCAAAAAGGGATGATAAAAGAGGACTTTATTATAGAGTTTTATGTCCACAAAACAACATACCACATTCTGAATTCATATTTCTCTTCCAGCAGTTCTGTGTGATTGAAAAATAGATATGAGAGCCATATTAGTAGAGGGAAACAATTTCACAGAATCCAAAAAAAAAAAACCAGGACAACTCAAAAGGTTTAGTCTTTAGTAGTGCTACTCAGATTTTACAACAATATATGTTAAAATATTAACCTGACACAATACAAAGGAACTTCCGTGGAAATACAACTAGACATCGGCAAACCAGATATTGCTAAAAGTTTATAAAGAATACACATCTCAACACCCAACCCTAACAGTAGCATTAAAATGAGTGTTGCAGCCGTGTCGACTGAAACATGAACAAATCCTGTTACTGCCCACTTTCTTCACAATAGTTTCAAAGGGACAAAACAAACTGCTGTGATCAGCAAAAGCAGCGCCCCTGATGAAGAGTGTACATGCTTACCTAGATATGAAGGGTGCTCAACATCTAATTTTATTCATATATCATATAAAGTTCTAAAACTGGTTAAGAAAGGATGACTCACTCATATTTGAAAGAAGAGTTACCTGAGGAAAAACTGAAAAGCCAATACAAAGTATATGATGCCATCATTTGCATTATTTGATCTTCCCCTGAACTAGCTAGGTATCGACTACAAAAAAGTGATTGAGATATATTATAAGCTGAAATTTAAAGTGACCGACTAATAATCTTTTGGGTTCACCAACAACCACATATTGTGCATATTTGCTCGATGGACTCTGTTACAGTAAACAAAGCCTTCAATCAACCAGAGACTTCCCCAGTTTAAACTTAAGGTTAGTGCCCCCACTAACAGATGACAAATTATCTGTGCTACTAATTCACATATGCGAACTCAAGATAACTTTAAACAACCAATCATTGGCAGAAGAGACATACCTCTTTTAATATGTCCTTACCCAGGTCCATTAACTCATGCACTGTACTATACTGCAGCAAAGTTACCTTCTTATCTTTAGTTTACATGAAATTTTATGTGGTTGGGAGAACACATCCAGATACGTAGAATACTTTATTGGTTATTTTGTTTTCTCATTTCGCTCTGCAAACTTAGAATTAATGTACTCGTTGTACAGCTCATGCAAGTCTAAGTACCTCCCATGACCTTCCTGGAGAGCACATTCAGTACAAATAACAAATCATTAGAACTAAAATCGCTGAATTTAAGATGTATAGAATGCAGAGAAAGATATTTATGTCAGAAAAAATGAAGGAAATACTAGCACGATGATATACTTGTACACAAATTCCTGCAATAAAAGAAGTTGGGGAAGGAACCTCGCCATTGAACTCCACACGTGGTTCTTCTTTCAGCAACTCCTCAGCATCCTCGTATACATCGAAACATGAGAATGAATATGAGAATTAAATTTAATATACGTACTTTTGCTCATAAAGCCACTAAGGTATCCATCTGCAAGAAAGGGTTTGGGTTAGAACATTTTGTAGATGGAAAATTCGGAACTAACCAAACATTAAGCTACCAACCCTTACCCCCTTTCCTCTCACACTGTTCCAGAAATTCGTTAACCCCAGACATAAGATCAGGAAAGTATCCGAGCAAATCACCAATCTAAAAGAGACAGCGTAGATTCAGTTAAAACACAATGCCAGGACTCAGGAGCCCTTAGATAACCAATATCTTTCTCTGAGATAGTAAATGACGATGGCATCTCGAGGCTTACCAAATTTTTAAGTTCATCTCTTGAAATGATCTAAATGACTAAGGCATTTTAGGAATTCTTGGTAATCTTCGGGATTTCGTAATTTCTCCTTCACTTTCTCACAGAAAGTGTATTCTTGAATGTAGTCACCTGAAAGATTTGATGAGTGACCCAAAAGAGAATTAAATAAAATCATTATTCAAATACAGTGAGTGCAACAGACCAAAGCTGCAACAAAACAAAACAAAACAAGAAAAAGGAGAATACAACTCTAAAATAAAGCTAAGGCTAAGCTACACACCATAAAGGATACAACTGAAGTTAGAGGAAGCAAATAAATGCCTTCAAGTTCAAACATTGAGGAGTTGTAGAGGAATAATAAACTTCGATTTTTCCAGATTAGCTTTTAGTAAGGGTTCATTACAACTATTCTGTGTTGTCGTTAAGTATGTGTATTATATCCTTTAATGGCATTACTTTTCAACAGATCTTATCTCTTTATCTTTTAAAAAACAAATATAATGGAATGTAGTTCAAATCTTTCAACACATCCCTACCTTGATGTAACGCATCACTGGAGCCTTCAATCCTTGGTGCAGGTTTCCGTTTGTGGGGACGCTGATTGAAGTCTATATCATGCTCAAGATCCTTATAGTCCCTACCACGGTCTCTTCTATCCCTATCATCTCTCCCCTCTCTCTGTTTTTCACTTCTACACTTCTTATCCCGGTCATCCGGACGGTCCACACTGCGGTCGCGGTCGAGGTGGGAAGTCATAGTCCCCTCCTTCTGACCAAATGCAAATTTTTAAGAACAAGTTACATACTGATTACTGAGGCACAACATAACAGACAACAGTCTCCAGCACCATAGAAAAAGGGAGGGCCTGAAAGATACCTTATCCCCCTTGCATTGGCCTCAGAGTAGGTATAATAGAACTCTCCCAACGTGGAAAATTTCTGCCTGATGGAGCATGATGAATAGAGGCTGTGCCAGAAGTATCTGGTAAGAAATGTGTGAATTCATCGAGCAAGTCAGGATGAAGTTGAAAAGGAATTGCAACCTGCAAAAGCGAACAACTTGGTATTCTGAGACTAGTGGAAAAACTTAAAACTCATTTCCTTCCAAAGAAAATAAAATCTCACAACGATCAAAATTATGAATTAAAAAAATATAAACGAAATTGTAAAAATACCTCTTGGTATAACAATACCCAAATTTGATAATACAAGTTAATGAAAGAAATTCAATTCAAATGAGTAAGAAAGATTACCTCAGAACACAAACTCAATCTTCTTTTTTTAGTTTCTCACCATCAGTTTCATCTTTTTCATCTGTAATTCAGATCCATGAAGCCTAAATCCCCATCTGTTAGAAACCATAATCCATGAAATTCAAATTCATTAATGAACCAATTCTAAACCTCAACTAAAATAAACCCATGCCATCTATTGATTCTATTTAATAATCTACATCTGAAATTTGAAAAAAAAACCTAAATTACTTAAATTTGAGGAAAGAGTTAACGATTCTCCAAATGGTTTATAAAGAGATCTTATTAAAAAGGAGAACGGAATTTGGGGGAAATCTCGTGCCAAAAAACACTCATATAACAAAATAACGCACTTGCAATCAGATTAACTCTGATTTCCCTCTTTAGGTCAAAAAATTATAATTTGTAAATAATTTATAATCAGATTAATCCACATAATAACATGGTGAGCATGAATTCGATATAAGATCAGAAATTGGGTTAAAGATTTTGAGTGGAAAAAATCAAAAAAAGGAGAAAAACAAAATTTGAATCTAGGGTTTACTTCGTAGAAGTGAAAGAAAAAAGGAGAAGAAATAGTTGTGCTGGTAGTGACGAATACCTTTCTTCCTCGAAGACGACAATAAGGGTTTGGTTTTGATCTTGGTGATAACGATGGTGGTGGTGGTCGAAACAGGGAAAACTCACAGGGGAGAACGAGAGAGAAGAGAAGAAAATGAGATGGAGAATGTGAGGTTGTTCGATGATTAAATAGATAAGAGACCCGAGTCAGCTTTCTCAAGTATCTGAATGGGCTGAATAATGAGTCATTTGAAAGTGTAGGCAACCACACTGATTTTCTGCACGCGTACAACTGGGTTTAGTTGCGAATCGCAACTGCATCAAACAGTTGCAAGCTTTGTAGCTGTTCTTAGATGTTGCGAAATTTTTGCAACAACAATTTGCAACTGAAAATTTGCAACAGCCAATAAGCTGTTGCGAAATCTAGTTACTAATCCCTGAATTTGGTGTAGTGGTGTTTACAAACATAACATCTAAAACGGACGCATAACAACTAAAGTAAATAAACTTCCCTAAAACTTCCCTAAAACAACTAAAACATCTAATTATCACTATACAAAAGTTCCATGTAGACCATCCCCAAGGGGGTGGTGAAGGAAGGGCCCCAATTGGTAGAAAATAACCCACAACCCTTTGGGGTTATCCTGCGCTTGGAAGAAGAAGTAGAAAAAGGAATAAATATAGTGATAGTTTGATTCTTCGTCGACGTACTAAATATGAGAGAAAATCGAGAATATGTTTCTTCGTCTTTACAAAAAAAAAAAAGATAGGAGTAGTTAGCTGTGACACATTCACTAAAAAAAATCATTTTGTTGCTAATCATTTATTAGGAAAAATTGAAAAGTTCAACATAAGAGGAGAAAAAAAAAACTTGGTCTCGGGCATCTACCATTATACCCACAATGATCGGCTATACAATGGCTATTCATAATGGAAAAGACCATCTTCCTATTTATATAACAAACTGTATGATGGGTCACAAATTGGGAGAATTAGCAACTACTCTAAATTTTCGGGGACATGCGAGAAGCAATAACAAGGGACCCAGATGTGGAAGTATCCGCTTTAGGTCAACATAAATATATGTCTGCCCACAAAGCACGAAGAGTGATCGATCAGATTCGTGGGCGTTTCTACGAGGAAACACTTATGGTACTAGAACTCATGCCTTATTGAGCATGTTATCCTATTTTTAAATTGGTTTATTCGGCAGCAGCAAATGCTAGTTACAATATGGGTTTCAAGGAAACAGATTTAATCATTAGTCAAGCAGAAATCAACGAGGTTACTATCGTGAAAAAGTTAAATCCTCGAGCTCGAGTACGTAGTTATCTGATCAAAAGACCCACATGCCATATAACTATTGTATTGAAAGATATATCTAAAGATCAAGACTATTTCATATGGTTAAGAAAAACTGGATATGTATATATAGATAAATATACGGATGTTAGAGAGAGGTATCTATGTATGGAAGAGCACGAAAGACTAAAATGGGCTAATGAAGAAAGCGAATAAAGCGAGGGTGTATGGGACAAAAAATAAATCCACTTGGTTTTAGACTTGGTGCAACCCAAAAGCACCATTCCCTTTGGTTTTCACAACCAAAAAGTTATTCTGAGGGTCTACAGGAAGATCAAAAAATACGAGATTGTATCAAGAATTATGTACAAAAAATATGAGAATATCTTTGGGTGTAGAGGGAATTGTGCGTATAGAGATTAAAAAAAGAATCGACCTGGTTCAGGTCATAATCTATATGAGATTTCCAAAATGGTTAATAGAGGGTAAGCCGAGAGGAATTGTAGAATTACATATCAATGTACAAAAAGGTTATAATTATGTGAACCGCAAACTCAAGATTGCTATTACACGAATTGCAAAACCCTACGGAGACCCTAATATTCTTGCGGAATTTATAGCTAGGCAATTAAAAAATAGAGTTTCATTTCGAAAGGCAATGAAAAAAGCTATTGACGGAAAAGAAATAACATGTGTCGAATGGATCAGAGAAGGTAGGTTTCCCCTACAAATCATTCGAGCTAAAATTGATTATTGTTCGTATACAATTCAGACTATTTATGGGGTATTAGGCATAAGAATTTGGATATTTGCAGACGAGAAATAATCGCCTAGGCTTAAACTAATTACTTTATTATAATTATTTATTAAACTAAACTCATGGGTTGCACGGACACGGACTCGGCGATGCGGACTCGACAAGACACTGACGCGGACACGAGACCAATATTGCAGCGTCCCAGTGCATATTTTAGCGTCGGCGTCAATGTCAGCGTCTCAGCGCGTCGGACGCGGACACGGCTCAAGAAATGGAGCGTCCGTGCAATACTAAAGTGACAATATTCCCCAACTTGAGAACTTTTGTGCAGACTGTCACCAATTCTCTTTTCCGCTTTATCCCACTGACAAATAACCAGTTCTGTCCCTCCCATTATTAGACCTAGTGCTTTAACCTTTGTACCATTAATTTCTTGATCCTCTATTATTCTTTGTAAAATACTGTTTTCTATTGTCACATAATTAGCACAGCTCTCCATTTTTGGATTGTTGTTCACCCTCTTAAGAGTACCAATCAGTTTTTAGTTACCCACTTCCAATCGTGCACTTTATTAACATGTAGTAGCGGATTACTACTACAGTTGTCTTTAATGCGTTAATGAGTGTGGGGGTTATTCATCTTTATAACGGGCTATCCCATTTTTACTTCACTTTCTTTTACTTAATATTACATCCGTTTTAGGAAAAGTGTTACTTTTATCTTTTTTATTTTGGTCTAAAAATAAGCTAAATTAAAAAAGTGAAAGTAACACTTTTCCTGAAACGGAGGGAGTATAAAAGAAAACTCTATACTTTTCTTGGGTAAGTTATTTTAATTTTCGCATCTTAAGTTTAGAAAAGCTTCAATTTATTTCTTCTAAGCTTTCATTTTTAAGTACATTCTTCTTTTTTATTATAATGGCTTCCACCACCACAAACTTCATTCCAACCCATGTCGACCTAATTCTCGAATATGATCTTCTTACATACTTTCAAGTTCGTTCATCATGTTTTTTCTCAGGATTCAAAGATTACTGATTATACAAAGCATTTGATCCCAAAATCTCATCTTGCTTATGGGTTTAAAATCCCCACCCATTTTCTTATTCATGAGTTTCTAAAACTCATTGATCGTGCTCCAATGGAAATGGAGTATGAGTTTTTCGGTTTTATATATAAAATTCTAGAGGTGAATGAAGGATTTCCTGAAGACTAAAAGACTATTTTTCTGTAATTGGAAGTTGAGTTCAGTTGTAAATTTTCGAGAAACTCGAAGTCCAAAGAATATCTTTTTATAGGAGTTCTGATGCTCCTTGGAAGTTCAAACATGACAATATGGGCCATCTTTAAAATCAAGACGGCACTACTGATATTGATAACTAACCACTTTTCTTTTTTTCTTTCGATTTTTGGGAGTATGGTCGTGCTCCGAGAACCGATAATCATCGACTGAGGACTAATCCCAGGTTACATGATTTTCTTGGATTTTTTTATCTCTTTATATATATATATATTTGAATAAACCTGACTTAATATCTATCAGTGACTTTCAGGTAAGAGAAAAGGAAAATAACCTTCTGAATTTTCTCTCCAACCTAAGAAACTCATGTCTTCCTCTACTGATCTTGAGTATGTTTATCCAACTACTCATGATGATGGCAAGATTTCCCTCGAAGTTCATCCAACTACTCTATCAGAATTAAGCGTTATAAAATTTGACAACCACAACTTCGTATAGTTGAGACCAGGTAAACTACTCCTAGTTACTCAGTTTCTTCAGTATCATTACACGTACAACCAATTTGGTCAACACATGTCATTCCCAAGATAGAGAAGACTTATGCTCTCAACTCCTTTGCAATGCTGCGTTTTGAAACACCAAAATAAACGCCTTAAACTAATAAGAAATACCAATATTACCCTCCTCACAGAATGAAGAAGTCTGAGAACTGAAAAGGATTTTTCTCATCCTAGACAGATCTATGTCTCGATTGATGGAATGAATGTGAGATTTCGAATGATGATAGGATTGAAAACGCAGGGGTCTAACAACCTCACCTAATATTTCGATTAGCAATCTGTATGGACTAACTCGAATATACTTTTAAGAGAATCAACTAAACAGTCAGACTCAATCTTAATAAAAGTATATCAAGGAGTCAATATCTCTATCTCTCGATTTGATCTATACTCAAACAAATAGAAATCTGTGAGTCTTTATCAAATACAAGAGATATAAACTTGGATGATACCAAAGACCAATATCCAAGGATCAATCAATTTCCAATCAACAATTAAAGGTTGGATTTCAAAAATTGATCGATACAACGCACAACCTGTGATATTTCAATTATATAACAAAATATAATGCGGAATAGAAATAACACAAACACCAGAAGTTTTGTTAACGAGGAAACCGCAAATGAAGAAAAACCCCGGGACCTAGTCTAGATTGAACACCACACTGTATTAAGCCACTACAGACACTAGCCTACTACAAACTAACTTCGGTTTAGACTGTAGTTGAACCCCAATCAATCTCACACTGATTCAAGGTACAGTTGCGCTCCTTACGTCTCTGATCCCAGCAAGATACTACGCACTTGATTCCCTTAGCTGATCTCACCCACAACCAAGAGTTGCTATGACCCAAAGTCGAAGAATTAAATAAACAAATCCGTATCACACAGAAAAGTCTACGATAATAGATAAATCTGTCTCCCACAGATAAACCTACGAGGTTGTTCCATCTTTTGACAGAAATCAAGGTGAACATGAACCAATCGATAACCTGGACTTATATTCCCGAAGAACAACCTAAAATTATCAATCACCTCACAATAATCTTAATCGTATGGTAGAGAAATAAGATATTGCAGAATCACAAATGATGAGACGAAGATGTTTGTGATTTCTTTTTATCTTGCCCTATCAGAGATATAATCTCAAGCCAATCTTTCAATTGAACTCGTACGACAGAAAACGGCAAGATAAGATCGCTCGACTACAAGAGAAGTAGTTTCCTCTGGCTTTGCAATCCCAATGAAGTCTTTAAGTCGTT
Source organism: Papaver bracteatum (assembly GCA_023529315.1). Taxonomy (NCBI): domain Eukaryota; kingdom Viridiplantae; phylum Streptophyta; class Magnoliopsida; order Ranunculales; family Papaveraceae; genus Papaver; species Papaver bracteatum. The sequence goes on from JAJJWX010001510.1 coordinate 946,423, forward strand.
AACCTATAGGTTCTCGAGAAGAAACCTAAGGTTAAAGGAGAATCGACTCTACCTAAACCAACTAGTATCACACATGAGGTGTGGGGATTAGTTTTTCCAGTTGCTAGAGTTCTCCTTTATATAGTTTTCAAATCAGGGTTTGCAATCAATGTTAGCATAGTAACAAAGCATTCAATATTCACCGTTAGATGAAAAAACTGATTCAACCAAGTTAATATCTTTCAACCGTTAGATCGAAATTAGGTTGTCACACACAAATGAAATGTATTTCATTTAGGTTTGAGTAACCGTACCTAAACGTGTACACTTAGTTGGTTCACAAATAATTAACCAATGGTTAGCCATATGAGCACTTTCATATTAACCGTATTCATCTTTCTCACAACTAGTTCAAATGACTTCAAAAGAACTAGTTGAAGAGTTGTTCAATTGCTTAGGTCTTTATGCATAGACACAATTGAAACAAAATCGGTTTGATTCATTTGAATCAATTCATGAACAATATAGCCATGGTTTGCAAAGATTGCATTCCTTATAATTTATTATTTTAAGTTCATGAACTACCAATTTGAGAATAACCAGCTTGGGTACGCATACGGGTATGCGTATCTTAGCTACCGGATTTGAGTTTCCAAACTCATCAGAATTTTTCGGGTGGAAAAGTTCCGTCAGTATGCGTACAGGTATGCGTACCCAACCTGTCTCCTTTACCAATACCGTATGCACACATATGCACACACTTGGTTTCCGGTACATGGATTTATACACTAATGTGAGAACACACTATATATGCTTATATCCATAGATGGTTACATAATCTCAACTCTACATTTCAATCATTGAAACATTCTTCTATAATGTTATAACAGCCGTTATTCACAACTATCGCCATCAAAGCTATTTTCAAGATTGAAACGTCATCATGAATTTCGTCACGGGTAAAGATGAAAAATGGTTAAAGCGAAAGCTTACCAACACATATTTTGAGAAACATATAAGCGAGTAAACTTGGCTCGAAATAGCAAATATGTATGTATGAAAACTATCATACTTATACGACTTTAGTCTCAAGAGTAGGAGATAGAGTAGATAGACTTTTGAGTGATAGATAAGTTCAAGTCTCCACATACCTTTTAGTCGGATGAAGTTCCATTGGTTCCGTGAGTAGTTCTCCGTCTTCGTAAGATGATCGCCATGGAGTCTGGAGCTCAACTACACTTAACTATCCTAGTCCGAGACTTAGCTATAAGTAGACTAGAAATCAAGACATATAGTTTTGACAACTAAATTTGACAAACAAGCTTGAGATAGCAACGCTTGCAAGTTCGACCGAGCAATGCTCTAACAATCTCCCCATTTGTCAATTTTTGTGACAAAAAACTATCAATACAAATGGATTACAAAATAGATAAAACTTTGTAGCTTCTCTTCCACATGCTTGATCTCCTTGGTGCTTCAACATTACTCAAAAACTTCGTCTTTTCCAAGTACTCCCATGGTTCCATATATGTTCAGTTCATCATCATAGTTGTTGAAGATCCGTAGCCATAACAATGAGAAAACAAAAGCTCTCGATCATTGTTATATAGTGTCATAGTATTATTACACAGTATCAAAGTTCAATTGTATCTCAACTTCGAAAATAATACTATGGTGATATGTATCACTCCCCCTTAGTCAATACTTTCATCTCAACATGAAAACCACTGCCCCTTACATAATGATCCGAAAACCATATATATTTGTAGTGTGAACTACATATTAATTCCCCCCCTTTTTGTCAATAAAATTGGCAAAGGTATGAAAATGGGATCCTAATGAAATTTCCACGGAGACGCTTCAAGACCAAAGAAAAGTACATATCAACCTTGTTTAGATGCAATCATAAAGCCGAAGCTAAATGCATTCATCAAGGAGATAAAGATACAAGATAACTCCTAAAATATTCCACAGCCGCACTCCCCACAAAGATATGGATATTAAGCGCAATTTCAAAAGAACTCTCCCATTTGATGTCATTCCCGAAAGAAAAACAAGAGCGACCTTACTTTTACAAGAAAAGAAGGATTTCTTTGGACACCAAAAACCACAAAAATAATTTCGTATCCAAAATTTTCAGTTAAACTAATCACAAGAGAACCCTTGATTAATTTAATCAGAATATACAACCAAATTAACCACGAATGAATATATGATTAGTCTAGTTGGAAATGCTCACATAAGAAAACTTATGGAGCCGCACAGTGTATACATACGATATGGATCAGGGAAGATCAATACTGCGAAATAGACAAAGATTCATTCTATTTTCATCACTATTTTCATAACGACATATAATAGGCATAATAGGCTTAACTTTTGTTTGTCAAAAGTTCATCGATCTTGTATCAATACATGCATATCGACATATGAAAGAGATAACTTTTGACAAGGTATGAGACAATAATAGTTCACGAACGCAAACATACATATCCCATAACTTATTGCAATATATAAAACCATAAAGATTAATAATTCAAAAATCATCTTCCAAATCAACTTTAGAATTTAAATAAATAAATCATAAGACATTGCAAGATGAAAAAGTTGGACATAACTATGTGTACTCACAATAATGGCTATTCCAAACCCTAGTTATCCTTCTTAAACAAAAACAAGAATAAAAATTCTTTTAAGAAATTTCCTAAACATTAAGATCTTTGAAAAATTCCTTGTCGTCCCCGAACTCCTTGTCATCAAGAGCCATTGGAACGTATGGTTCATGGAGAAAGGAGTCAATACCAATAAACATTCTTGGTTGATAATGTCAAACCAGTGCCTTCTGAATTTCCAATGATCTTAAAACACAAGACTTTATTTGTTGAATCTATTTTCTTGCCCGCTTCTACTCTTCAAGAACATCAGAAAACTTCTGAGAGTTTGAAGGAACATGTCTTGGCTTCCTCACATTCCTTATTTTTATTTTTAAAGTTGAAGATAATTGAGATTTATCTTTTTCCTTAGTGATTGATAGCTTAACAATTATATTGGTATCTTTCTCATCAGAAGACATGGTGCTTGGAGTTTCCATGTAAGCACGGTTGTGTGATAGGAATTCACAATCAAACCTCAAGAATTCTTCAGATATAAACAGTATCAAAGAAGGAAAAAGGAATGTAGGGTTGCTAAACCTATAAAATGTTTGTGTATGCACAACTCTATAAATAGTGGAATTATCGATAATAACCCTTTTCTTTTGGAAAACATGTCCTTTCCAATATCAACAGTGATATGAAGGAATACCAAAAATACAAACAACACAAAGCTAAATTTATTTATTTTTCCTTTAAAGCCTGAGGTGTGCAAGATCTTGTCTCTTTTGAACAAGCACATGAGACAAGATGCACAATGACATCACAATCAATTTGTGCTGTGGTGAACAACAATCTGTCCACCATGACCCTTTTGGATGGAATTCATGGAACCCTGCCTTTCCATATGTTTAGACCATGTTTTCTTCTCTAATGGTCTAAATCTATCTTTGGAAACTAATTTCTTCGAGGAAGATAAGATCTTACATACCTCAGCCATTTTTTCCGCGAGGTTAAGCTTGGTAGCTAAACGATATGCTCTTTGTTGAAGATTGTTGACATATCTCATCTTGTGTTTGTACTTGAAACACTTTGAAAGTTCATGACCCTTGAGAGAAAAATAGGAGTATGACAACGCATAAGATGATTCAGGCGCCTATGAAACGCACGCTGCTAGACACAAAGTAGATCCTGAAACATTAAACATAGAGTTTCCAAAAGAAAGGTCAACTGATTCTTCCATATTGATTGGGTCCTCTTCTAAAAGATTATCAAGATTGATGTATTTATTGCTACAATTATCAAAATCAATATTTTCACATAGAAGAGCAACACTTGATTTTTTTTTGTCTTCATCAGAATCATAATTGCCAGACATCTCATCAAGTGTCACACCAAGACCTTTGTTCCCAGTGTATTTTCTACGATTTTGGAACTCAGTTGTAAAATGACCAAAACCCTTACACTTAAAGCACTAAGGCATACCCTCATCGCCAGTTTCATCCATGTCCCTTTTTTTTAGGAGGAATACGATTATGAGGTTTGACTGGCGCTTTTGGCTTATCTCTGGAGAAGCGTTTACTTATCTTCAACAGAAGACCCCTAAACTGTCTTGTGATCATCGAGACCGATTTGTCAAGATCTTCATCCGACGAATCAGTCTCAGAGTGATCGCCTTCAGAGATATACACATTTTTACTTTTATCAAGTAATTTGTTGTCTTTCAGTTCTTTGAACGCAACATCCTTAGATTTGGATGAATATTCGTGATCAAAGATCTTAAGATTCCCAACCAACGTATTTCTGGATAGATTATCAAGGTTATTTACCTCAACGATGGCATGCTTCTTAGAATCGTAGCTAGATGGCAGCGATCTGAGAATTTTCATTGCAATGTCCTTTTCAGGAATAGTCTTACCCAATGCAAAAGATGCATTAACAATTTAAGACACTTTGTGATTAAAATCATAAAATGAATCTTCATCTTCCATACGAAGGTTTTCCCAATCGGAATTTAGGTTTTGAAGCCTGACTTCCTTTTCACTAGTATTTCATTCAAATACGGTTTCTCAGATATCCCACACATCTTTATACCTAGTGCAATTTGACATATAGTGCTGAAGATTTGGGGTAATGGCATGTATGATGGCATTCAAACCGTCGGAGTTTTGCTTTGCAGCAAGTATCTCAGCAGCATTGTGTTCGCCAATATTCTTTGGAACAATAGTGCTACCTATCGCCACAACGGGAGCATCATAGCCATTAACAACATATACCCATGATTGAAGAAAAGCTCGCATAGCAATTTTCCACCATAAGTAGTTTGAGACATCGAAGACTGGTGGTACGTTAATAGAGATAACACCTCTGTCCATAGAGTCAGATCGCTACAAACACAGACTTTTGAGGTATTAAACGTGTTTGTCTGCTCTGATACCAATTGAAAATATGGGGGTCTAACAACCTCACCCAATATTTCGATTAGCAATCTGTAAGGACTAACTCAAATATACTTCTAAGAGAACCAACTAAATAGTCAGACTCAATCTTAATAAAAGTATATCAAGGAGTTAATATCTCTATCTCTCGATTTGATCTATACTCAAAAAAATAGAAATCTGTGAGTCTTTATCAAATACAATAGATATAAACTTGGATGGTACCAAAGACCAATATCTAAGGATCAATCAATTTCTAACCAACAACCAAAGGTTGGTTTTCACAATTGATCGATACAACGCACAACCTTTGATATTTCAATTAAATAACAAAATATATTGTGGAATAGAAATAACACATACACCAGAAGTTTTGTTAACGAGGAAACCGAAAATATAGAAAACCCCCAGGACCTAGTACAGATTGAACACCATACTGTATTAAGCCGTTACAGGGACTAGCCTACTAAAAACTAACTTAGGTCTAGACTGTAGTTGAACCCAAATCAATCTCACACTGATTCAAGGTATAATTGCGCTCCTTACGTCTCTAATCATAGCAGGATACTACGCACTTGCTTCCCTTAGATGATCTCACCCACAACCAAGAGTTGCTACGACCCAAAGTCAAAGACTTGAATAAACAAATTTGTATCACACAGAAAAGTATACGATAATAGATAAATCTGTCTCCCACAGATAAACTTACGAGTTTGTTCTGTCTTTTGATAGAAATCAAGGTGAATAGGAACCAATATATAACCCGGACTTATATTCCCGAAGAACATCCTAGAATTATCAATCACCTCGCAATAATATTAATCGTATGGTAGTTGTTTATGTGTGAAAATAGTTTCTACCAGTTTTGGTAATTGCAGGTGTGAAGGTGAGAAACAGTTTAAACCCTAAACAATGTACTTCAAGGGAGTACTTTTAAGTTCGAGAGATCAATCTGTACAAGTCCGGCCTAAACAAAGAAATGGCCGTTCCGGACTTGCTTCGGTCACAAAGTGGAGGAGAAGGGCTGGTTTAGGGAGGGAAGCGAAGAGAGTGTTGAGACCAGAATAATTTTAGAGTAGCACTTGACTTGTATCAGAAGGTGAAAGCTTTGGGAAATCTATAAAGAGTTGATTTTCTGAGTGCGGTGTTTTTCTCCTGACCAAGAACTTGTGTTCTGGTGGAAATAGGTAAGCCTATTTATACAAGTCAAGAAAGAAACGTACTCTGGCCTCATAATAGAAGGAAACGGGTGAGTTAAATAGGAAGAGGTGGTAACTCCTGGCATTGATGGGATTTAATAGAATTGATGTCCCATTATGGAGGAGAGTTTCACGGTTGCTTTTTTCATTTACTGACCGCCTTACTCCCATTACACTATCTTGAAACGGGCATTTGTGTATGCCGCACGCTATAGACCACCAAATCAAAACCCTAATGAGCATCCCCCAGTTTATGTTGATGTCTCGAATATTTTGGAAGACATGTAAAATGTTGTTATGGCTTGGGAAGTCGAGCTTGGGGAAATTTCTAGCCAGGTGACCTTCGACGGTCGAGATGTTGCATCTTGAAAGGAGGGGAAACCATTGATCGTTGCAGGCCTTCGCTTTGGTATCCGTGTAGCGAGGTCCAACAGGGTGGAACGACTAGGGTGTGTTTATACTTGGCATGAGGAGACAAGGGTTTTCCATGGGAGCTAGGCGCGCGACCAAGCTATGGTTTCGGGTCTAAGGTCGTGAGGGGACTTTAGACGGCTATGATTTGCTCCTGGGATTGAAGGGAAACCTTTGATGGTCGTCTGGCTAAGATTTGGTAGCCGCATGGGGAAGGCCAGTAGGGTGGCGCGGCATGAAGGGACATGGTGAGGCGTGTTTAGCATGGCGCAGCTGGCTTGGCTAGGTGCGTGACCAAGCTAGGGATAAAGTCATGAGGAGACTTTATACGGCCATGATTTGCTCATGGGATTGAATGGAAACTGTTGATGGGCGCCTGGCTTCAATTTGGTATCCGCATGGGGAAGGCCAATAGGGTGGCGTGGCATGAAGGGCCATGGTAAGGTGTGTTTAGCATGGAGCGACTAGCTTGGCTAGGTGCATGACCAAGCTAGGGATAAAGTCATGAGGAGACTTTATACGGCCAGGATTTGCGCCTGGGATTGAAGGGCAACCGTTGATGGGCTCCTGGCTTCAATTTGGTAGCCGTATGGGGAAGGCCAGTAGGGTGGCGCGGCATGAAGGGCCATGGTGAGGCGTGTTTAGCATGGCGCGGCTAGCTTGGCTAGGTGCGTGACCAAGCTAGGGATAAAGTCATGAGGAGATTTTATACGGCCATGATTTTCTCCTGGAATTGAAGGGAAACCGTTGATGGGCGCCTGGCTTCAAATTGGTTTAGAAACCCTAATTGGTTCCCTTTACTAGAACCGCTACAGAATTCTAGTACGGACTTGGATTTCGATGTTCCTCCCATCAAATCAACCGGAAAAGAATTTCCTATCTCCTTAAGAGTGGATATTTTGGTTTTGAACTCATTCGGGAGGGGGGGGGGGGTGAGGGGGCAAAACAGCCCAAAAGCAAGACTCAGGAAGATTTCATGAGGGAAAGCGGCATGGCCAGGCTATCATGGCATGCCTCGGCGTACCTAGGTTGGCATATGGGGCCAAAGGTTTTACATGGGTGCATGGCGTGGATAGGGCCAAGTTATGGCGCAACTATCTTGGGCTAGGTGTGGCTGGCATAATTTGCTATTGGCACACGAGACGTGGCTAGCATGGATAGGGCCATGGCATGGTGCAATTGGCATGGAGCGGATAGCTTGGGCTAGGCATGGCTGTCATGATTTACCATTGGCATACATGGTGTAGCTAGCATATCTAGGGCCATGACATGGTGCAATTGGCATGGCGCGGCTATCTTGGGCTAGGCGTGGATGGCATGATTTGCCATTGGCACGCGGGGTGAGGCTAGCATAGCTAGGTCAATGGCATGGTGCAATTGGCATGGCGCGTCTAGCTTGGGCTAGGCGTGGCTGGCATGATTTTCCATTGGCATGCGGGGTGCAGCTATCATATCTAGGGGCATGACATGGTGCAATTGGCATGGAGCGGCTATCTTGGGCTAGGCATGGCTGACAAGATTTGCCATTGGAACGTGGGGTGCAGCTATCATGGTTTGCATGCTTTGGCGCGGTAGGGTGTGGCTGGCATGATTTTCCATTGGCACACGAGATGCGGTTAGCATAGATAGGGCCATGGCACAGTGCGATTGGCATGGCGCGACTAGCTTGGGCTAGGCGTGGCTGACATGATTTGACATTGGCACGCGAGGTGAATTAGGGTTTGGTTTGTCGTAACCCTAATTTTAAAAAATATACCCTAGTAATTATTAGGGACATATTAATAGCTTTTATTAATGCGCCTAGTAAATGCTTGTTTTAAGTGTCTGCTAGGGTTTAACGTTTTACGATTTTAACCTAAATTAAAGACTACCATCAACATTAAGTCCCCTGCTTAGCTCGGAACAGGTGCCTTGTTGCGGGGTAAGCATATGATAGTGAAAAACTACATAAATCACTGGAAAGGTGGTCAAGAAAGTCCGACTAACCTTTTAAGTGGCAGGGCGAGTTTTGTTTTCCATGTTGGTGGCCACGACAAAGGGGGCACGGTCTCGGAAGGCGGAGCAGGTGGGTAGATTTAACTGAAAGGGCCGAGAGGAGACGTGGTCTTGGCCACGGAAATGGTATGGTAGAGCAAGCGGGGGAGGCTAGGCGTGGTGGGGCCATGGCAAGGCGAGGCGCGGTCTGGCACGGTGCGACTTTAGCAGGAGGAGGAGCCGCGGCAATGGCGTGGGCGTTCTTGAGCGCGGGACCAGTTTTATCTTTTCCCTTCTTGGCTCAAAATTGGAAATTCTCTCTTCGTTCAAACTCCCACATATCATGTCCATATAAAAGGAGGACCGGCTTCCCCTATTTACGCTTATCCATTCTTCCCAGCTGCGAGACAATAGTAGAGAGGAGCAGATGAGCAAATCCTAGGTATGTCTTCAAACACTTTTCTTTTGCTTTTACCTCTCTCTGTTTTTTTTCTGTTGTTGGTGCAAACCCTAGGCATATGCGCTCCTTTTCACGACCCTGTAGAAAAATTGGCGTGAGTCTTGGGTTCTTTATGCCATAGTTTGTCGTGACACTTAGGCATGAGCACCCTAGTAGCATTGACCGCCCCTTCTCACTGTGCAAGGTAGGTGCGTGACGGTGATTGCCATGCCCCTTCATGAAAACCTAGTTTTTTTTTAGGGTTTGCTCCTTGTTTTGGTCGTTGGACGCGTCTATCTAGCTGGGTGTGAGTCTCCTGGTTGCGTGTAGTCGTGATGTAGAGTATTCCAGCCCCATTATTATTAATAATTTTTTTTTTTTACAAAAGACCTTGAAAAAAATTGACTTGTGCCCAGAGTGGCTCCCTTGCGTCTAGTAAGAATGATTCCTGCATACTTTGTGTAATAATTCCTGCTCCTCTTGTTCCTTTGTAGTTATCACATCGGTGAAAAACACCGTAAGAGGATTTCATTAAGATGTCAACTGTTTCTGTGGTACCGAAAGATGTGAGTAATTCCAATCCAAACATAGATGACGAGTTCTTCACAACATCAGCTACGGTTAAGAGGAACCATCCTCAATACATGCCAATCGTCTTGACCGGTTTGGAGAGTGAAGGAGAAAATCGATTGGCTTGACCAGAAGGCGCAATTAGGTTTTGCCTTCAGAGGGAAGAATATCATGTCTCTCATATCGACTTTAAAATCTCTGCAAGTCCGTTGCGCTTCTTTGAAAAATGGGTACGATTCATGATGGACCAGGAAACTGTAAAGACCAATTTGACAAGGGCGCAGATTTTCGGTGTTGTTGCGGCTGCTGCAGTTCTTCAGACTAGGAAGGACATTCCAGGGTTGGTTGCTTTTGTTTCCAGATGGTGCTCGGACACTCATACGGCCGTTTGCAGGTGGGGCGAGATGACCATTTATTTGGAAAGTGTAGCTGTACTGCTGAACCTTCCCGTGGTTGGAAATCTTGATGTTAAGTTGTCTGCTGATGAAGAAGAAATGCACCCGTCTCTAGTTTCGAAATCAAAGGGGTTCATTCAAGTTCTACGGTTTGGAGAGTGAAGGAGAAAATCGAAAAAGAATGAGACGAAAAGTTGGTGCGGTGTGGGGCGAGATGACCATTTATTTGGGTGGGTGGAAGAAATGCACCCGTCTCTAGTTTCGAAATCAAAGGGGTTCATTCTGAAAAAGAATGAGACGAAGTGGTTTTATGACTGGTGGGTGTGCCAGTGGTTTCCTGACGCATTAGAGCCAAACCAGAAGAATAGTACGCTTCATGTTATGGCATTCCTGGCCCTTTGGCTATCCAGAGATATTTTTGATGACGGCTCGGGAAAGAAGGAAATAAGACATGGACTTATCAAGTTTTCCATAAAATTGGCAAAAGGTGTCGTTCTTCCCCTTGGTGGTTTGTTTCTTGATTCCCTGTATGCACACCTGGACCAGCTGGTTTCGGACATGCGCACCTCGAATGGTCATATGAAAGTGAATTCGTACGTTCATGCCGCCTTTATCCATGCATGGTTGTGGGAGCATTTCGTGAAGTATGCCCCGAAACCGTTGGCCATACTTCCCGAGTCTTGGGGCGGCTCCAGAATACTGCGTTGGTCGAACAGGCGTTGAAAAACCAGTCCGAAATATATTAAGTTTCTTGACAACTCATACGCGGTTAATTTTCGTCCATGGGCTCTGGTACATGCGTCCATGACTCAGGTTAGTACCTTTGCTCCCGTTTCGAACATGTCTTTATCTTATGATGATGAGGGTTTGAGCGTTGGAGAGATGATGTTCATGCTCAGCTGTACACCTGGTCACGTGCCATCTTTTTTCCGAGGGGCTTGCAAAGCTATTTCTTATAAGATTGATAGGGATGCTCGGCATATAGGTTTTGACCAAGGGGTCCCACTTGCTTTCCATCCAGTTGTTTAAGAAACTCTGTTGTCGACTATTCTTGATGTTAGTGTTCTTGTTCCGGGTAAAAGTCTGCCTTTTCTCGGGGAGAGGAGTCCATCAACGACCTCCAAATATAACGCGTTTTGGAAGGACGAATTCCTTATTATCCAGGAATTTGTGAAGTCTGTGGTGAAGAATACCTATGGTAGGCCTTCCGTCGAGGTTTTAGCGAAACATCCATTGTTGAGGGATATCTCTTCGATCAAAACAAAATATGTTGGTCCAGACATGGACAGTCCCCAAGTGAAGGAGCGAAGATCTAAGAATCGTGCAGGCGGTTTCCAGTCGGATCCCACGGCTCTACCGTCTTTTAGCTCATCCAACATGCGGGTATGTGCGGCTCTCTTCTCGACTTATCTTGGATCGTTTATGTTCTCTTCCCCTTTTCTCTGTCTATTTCATTTTTTTTTTGAGAAGGTGTCTTTGTGTTTCGTCCAGGGTTTCAGCAGCACAAACGCCTTTGCCAGACATGCAAGTAGTCAGAAAACATCGCTTTTCGAGACAGAGGATTGCGAGGGCGAGCCTATCCATGGTGATGAAGAATCTGAGAAGGATGAAAGTTCCAAGTCTGGTGGTAGTGAGAGAAATTCTTCTGATAGCAGTGTTGAATCTTCGTCTGGTCAATCTGAAACTGAATCGGTGAGTCCCCTCCATATTATTATTATTATATATATATTTTTTTTGCAGTAAACTAAATCCCTTTTTTAGGAGGAAACGACTCTTGAGGATGATCTTGAAGGGGACGACCACCAAAGCGAAGACGTAAACTTGTTTCCTACTGCGAAAACTGCACCAGCCACCAATTTGAACATGGAGATTCATTGTGTTGAAGGCGCCGCCGCGACTCAGGTGGAGGAGGGTGCTTCGGGGGGTGAAATTGTAGTTAGGTATCTCCCGCCAGTTGTTGGTTCAGTTGCAAGTGCCATCTTTGACCCTCCATACTTGGTCCCTTTCCTAGGCCATGTGCTAATTGGAGGCTTTAGCATGCCAGCTAAATATGTGACGTTATACACCAAGATCTGGAAGAACTATGGTCATATTGCAACGACTAAGAAGATCACTAGTCGACATGCGTTGGTCAAGCGCGTGGAGGAGGCCTTGTCTTCGATTGATGAGATGCGCAACGTGACTGGTTACACGGTTTCCGAGGATGTAATCTTGAGCTGGAAGTTCCATCGTGACACGTGCATGGGCTTCGAATTCAACGTTCCTTGGTTCGTTGAAGGTCTTTCTGCTGTTGAAAGGTTGTTGGGAGAAGCGGTCGAAGGTCCATCCGCGGGTAAGGTGAAGAAGCAGGAAGCATAATTCAAGAAATTGCGCCGGCAATTGAAATTGAAAAGGGCGGCTCTCCAGAGCACAAAGGAGTCCTTTGCCAAGAGGAGCAAGCCGTTGTTGGAAAATTTTCCTTGAATGTATATTTATCTTCTGGACCTCTTACCTTCATTTTTTTTTTTTGAAAGGCAAATGAGACGCCGGGTTTGTGGTTTTGATTTTTTGGTTTTCTGGAGTTGATGGACAAAATTTACCTTGACAATTTTTGATTATATATTTTTAGATAAATATTTCGAATTGAGATGGCTATGAATGAAAGTGATGTACATTTCCCAAGTAGGCCATGGAACCGTGTGTTGGTAGATGGCACGAGGTGAAACATGGTTATAGGTTTTATCAAAACTTGAAAAAGCAGACCTCATATTTTTCCAGAATAAGACTTACTCGGTTTCTCAGGTTTTCTGATGAAAATAAACTTTCCGGGCAAAGGACCAAGTTTTTTTTCTGCTTCGAAAAACATGGCTGCGGGAAGTCCCCAGTGTTCCGAATCATTGATGAGTTGTCTAATGATCGAGCCATCAACCTCTGGGAAGACCATTTTTCTCTTAACCCTTGGGGAGTCCCCAGCCATCCCCTGTCATGTCATGACTGATAATCGAGTCGTCGAGTAGAGTGAGTCGCCTTCCACTACCATCCTGATGCCTGGGTCGAAGAACAAGATTGACAGTATAAAATTGACATTGTAACCGATAGATCAATCCTCCCGCTGTGGTCGCCAATTGTTTATGGGTGAAAATAGTTTCTACCGGTTTTGGTAATTGCATGTGTGAAGGTGAGAAACATTTTAAACCCTAAACAATGTACTACATGGGAGTACTTTTAAGTTCGAGAGATCAATCTGTACAAGTCCGGCCTAAACCAAGAAATGGCCGTTCCATACTTGCTTCGGTCATAAAGTGGAGGAGAAGGGCTGGTTTAGGGAGGGAAGCGAATAGAGTGTTGAAACCAGAATAATTCTATAGTAGAACTTGACTTGTATCATAAGGTGAAATCTTTGGGAAAGCTAGCAAGAGTTGCTTTTCTGAGTGCGGTGTTTTTCTCCTGACCTAGAACTTGTGCTCTGGTGGAAATAGGTAAGCCTATTTATACAAGTCAAGAAAGAAACGTACTATGGCCTCATAATAAAAGGAAACATATGAGTTAAATAGGAAGAGGTGGTAATGCCTGGAATTGATGGGATTTAATAGAATTGATGTTCCATTATGGAGGAGTGTTTCACGGTTGCTTCTTTCATTTACTGACCGCCTTACTCCCATTACACTATCTTGAAAAGGGCATTTGTGTATGCCGCACGCTATAGACCACCAAACCAAAACCCTAATGAGCATCCCCCAGTTTGATGTCTCGAACGTTTTGGAAGATATGTAAAACGTTGTTGTGGCTTGGAAAGTCGATCTTGGGGAACTTGCTAGCCAGGTGACCTTCGATGCTCGAGATATTGCATCTTGAAAGGAGGGGAAACCGTTGATCGTTGCACGCCTTCGCTTTGGTAGCCGTGTATCGAGGTCCAACAGGGTGGCACGGCTAGGGTGTGTTCAGACTTGGCATGAGGATCCAAGGGTTTTCCATGGGCGCTAGGCACACGACCAAGCTATGGTTTCGGGTCTAAGGTCGTGAGGGGACTTTAGACGGCCAGGATTTGTTCCTGGGATTGAAGGGAAACCGTTGATGGTCGCCTGTCTTCGATTTGGTATCCGCATGGGGAAGGCCAGTGGGGTGGCGCGTCATGAAGGGCCATGGTGAGGCGTGTTTAGCATGGCGCGGCTAGCTTGGCTAGGTGCGTGACCAAGATAGGGATAAAGTCATGAGGAGACTTTATACGGCCAAGATTTGATCCTGGGATTGAAGGGCAACCGTTGATGAGCGCCTGGCTTCAATTTGGTAGCCGCATGGGGAAGGCCAGTAGGGTGGCACGTCATGAAGGGCCATGGTGAGGCGTGTTTAGCATGGCACGGCTAGCTTGTCTAGGTGCATGACCAAGCTAGGGATAAAGTCATGAGGTGACTTTATACGGCCAAGATTTGCTCCTAGGATTAAAGGGCAACCATTGATGGGCGCCTGGCTTCAATTTGGTAGCCGCATGGGGAAGGCCAGTAGGGTAGTGCGGCATGAAGGGCCATGGTGAGGCGTGTTTATCATGGCGCATCTAGCTTGGCTAGGTGCGTGACCAAGCTAGAGATAAAGTCATGAGGAGACATTATACGGCCAGGATTTTCTCCTGGGATTGAAGGGCAACCGTTGATGGGTGCCTGGATTCAATTTGGTTTAGAAACCCTAATTGGTTCCCTTCACTAGAACCGCTATAGAATTTAGGTTTTGAACTCGTTCGGGGGGGGGGGGAAGCAAGACTCAGGAATATTTCATGAGGGACAGCGCCATGGACAGGCTATCATTGCATGCCTCAGCGTAGCTAGGTTGGCATATGGGGCCAAAGGTATTACATGGGTGCATGGCGTGTCTAGGGCCAAGTTATGGCGCAACTAGCTCAGGCTAGGTGTGTCTGGAATAATTTTCCATCGGCACACGAGACGTGGCTAGTGTCACACCTTCAAACTCACCAAGAATTTTCTGCGAAAGTGTAACCCGGCAGCACAATGGTCTTGTGAATCGAACTTCACCCACTTGCACTTAAACCTTATAAGTTTGCACCTATGCAAATAGCCAACACATCAGGTCAATCAGAGGAAGTCTTTTATAGCCTTCTTTCTCTTCTCTAAGCTCATCAAATGCACCCCATAATGCACTCAATTCATGCCATACTTTACCAACAACAATCATCCAACCAAGAACACTTAGAACATGACACAATCAAATATTTTTATTGCATCAAAGGTAAGAAATACAAAACTTTCCCACTTGGGGACTTACACAGACTTGTTCACTCCCTGAACCAAGTCTAAGTCTTACAAAAACTCTCCTATTCACTCACATATGCAAACTTCACTCTCACATATGTTAGGCTAACTCTCACACAGGATAGCTACCGAATTTCCCATGACTTAGGACTATTTATATAGTAGCTTTGCTTGGCCAAACCGTGCATAACCGTTACACACACATGGGACAGCCATTTGTCCCATCAGGTAGTTTCTATAACCGCCAACTTGCTTTTCAACCGCCACCTTTTGTGTTGTCAAGCCAACAAGTTCCACTTCTGTTCTAGGTGGTTATAAACCTTCCACATGGTTATAAAATCCTTTATAACCGCTCCTCTCTTGTCTCACTTCATTGGCATGCTTATGAAGCTCGTAACCAACTCGTAACCGTCACTTGAGCCTTATTGCGCCACTTGTCTTGGCCTACTAGATTCTGCCTTGCGCCAACGTACAACCCTCTTGGCCCTGCATTTTTATTACTCTAAGATAATGCACAGACACTCTTTAGGCTTTACTTGTCGAGGCCAACTCCTTAAGCTCACTCTAGTTACTCATGCATCACATATGCTTCACTTCGCCAATTAGCTTGACAATAGCAATGCAACTCTTGCATTGCCAACTTGTTTGCATTGTTCAAGCTTTGGCCAGACTTAAACTAATTCCATAGACCAACTCTTGATCTATTCTACACTCTTGCATCATCCTTGAGTTTGGGCCAACTCAATTCCACGGATATTCCTTAATGCCAACATCACATGTTGCATCTGTCACTTTGGCTTCGTCTTGCCTTCTCCTTAATGAAGCTTCATTGTGTCGGCCAATAAGCTTCATTCCTTAGCCAAATATCTTTACAATGTAGCACCACTCTTGCGCTTCATTGGCCCTGTAGGGTCATGTCATTCTCGACACATAACGGTTATACAATATACCGCTATTATAGCTTCGCAATGCGCCATTACGGCGGAACTCTGACATGGCCTGCAACTCTGTAACGCGTCATCATTATGCGTCACTTGCAGCACCGTAATAGACTTCCCCCACCTAATCTGTTCAACGCCCTCGTTGAACGCAACCAAGTATACTCAACATACTTTTTCTTCGGCCTTGTACACTTCTGAGCCACTCAGAATTCAGCAAACTTATTTAGCATTCCTTCTTGCCAAAACTTTTATGCCTAGTACCACATGCCACCACTTAGATTTAATTATTTTATATTGATCCTACTGACTTGTACTGTTGTTTTCACGTTGCGCATACATTCCAACTCCCACTACAACCGTATATCAACACCCAAATGATACTTGGAAATTCTTTTTGCCAATTCCCTGAATTGTACTTGAATTTCGCATGAATCATTTGCGCCTAAGTGTACGCACTGAGTGATTCTTCTCAATTTGATCATCATGATCATTGCCATCGCTTTCCGACTTCGCCTCTTGCATCTCACTCAACGTGATAAGGACTTATAAACGACTTGGCTTCATTTTCAATCAGTTTTGTCGATTACACACCGTTGAACTGTTGTTCTCCACGCTCCTCATTAAGCACGTCACAAAGTGAATAGGGGTTCTCTTCGCATTAGACACCCGAATTCAACACTTCATGCCTCACCAAACTCTGATTATACAAACAACATTCAAGAACTCATTTATATGAATGTGGCCACCAAGTATAAACTCTATACTTATGCCATTTTGCATACCCGAACTGGAATAGTGAGTGTTCTTTGCTTAACTTCCATGCAACAAAACTATTGAGTTGCACAGCCCATTTAAAACTGTGACTAACTATCTTTTTGGACATATCATTAGCTAACCCTTTAGATGTCCATATGCTATGCCTTCAAAGCCAATATGTCTCCAAATAATTCTTTGAACTGCATTGCTAATTTCCTGGAAAGTGTGTGTGTCTTTCTCTAAGGCCATGAGTTCTACCCAACTCATGCTTGTTGGTAAAATGATTTCTTACTTGCTTCATTGCTTGCACCGTCGCTGCCCATCTGCCGTCGTGCTATTTTGCAATCCCCAAACAGCAACATCATTTCTACGTCAACTAGGACCCCTGTCCTATGCTTTGCTTATTAGCTTTCAACTTGTCTTGCTATTGCATACGTTAGGCTAAGTATGCTACTTGCAGCATCTTCCCATGAACTAGCTTTACATCGTAAATAAAGAGGCAATGCTTTATAAACGAAAACACCCTCGTTCATTAATGCTCTTACACAACAAGACCATGTACCATTACATGATTGATCATCAACTGATCTCTTCTGGAAAGCTAAAACTTCATTAACAAAGCAACTTGCTTACACCAAAGAAAAGTATGTACAAACTTGAAGACTCAAATAAAAGTCTGTACAACCAAACTCTACACACAGAGTTTGCATCAATCAACAACTAAAGCTACATAGAACAAGGTCAGGAACACTCTTTTTTCTGGCATCAAAGTGTCGCCAATGGAGACAACAACACTTACTCTTGTTCTTAGCTTAGTTTCTTTCTTTGTCGAAGTGAGCGACAACTTCGCTGCGTGGTCTCTTCCTTGAACCATCACTTCGGCCTCCATGAGTCTTGATAGAATGACCCCCATAGTCATTCCCAACTGATGCGTTGAGTTGTGATTTGAGTGGACAGCTTCTAGCGAAATGCAAACCTTTGCAAATGAAACAACCCTTATACTTCCGGGCTAAAGGGAATAATTCATCTTCCTTCGGTTCATGCTTGCGCTTACTGCCTACATATTTTTCCTTCCTTTTGGCTTCACCTTCACAGATTTGCACATCTTCAGTCGTTGTGCAACTAGTAAGCCCTCTTACCACTGGAATAGCCATCTGGATACTCTGGATTTTGCGCCTCTTAAGTTCAGCAATTACACTCGAACTTGCACCAGCCATAAATTGGAACATCTGATCTTCTTCACTCATGCCACATACTTCTTGCACCAATGCAAGGAAGTTTTTAGCATAGGCCTGTGGTGTACTCGTCATTTTTAGCCTACGTAAACTTTCTCTTGAATACCAAACACCATTTCTCGGCCAGAACTGACATCTCAGTCCCTCTTTCATGTCATCCCATGACATAGGATTGGAATAACCATCCGCTTCATCTTCTTGCAGCATAGTTCTCCACCAAACCTTTGCATCACCACCAAGGTAATTGCCCGCGAGAGTTACTTTTTGTTCTTCCCTAGTTCCATTCGCCTCAAAGTATGCCTCAACGTCATACAAGAAATTCTCAATTTCTCTAGCATTTCTGGAACCTACGTAAATTCTTGGCTCGGAGACTCGACTTGAGCTTTCTCCATGCACGTTTTCCCCTAAAAACATGCCGTTACTGATTAACCCGCGAATGCTTGCCACTTCCTCAGACATTTGCTTCGCATGGATTGTTAGTATGGTCTTTATGTCACTGAATTGCACCTTCAATTCAGTCACTTCAGCATTGGTTTCGCAATTCAACAAGGTTGCATCGGAAACCTTGTCCTCGACTACACCAACCCTTTCGTCAAATTCTTTAAACAAATCTGATGTTCTTCCTTCAAGTAGGTCTAGCCTGCCCTTATCTTCAGAAACAAGAGGATTTACAAGGCTATCACAGCCCATGTCTATGAGAAAATCATCAAGATTATTGCCATACTCCTCAAGCTGATCAAACGTACCCGGTAGTTCTTCGTCGATCATCATGCCATTAGAACTCATTTCTAATGCAATATTCTGAAAATAATGCGCCACTTACTTGCTCACAGGAAAATAGCTTTAGAGGGAAAGAATCACTAGTGTATTATCCAACAAATACACTCGAACTGTGTACCAAACATAGCTCTGATACCCGAACTGTCACACCTTCAAACTCACCAAGAATTTTCTGCGAAAGTGTAACCCGGCAGCACAATGGTCTTGTGAATCGAACTTCACCCACTTGCACTTCAGCCTTATAAGTTTGCACCTATGCAAACAGCCAACACATCAGTTCAATCAGCGGAAGTATTTTATAGCCTTCTTTCTCTTCTCTAAGCTCATCAAATGCACCCCATAATGCACTCAATTCATGCCATACTTTACCAACAACAATCAGCCAACCAAGAACACTTAGAACATGACAAAATCAACTCTTTTTATTGCATCAAAGGGAAGAAATACAAAACTTGCCCACTTGGGGACTTACACAGACTTGTTCACTCCCTGAACCAAGTCTAAGTCTTACAAAAACTCTCCTATTCACTCACATATGCAAACTTCACTCTCACATATGTTAGGATAACTCTCACACAGGCTAGCTACCGAATTTACCATGCCTTAGGAATATTTATACAGTAGCTTTGCTTGGACAAACCGTGCATAACCGTTACACACACATGGGACAGACATTTGTCCCATCAGGTAGTTTCTATAACCGCCAGCTTGCTTTTCAACCGCCACCTTTTGTGTTGTCAAGCCAACAGGTGCCACATCTGTTCTAGGTGGTTATAAACCTTCCACATGGTTATAAAATCCTTTATAACCGCTCCTCTCTTGTCTCACTTCATTGGAATGCTTATGAATCTCGTAACCAACTCGTAACCGTCACTTGAGCCTTATTGCGCCACTTGTCTTGGACTACTGGATTCTGCCTTGCGCCAACGTACAACCCTCTTGGCCCTGCATTTTTATTACTCTAAGCTAATGCACAGACACTCTTTAGGCTTTACTTGTCGAGGCTAACTCCTTAATCTCACTCTAGTTACTCATGAGTCACATATGCTTCACTTCGCCAATTAGCTTGACAATAGCAATGCAACTCTTGCATTTCCAACTTGTTTGCATTGTTCAAGCTTTGGCCAGCCTTAAACTAATCCCATAGACCAACTCTTGATCTATTTTACACTCTTGCATCATCCTTGAGTTTGGGCCAACTCAATTCCACGGATATGCCTTAATGCCAACATCACATGTTGAATCTGTCACTTTGGCTTCGTCTTGCCTTCTCCTTAATGAAGCTTCATTGTGTCGGCCAATAAGCTTCATTCCTTATCCAAATATCTTTACAATGTAGTGCCACTCTTGCGCTTCATTATCCCTGTAGGGTCATGTCATTCTCGACACATAACGGTCTATACAGTATACCGCTATTATGGCTTCGCAATGCGCCATTACGGCGGAACTCTGACATGGCCTGCAACTCTGTAACGCGTCATCATTATGCGTCACTTGCAGCACCGTAATAGCTAGCATGGATAGGGCCATGGCATGGTGAAATTGGCATGGTGCGGCTAGCTTGGGCTAGGCATGGCTGGCATGATTTTCCATTGGCACGCGGGGTGCAGCTAGCATAGCTAAGGCCATGGCATGGTACAATTGGCATGGCGTGGCTGGCATGATTTTTCATTGGCACGCGGGGTGTGGCTAGCATAGCTAGGGCCATGACATGGTGCAATTGGCATGACGCGGCTATCTTGGGCTAGGCGTGACTGACATGATTTTCCATTGGCACACGGGGTGCGGATAGCATAGCTAGGGCCATGGCATGGTGCAATTGGCATGGCGCGGCTAGCTTGGGCTAGGCGTGGCTGACATGATTTTCCATTGACATGCGGGATGCAACTAGCATGGTTGGCATGCTTTGGCGCGGTAGGGCGTGGCTGGCATGATTTTCCATTGGCACACGAGATGCGGTTAGCATAGATAGGTCCATGGCACGGTGTGATTGGAATGGCGCGGCTAGCTTGGGCTAGTCGTGGATGGCATGATTTTCCATTGGCACGCGGGGTGCGGCTAGCATGGTTGGCACACTTTGGCGCGGTAGGGTGTGGCTGGCATGATTTTCCATTGGCACACGAGATGCAGTTAGCATAGCTAAGGCCATGGAATGGTGCGATTGGCATGGCGCGGCTAGCTTGGGCTAGGCGTGGCTGGCATGATTTGCCATTGGCACGCGAAGTGAATTAGGGTTTGGTTTATCGTAACCCTAATTTGAAAAAATATACCCTAGTAATTATTAGGGACATATTAATAGCTTTTATTAACGCTCCTAGTAAATGCTTGTTTTAAGTGTCTTCTAGGGTTTAGCGTTTTACGATTTTAACCCTAAACTAAAGACCACCATCAACAGTAACGAAACAAGATATTGCGGAATCACAAACGATGAGATGAATATGTTTGTGATTTCTTTTTATCTTGCCCTATTGGAGATATAATCTCAAGCCAATATTTAAATTGAACTCATACGATAGAAAATGGCAAGATCAGATCGCTCAAATACAAGAGAAGTAGTTTTTTCTGGCTTCACAATCCCAATGAAGTATTTAAGTTGTTAACCTACAGGGTCTCGAGAAGAACCTAAGGTTAAAGGAGAATCGACTCTAGCTAAACCAACTAGTATCACACAGGAGGTGTGGGGATTAGTTTTTCTAGTTGCTAGAGTTCTCATTTATATAGTTTTCAAATTAGGGTTTGTGATCAATGTTATTTTAGTAACAAAGCATTCAATATTCAACGTTAGATGAAAAACTTGATTCAACCAAGCTAATATCTTTCAACCGTTAGATCGAAACTTAGCTTGTCATACACAAATGAAATTTATTTCATTTAGGTTTGAGTAACCGTACCTAAACATGTACACTTAGTTGGTTCACAAATAGTTAACCAATGGTTAGATATATGAGCACTTTCATATTAACCATATTCATCTTTCTCATAAATAGTTCAAATGACTTCAAAAGAACTAGTTGAAGAGTTGTTCAATTGGTTAGGTCTTTATGCATAGACACAATTGAAACAAAATCGATTTGGTTCATTAGAATCAATTCATGAACAATATAGCCACGGTTTGCAAAGATTGCATTCCTTATAATTATTGTTTTAAGTTCATGAATTACCTATTTGAGAAATAACCAGCTTGGGTACGCGTACGGGTATGCGTACCTTAGCTACCGGATTTGAGTTTCCAAACTCAGCTGAGTATTTTGGGTATAAAAATTCTGCCAGTATGCGTATGGGTGCGCATACCTAAGGTGACTGGTTTATGAGTTCGTAAATTCCAAACTCAGCAGAATTTTCCGGGAGGAAAAGTTTCTCCAGTATGCGTACCTAACCTATCTCCTTTACCAATACCGTATGCACACACTTGGTTTCCGGTACATGGATTTATACACTAATGTGCGAACACACTATATATGCTAATATCCATAAATGGTTACGTAATCTCAACTCTTCATTTCAATCATTAAAACATATTTCTATAATGTTATAACAGTCGTTATTCACAACTATCGTCATCAAAGTTATTTTTAAGTTTGAAACGTCATCATGAATTTCGTCATGGGTAACGATGAAAAATGGTTAAAGCGAAAGCTTACCAACACATATTTCGAGAAATAGATAGGCGAGTAAACTCGGCTTTAAATAGCAAATGTGTATGTATGAAAACTATCATACTTATATGACTTTTGTCTCAAGAGTAGGAGATAGAGTAGATATCCTTTTGAGTGATAGATAAGTTCAAGTCTCCACATACATTTTAGTCGGATGAAGTTTCACTGGTTCCTTGAGTAGTTCTTCGTCTTCGTAAGATAATCGCCATGGAGTATGGACCTCAACTACACTTAACTATCCTAGTCTGAGACTTAGATATAAGTAGACTAGAAATCAAGACATATAGTTTTGACAACTAAATTTTAAAAAAACTAGCTTGAGATAGCAATGCTTGCGAGTTCGACTGAGCAATGCTTTAACAAGGATCTAAGATAAATCTTATCACATATTTAGAGACCATTGAAAAAAGAACGTCTGCTACAATTATGATAACCCTCTCAACTATACTCATGGTGCACCTAATTTAAATGGAGAAGGACAATACTTGTCAAAACTTGAAAACAAGGCAACGAACTACTGATTCTAATACCACGACTGATAATTCTTTATAGAATAACAATAGTTGCTGCAGATCAAAATAATTATCTTTCCATAAAACAAAAATAATAAGCTAAAAACAAGAAAAAAAATATTAAAAACAAAACTAAAACATCAGCAAAATTACACGATCAAAATTCAAAGAGAAGAAATTAAATGGCTTCGTCTAGGTACCAATCTATAATCCCAAACCTCAATTCCTTGTATACAACATTAGGTCAACCAAATTAATTAACTGCGCCCCTATTCTTTGTTTGATTCGCGAAGAAACTCCACCAATCAAGGTCATGCACCCCATATTCGGTATATGATTTACAACGTAGGATTTACATCAAAAGAAATAAGAAGTATTTCAACTTCCTGAACATACTACTTCTAGTTTGCAGGTCAAACTGAAATAACAACACTAACAATCGAAATTAGTTTGAAGGTCAAACTGAAATAACAACATTAACAATCGAAATTTTACCTTCATACGTCATACCAAAAATAAATGAATGTAATTATAGTAATACTATCAGTTTCTCTTATATTTCTTAACAAAAACAAAATTTCTTCTTGTACATTTTACATTAATTCTAGTAAAGTGTGATATGGGGAGGCGTGGGCGAAGGTGGACTTCGAGTGGGGTTAATTTCAAAATGGTTAAGCCTGAACTTTCCGTCATGCTTATTACTAATCCATTTGAATGGTTGCCGAAATCGAATCCAGGGAGCTCTCTCGTAGGTTCACCCCTGACCTGTGTGTAGATATATTTGGAAAAGAAGGAGGCAACATGCGATGTATTTTGGAAAAATGGATGATTTTACTATTTCAAATAGAGATAGAGATGACCATTTCCCCCACCCTTATCCATGCCTATGAGTACCCATCACCCGCACAAACGGGGATGTGTTTGGGAATGGTAATACCCGAAATTACTGTTACAGGAACAGGGTGGGGATGGGATTCAAGGTCCCCGCACCGTACCTTTCATTTTCTAGGATCAATACTTTTATATTAGAATTTACATCTTACGAATTTAGTATTTTTTTTAACGTTCATTAAACGTTCAAAGGAATAAAGTATTTCTCTATAATTATAAACCTCTGTATCGATTAGTGATTATTGTTTTTTAATTGTTAATTATATTTTCTATCATGTACCGATTTGCAATCATTAGACGAGTTATTCATTCACTTATTATATTCTTGTTCGTTCTTGGTCATCCATTACTTTCACTCCTTTATTCTGAGTAGACACATTATCTATAAGTTATGATAAAAAGAAATTGAAGAAGGTGATGATGCTAAGGTGGAAGAAGATACCTAATAATCAGCAATTAAGAAGTAAAAAGAATACTGATAATCATTTATGGACTAATTATTTTTTTTTGCTTGTTTTAAGAAGAATTAATTTATGAATTTAAGATTTTAGAATATGTTGTTTTTAGATTGTTATTGTTATTTGAATCATATATTAACTTAGGATTATGTGTAACCTATGAAAACCTATCCCATACAAGTATTACCCGTACCCACCCTGTTCCAATTCATATGGGAAAAAGGGAGGGTATGTGTATTTTTATTTAGAGAAGGGCATGTCTATGACCATCCCTAACTTCAAGATATATTAAGATATAATAAATGGATTTTTCTAAAAAGTTTTATTTGAATCACCATGATACCTGTAGGTGTAAATTATCCACAGATCCAGGTGGCAACATCTCAAGCCTTGGCGCACCTAAAAACGAAGGGACGCGAAGCATGGAGTGAAGACCAGCAGGCGCGAGATTTAAGGTGCCACGTGGATCGGGCGTGCAACTGTCGGACAAGACTTGACCCAGACCTCTGACAAAGCTGACAAGACGGGACAGGGTGGGTCAAACGAGGTGCAACGGTCAAAAGGATAAGAAAGTACGTGATGCATCGGCCCATCGCTAAGGCGACAGATAGGACAGGCGACATCGTGTCAAGAGAACACCCGAAGAGGTCGGCTCAGACGAGAGACGGGCGAGGAATCAAGATACGTCGGCCATAGGAGACGACATGAGTCGGCCCGAGTACAGAACTGCAAAATGGATGTAACATGACCAACACCCTAACTTGGTTGTATGAAACTTCTCTTATAAATAGAGTGACTTGTATTCAAGAAATCTAGGTTGTAATTTGGAGAGAGAGAGAGAGAAACTCGAGTTTTCACCAAGGAGAAGAAAGTGAGAAGTAAGTTCATCTTTGTAAGGAAATCCGACTAAGAGCAACACCTTTGTAACACTTTGAAGTAATAAGATTCACCCTTTCACCCCCGTGGACGTAGGTAATCATACCGAACCACGTATATCTTGTGTTCATTGTTAAGTGTTTACTTTCATTCGACTTGAGTAGAAGCTTTCTATCCTTTGGATGTAGTTGGTAGTAAAATGCATCTACATTCTGGCGCCGACTAAGGGGATCACGACTAAGATCTCCGGATACCTTGCCGTGGAGACCTTCAGAGACGATCAAAAGCTCCCAAATACACGTTAATGTGTTGTGGTTGAAGCTACGATGAACTCTGTTGGCCGAAATAATGTTTTCTTTGAGTCATTTGCTATGCATGTAAAGCTAGAATAGTTGTAGTTTCTTCGAAAGTAACAGTTCTCGTATTTTCTTCTCCCGTCAACAGTTCGATCAGCAAAGAATCTTCATAAGCTCACCAGCGACTAACAGTTCGGGTTAGAAGCTAGATGAAGAATTTGTTGAAAGGACGACTGTTTGTTTCCGATAGTTGAGTGATCTGTGACGTCAAGCAAGTCGTTCTCTAGCTACGGAATGGAGTTTAGCGTTTAGATTTACCAAGAGTACACGATTTAGATATCTCCTAGTGTGTTAAGATGCTAACCGATTAGAGATTTTGCCGGCGGTGTAACATAAGTTGTCGGAAAGGTCATGATTAGGTCTCGAGAAAGTGGAGCCATTACAAACTTAGTTTGAGTCTTGGGGTTGCGTGCCGTACCATTTAAGCATCATGTGCATAAGTTCAATGATTTGGAGCATGTAGAACAAAGGACAAACTAACTTAAATGCATAGGTCGGGTACTGAAAGCGACGTCGTACGGAGAGATACGGACGAATGAGAAAAGACTGACACAGATTCAGCGTAGGATCAGAAAAGGATAGATAGGTGGACCCACCTGAGTAATAGGAAGAAATTTTGTCACCAAGGGCAGGCGTAGTAGTAACTGTGGTGTCAGTCGAACTTTTAGGTCTTTTGTTTGAACTTATGTTCTAAAAGTCAGGTCAAAGTAAGGTGTTCTTTGTATTTGCTGACGTAGGTTGGGGCGATACTCGGCTGACTACGCGAAGTACCCGATGGCTAGCACTTCAGGAACGAGAAGGATGTTGAGGAATCGTACAGTAACTAGCAGAAGCATGCAGGCAGGGGTAACTGGGCCGAGGCAAGAAGACAGTCGACAACCACCGCCCGAGGAATCTCATGCAGCTGCGCGAGGAATGCCAACTGTCGATGAGGAGGTCGATCTGGGGCGAGACGATAACACCCTACCCTTGGACCAAGTTATTTTGACTCAGAGAAGAGTTGAACAAGTTGATGGGCTCACAGCTTCAGACACCGATGACGATGAGGTAGCGCTTGCAACACAATCCCAGAGACAAAGAGCGAGGCAGCAAGTAGAGTACCAGGAAGCCCTAGCGAAAGAGCAAGAGCGTCTCAGGCAGATTCAGCTGGGACGAGGAACAACTAGCAATATCGGCCCAACACTTGTTCACACGGTTGGCCACATAACCGGTCCGATAATACCCCCACCACCCCCTTATGTACAGCCTCGGCCACACAACCCAAATGGGCATTCTAGTCATGAAAGCACGGACCCGACATTATTGGCAATTTTGGAGAGTCAAAGGAGACAAGAAGCGGCACTAAGAGAGCTCCAACAACGGAACCTCGCTTTGGAATATGAGAACTATCAGTTGAGGAATCAGCGAACCAGATCAAGAGGCTCGTCCAGCCGAGGAACATCGATCTACCATGACCGATCAGGTCACGCGCCACCTATGATGGGGCCGAGCAACCCTAATCAGTCCGGCCGATCAGGACAGCCACCATCGCCTCCGGTACCCCCCACGCAAAGATATGGGCCACCCGAGGACTCGTCCACTGATGAGGATAGGCGAGATAGAGACGGGCGACAAGAACGAGCAACAGAGGCCAAATTCAAGGAATTGGAGGCAAAAATCAAAGAGCTCTCGGGCGGAGGCGAAGAGAACAAATTGGCAGAAATCATGAGCGAAGCCGAGAAGACGCCCTTCTCTCAAGAACTCGAACATATGCCGTTCCCACCAAAGTGTACATTACCTACATTTCCTTCTAGGTTCGACGGAATAGGAGATGCGATCGAGCATCTGAATATGTACACCATGTCGCTAATCCAATGGAAGAACAACTAGTTTGAATTCTTTTGAGGAAAACAAAACCTAGTTATGACTTGCATATTTATGGTAGTCATGTGTAAATTCTTTTCTTTATTTTTTTGGGTTTTCGAAATAACTAAAAATGTATTGGACAATAATAACTATTATGTAGGAAGGTAACTTGATTTCTCTTTGATTAAACAAAATACCATCCCGGAGGGCGAGGCACGAGACTGGTTCTATTCGCTTCCACACTGGGTCGATTAATGGGTATGAGATGTTAGTGAAGCCTTCCTTGAGACCTGGAGCATACATCTTACATGGTCCTCGTAAGATGTCCCAAGACAAAGACGTCCTCGAACTCGGTGAGTAGGATCATCTCCTTCATTTCTTCGTAGATAATGTCGTTCGATCTTCACATTTCGTGGTTCTTCCTCCGTTCTCAAGTTGATTGTTTCTTCTTCCAGAATCTTCGGGCTCTTTTTCATTTTTTTCGCGACGTTGCTTTGGATCTCTTCGGGAACGTCTTTCAGGCAAGTTATCATTTCTTCATCCTCATATTCAAACTTTCCGTAATGACATCCTCCAAAACCAAGACATCATGCTCTTTTTATTTCGAAATCACCTTTCTATATTTTTTTGTTTTTCGATTTTTTTTGGATTTTTTCAATTTTAATGGTGAATTATCATACAAATACCATTCGGGGTCCACGAGGATTCTTGAGGTTGTCCTTCAGACTTTCGTCATTCACATCATAGTCATTGGGAGAAGATAACCTCATTCTAGTGTATGTGGAACCTTTTGCGATTCCATTTTTCTCTTAGCAACGACATTTGTTTGGTCCTCTCTTTTGTCGTCGGTGTCATCTACCTCAATGAAGTTGATTCCCGATTTCCTTGATCGGAAGTGGATTTTGTTGTATATTAGGTTTTTTGATCCGTATTTGCCCAAAGAAATCTTGGATAAGATGTTTCGGACGAAACATGAATTGGTATCGTGTCCGCTCACATGCTTTGACTCATCGTAAAGGTTTGGGATTAGGTCGGGCTTAGGATCTCGGAGTTGAATTAATTTTTCCTTAACTAGCCTAGGAAGGTAGTCACTCAGGTCCGGAGAAAATACTCGAGCCCACCTTTTCTCGACATATTGTTGTCCTTTGTCTTGGCGGAATGCATTAGTGACCAAGCCTCTGATGTAAGTAGGTGTTGCAACATAATTGAATTTCCTTCTTTTTGTCAAGCTTTTTCCGATGGTCGGAACATTTCGAGAGAGCCTTCATGTGCCGTTCCCACCAAAGTGTACATTACCTACATTTCCTTCTAGGTTCGATTTTTCTATTTTTGGGAGAACAGGAGATGCGATCGAGCATCTGAAGATGTACACCATGTCGCTAATCCAATGGAAGAACAACCCGGTAGTCATGTGTAAATTCTTTCCAGCCATCCTGGAGGGCGAGGCACGAGACTGGTTCTATTCGCTTCCACCTGGGTCGATTAATGGGTATGAGATGTTAGTCGAAGCCTTCCTTGAGACCTACATGCACAACAGTCGACCTCGGCCTAGATTAAACAAGTTGTTTACCCTCGCCCGAAGATTCATGGAGCCCTTAAGAACCCTGACCGATAGGTGGAGGAAGCTATGTACTGACATTGGGAAGGTGCCGGTAGATCAGGCCATCTTTGGGTTTGAAAACGCGTTAGGGAGATCGGACCCCATCTGGATAGCCATGTTCTCCGAGAAGCCGAAAACCTTAAAGGAAATGAGAAAAATGCAGGAGCATTACATCGCTTTGGAAGAAATTCAGGCCGAGTCAAGAGATAGAGGGATACAAGAAGCTAGTGCTGAAGCGGGTATTGAAGCTAAAGCGGTCACAGACGACCCTATTAGGCGACCAGAAAAGAGATCGGATCCACCCCAGAGAAGCAGTGAAAAGAGAGAGTGGATCGCTAAAGGGAAGAAGCCGAGGCAGGAAGCCCGATCGTATACCCCCCTAAATGCTCCCTTGGAGGAGGTATTCAAGGAAGTCGAGAAGAGAAACGATATCAACTACCCAGCGTCGAGGGGAGTTCAGTTCCAAGAGACCAGGGAGCACCCCGAGTACTGTCACTACCATCAGTATAGGGGCCATTCCACCAACAACTGCCGAGAAGTAAAAGATATCGTTCAACATCTCATCCGAGATGGGTATTTGAGGCAATTTGTCCGGCACCCACCACAGCCGATAGCAACACCTGATGCACCAATTCATCAAGTCCGCATCGATAGAACAACTCAGTTCGTGAGTACCATTTCACACTCGGCTATTCAAGACTACACGCTCGGCCCAGTAATTACTTCTAGGATCCATAAAAGGGATCGGGATGGAAAGGAAATATTTAGCGTAGCTAAGGCCCTACCAATGGAGCCTTGGATGGTGCAACCCATTTCGTTCTCGGCCAAGGATGTCCCAGCAAATGGACAAGCACACAGTGACCCATTGGTCATCACCTTACTGATCGAAAATTGGGGAGTAAGAAGGATTCTTGTGGATATTGGAAGCTCAGTCGAGGTGTTATTCTACGACACGTTCAGAAGAATGAAACTATCAGACGACATGCTCGTCCCCTCAACGTATCGCATCTACGGTTTCAATGGAACAGTAACTATCCCCAGAGGCGAGATAACCCCGAGGGTCTCGGACGATGGAGGCTTCCTCGATACACTGACTACCTTTTGTGTGGTCGACGTCGCCTCACCTTATGAAGCGATTATCGGGCGGCCATGGATCGCTGGAATTAAAGGGGTAGCATCGGCATACCACCAGAGATTAAGGTTCCCGACCTACAAGGGAATAGCTGAAGTTCTGGGCGACTCCCAAGCAGCACGACAATGCATGCAAGTAGATGCAAAAATAAATGAGGATCGGCGAGCTCGGCAAAGGCGAGAGAAGAGTAAAGCCGAGGAAGTAAAAGATGCAAAGGAATTGGAAGAGGTGATTTCACAAGTGGTCATGGCGTATGAGACCCAAGAGAGGGACCCTTTATAGCAATTAAAGGAAGCGGCTATCTTCCGGGAGAACAAATCAAGTTTTTCGACGGTCGAACCGACTCGGGAAGTAAACTTGGGGACGGTAGAGGCGCCAAAGGTAGTAAGGATCGGGACATTGTTATCGGACGAACAAGAAAGTCAACTCACGACGGTATTAAGGGAAAACTTAGACGCATTTTCCTGGGAGGTGCGCGATTTGGAGGGAATTGATCCGAAGGTCTGCTGTCACCACTTAAAAATTGATCCAAAGTTCAAACCAGTTAGACAAAAAATGAGGCGCATCGCACCAGAATTACAAGCAGCAGTCGAGGCCGAGCTGAAGAAGCTACAAGAATCCGGAATAATCAGGAAATCTCACTACCCACAGTAGATATCTAACATGGTCGTGGTGCCAAAAAAGAAAGGAGGGGTCAGAATATGTATCGATTTCAGCGACTTGAACAAGGCCTGCCCGAAGGACAGTTTCCCCCTCCCCAGCATAGATCAGCTAGTAGAGTCGATAGTCGGATACGAGGCGATGACCTTAATGGATGGATACATGGGCTACAACCAAATACCATTGGCGCACGAGGACCAGGAGCATACTTCTTTCTTCACACCGAGGGGATTGTATTGTTATACCAAAATGCCATTCGGACTTAAAAATGCGGGGGAAACATACCAGAGATTGGTAGGGGACATGTTTGAAGATAAGATTCATGACACCATAGAAGTCTACGTGGACGACATGTTAGTCAAGAGTCGTCGCGCTAAGAACCATGTCCGAGACCTTCAGGAGATTTTTCAGACAATGAGAAAACACAAGATGAAGATTAACCCCGCCAAGTGCGACTTTTGGGTCACATCAGGGAAATTCTTGGGGTATATCATCACCCCTAGAGGAATAGAAGCGGATCCCGAGAAGGTCCGGGCAGTCCTTGAAATGCCGTCTCCCGCGACGGTAAAAGACGTGCAGAAACTAAATGGTTGCATAGAAGCATTGGGGCGATTTGTATCACGGTCATCGGACAAATGCAAGGCCTTTTACGACATCTTGAAGAAAGGAGAAAAATTCCAATGGACGGACGCTAGCGAAGAGGCCTTTCAAAATATCAAGTTACACCTAGCTAGCCTCCCGGTTCTTCAGAGGCCCGAGCCGTCAGAAATTCTCACCCTATACTTAGGGGCGACACCTTATGCCATTAGTGCGGTGCTAGTAAAATCGGAGGGGAATGTGGAGAAGCCAGTGTATTTCACTAGTAAAACATTAAGCCCGGCCGAGAGAAACTATACAAGAATGGAGCAGATGGTACTCGCGCTAGCTTTTGCTGCTTCTAAGCTCCGAACATATTTTCAAGCTCATCGAATACGGGTGCTCACCAAATCGCCTATTGAAGCAGTGTTGGATAGTGCTGGACGATCAGGAAGAATCTCCAAGTGGGGAGCCATAATCAAACAATACGACGTGGTATACGAGACGAGGACCGCGATAAAAGGACAAGTAGTGGCCGATTTCTTGGCAGACTTCCCCCTTAGTGATGAGGATGAGGTAGAAGGTGTACCGGGAATGATGGAGGAACAAGAGGAACCAGCGGACCTATTAGCCGCCAATAGCCCTACCCGATGGGAGGTCTTCGTCGATGGGGCGTCAAACAAAGATGGATCGGGCCTCGGGCTAGTATTTACCACACCAAAGGGGAGGAAGATCGTGCATTCGTTCAGACTAGAATTCAAGGCAACAAACAACGTCACCGAGTATGAAGCGGTGATCCATGCCTTACGAATAATTGTGGAGATGGGGCTGCAAGAGGTCCGCTTGACTAGCGACTCACAATTAGTAATTCGGAAAATTACGGGCCAATACGCTACCCATGATCCTGTGCTGCAAAAATATTGGGAGCTCGCTCAATTTTACATCAAGCAAATACCCAACATTAGATTCCGCCACATCTGCCGAAAAGATAACAGGCACTCGGACGCTCTGTCATACATCGCCTCACAACTAGTAGACCCGAGCATCGAAGGCATACGTGTCATGAGGCTTCTTATCCCGTCTATCCCAGAAACACCAGAAGTACGGGTCGAGGTGGCCATTAACACAGCCGAGAGATACAAAGAAGGCGACTGGAGAAAGCCAATACATCAATACTTAGAGACGGGTGAGCTACCTAAGGGACGGCCCGAGATAAACAAAATCAAAAGCAAGTCGGGCGCCTACGAGCTGCGGGAAGGGATTTTATATAGAAAATCTTACCTAGGACCACTCCTACGATGCTTGAGTAAAGAAGAGGGCCACATAATCCTTCACGAACTACACTATGGAGCGGCCGGAAACCATAGCTCGGGAAGAAGCTTGTCGGCCAAGGCGAAAACAATGGGCTACTTTTGGATATACATGAACGAAGATGCGAAGCAAATGGAAAAAGCTTGTGAAGAATGTCAGTGTTTCGGAAAGAAAATCCATGCTCCCGGAGTACCTTTAAACTCAGTTATAAGCCCGTGGCCCTTTGCTAAGTGGGGTGTAGACATTGTCGGGCCATTACATGTAGGAACATGGCAAAGGAAGTATCTGATCGTGGCCACGGATTACTTCACCAAATGGGTAGAGGCGGCACCGCTAAGACATATCCGAGACAAAGATGTTTTCAAATTTATTTGGGAACATATCATTTGCCGCTTTGGGGTCCCCGCAGCTATCGTCTCGGATAATGGAAAGCAACTACAAGGCGAGAACATCGATCTCCTGTTCAACACTTACAACATCAGAAAGAGCAAAGCTACCCCGATTTACCCCTAGAGTAATGGGCAGGCCGAGATCACTAATAAGACTATCACCGATAACATGAAGAAGAAACTAGATGGGGAATATGGCAACTGGTGTGAGGAGTTATATAACGTCCTATGGGCATACAGAACCACACGAAGGGAAGCTACATGATTCTCTCCGTTTATGCTTACCTACGGAACCGAGGCGATCTTACCAACCGAAGGCATGATCCCTACCACAAGAACGGAAGCTTGGAGGCGAAACGTCTCATCCGATCTGATTTTGGCTAAACTCGACGATCTGGAAGAAACAAGAGAAATGGCGTTACAAAAAATGGAAAACTATCAAAGGAGGTTACAACGAGAATACAACAAGCGAGTTCGACCAAGAGAATTTAACCCAGGGGAACAAGTATTGAAATTTATGGCTGAATGGGAGCGAGACAAAAAGGGCGGGAAGCTAGCGCCAAAATGGGGCAGACCGTATATAATTGAATCTAAGGCGGGCGAGGATCGTATCGATTACTGCGACTCGACGGAACAAAAGAGCTCAAACCATGGAACATCAAGTTTTTGAAACTCTACCATCCTTGACGGGCGATACGGAAAAACGGTAAGCATACATGTCTCCTATCTCTATGAAACCGTGAGGGGTATGGGATAGGACGTGAGCGACTAATGGTCATTCGTACTCGGGGCAATGCCAGTGTGGAAGTGCCGAGGTGACTTACACTCGAATGGTCATTCGTACTCGGGGCAAAGCCAGTGTGGAAGTGCCGAGGTGACTTACACTCGAATGGGCATTCGTACTCGGGGCAACGCCAGTGTGGAAGTGCCGAGGTGCCTTACAATCGCCTGGCTATTCGTACTCGGGGGCAGTGGCAGTGTGCAAGTGCCGAGGTAGCCTAAGGGTTCTGGTGGTTGGAAACCAGTTCCAAAGGTTGTTGAGACGCGAGGTCTCCTCAGCTAGGTGGCCTACTTACATTTGAAAGGTCGCCCCCATCGCAAGTGGACGTGTCCACTTGCCCGAGACTGGTTGGTCGATAACCACTCGGGAATGTCGGGCCTAGAACTAGGTTGACTGGTACCCTTCCACTGAATCCAAAGAGATAGTGATGAGATACCCCAATCAGGACATGGCATTGGGCCCGATGACCCTCCTTGTTGGGTGTGTTCGACAGAAATGATTAAAATACTAACTTACTTGAACAATAATTGCAGGAATAACATGCGAAACAAAGGATAATTCGATTGCGTCAAGCGTCTAAGTAAGAAAGTACGAAAAATGTCGTGTAACCATACGAAACGAATAATTTAACGGAAATAAAACAAACAACGTCGGCGACGCAGCACCCCCATAAAAACAAGCAAGCAGTGTAGCAGAAATAAAAAAGGGGACAAGTGTTCAAAGCGATTTACAACCCAACGGAAAAGGGCAACTTAGTGACGCAGCACTACAAAAGAGGAGTTCAAGCCTTCGGAGGAACAGTGCCGGCCTTCTTCTATGCGACCTCGCGCCGCTTGTTCTCCACCCACGTCTCAATACCCGTCTGGACCTTCTCGTCTATCTCGTCCGCATGGGCGACACGTTCATCCTCGAGTTGTTGGGTGAGATGAGAAACATTCCCCTCGGCGTCGGCTAGATGGGAGCTCAAATCGACCTCGACCTGCTTCAATCGACGGACCTCCTGATCCAGCTCCTGAGAACGTTTTTGCTCGGCTACAAAACCACAAAGACAGAACATTATTCGTCGGGCACGATTTAACAATTTTGCAAGAATAAGACGTAATCTAAATCCAAGGAGCGGCCCCAACACATCGTCTAAGAGACCTGAAAGGGCTGGCAACACCGACTGAAGCGACTCTACCGACTTAGACAACTCATCCTCGGCCTTGGATAACTTCATGGTTAACTCGCTATAGTGTTGTTCGTTGAACTCGTTACTGGGGCAATATTTCTTATGCTCACTCCAATCCTCCATTAACCGATTGCGCGACACCTGGAGCACAGCCAGCTGCGATCTATTCCACTCTAGCTCATCCCTCACTTTATCAAACTCACTCACTCGGCCTAGCAGATCATTATTAGCTCGCTCCACCACATCTTTGTCTCTTAATATTCGTCGACGATCTTCATGTAGGTCTCGATTCTGTATTTGCAAAGCGTTTACCCGTTGCTCTAGGTTCGTGGCCAGAGTACTTTGTTCAGCATCAAGGCGTTGGGAAGAGCCCAGATGAGCTCATAAATTGTCTATCTCATCCGGGTCGTACTCAAACTGACGATACCGTTCTAGTTCCTCCTTGAGTTCTTCGATTTCTCCAGCCTGGCGATCCATTTTGTCATCTTTGTTTGCCATTCGCCGACGGAGATTCTCTACCAAATCCTTCTCAATATCCCATTTCCTCTTCATGATCCTAAACTCTGAAGACGCGTCTAAGCCTACACTGGTTACCTCGGCTAGCAGAAGGATACCCGACTCAGGATACTGGCACGATAAATTCAATCAACACAAGTTATGATTTCAAGAATAACCATCTACCTTGGGCATCAACGAGTTTGATCTCCAGCTCGTTCGCGCGATTCTTCTCGTTCTGAAGTTGAAGTTGGAGAGATTCTATCAAATGCCTGTCTCTGTGGCGATTGGCGGCATCTAAGCGTACATGGTTCAGAATCTAACACAAGTAAACGAGTTTACACCGTAAGCGACAACTAGAACAGAAATCAGAAGCAGAGCATCACCACATTCAGACAAATCGCTCACCACAGTGTCAAGTGTCAGGGCGATGTCGCCGTATAGGGGCACTGCATTCAACATCTCCTCATCAGTGTACTTTCCAAAGTCGGAGGAAGTAAGCGCACCCAGAGAGTTCATGATAGGGCCAGAGACAATAAAGGAAGTTTTAGCGCTAGAAGACGATCCCTCAGTAATCCGGGGCACGTGAGGAAGCTCCACCTGTACATCAGTAACAACCTTCTCCATGTCGGGCGTCTCCAAGGGCTCCTGTTGGTCGCCCATACCTTGCTCGTCGCCTTTGTCATCCGAGACATTCTCACCAAATAGCTCATCTTCATCGGAAATTTCAATGACTGGGGCCCTCTTCGGCGGTGGCTTAGCGACTTGCTTACCTCTGAGGGGATTGCGCCTAAGAGGATGGGGGTCAACATCACATGCATCATCATCATCATCGTGCCTAGGGTGTTTCTGCACAAGGTGTCTCATCAGAACATGTGAAGGAAAAAAATAGGGGCAAGTACATGTACTTATAAGAAAATCATTGTGTTTGTTACCTTCCCCTGGTCTTCCTCAACCCTTGTGCCAGCACCTCTTTTCCTAGATCCGACAGTCTTGGTGGAACCGACCTGAGATTTTCAAACAACAACAAATGACTAACTGACGCCCGAAGCTAACAAGATAAAAATCAAGAAAAGCGCATACCTTATCATCCTTGTCATCATTAACCACCCAGAAAGAATAGGGCTCGGCGGGAAAAGTAGGCGACGGGAAGTCACCATGAAGAATCGGACCTCGGACAAGAAGCGGAACTCGGGGATAAATCGGGTCATTAGAATGGCGGGGTCGCCTGTTGCAGGGTTGGACGATAGGATCGGCATCCAACATCATCCTTTCAACACCCTCGGGCATAGTTTTGACCCGATGAGGACTAACAGCAAAACCGGCAAGATCGCCTAAGGTTGAAGTACCAGCTCGATAGTTGACAAGGAAATTGGCAACGGTATACTCGGGAGCGTCCTCGGGCTTGTAGGTCGACCACTCGGCAACAGAACCATGACCATCACGGCGATCCCTCCACTCGTTCATAATTCGGAAAGTATTGCCAGTCCATTGAGCCAAAGCACGAGAAGGCTTGATCTGAGAAAGGATCTCGTAATAAAAAGGGATATCAGGGTTGTACATGGGAATACTAAGGCCTAGCTCCAGTTGGCCCTGGGTGATGACCACACAACCATCCGATTGCTCGTGCTTCTTCATATCGGACTTCTTCAGGAGACCATTTCGGCCCGAGAGAAGGGTAACTTCGTAATTTTGAAGATCGTACTTCTCCTTCAGCTGCTCAATGAACTCTTCATTAGAGAGATCTTTCACCCTTTTCTCGGACCTGCACGAAATAGAAGGAGAACTATCAGAAAATATA
Source organism: Papaver bracteatum (assembly GCA_023529315.1). Taxonomy (NCBI): domain Eukaryota; kingdom Viridiplantae; phylum Streptophyta; class Magnoliopsida; order Ranunculales; family Papaveraceae; genus Papaver; species Papaver bracteatum. The sequence continues at coordinate 983,881 of JAJJWX010001510.1, forward strand.
GAGCTCATGGCGCGGTCATCGTACCTAGAAGGATTATCAAACGAAAACAGAGAAGCAAGAGAGAAAGCATCAAACTCGGAAAAAACATCATCGACAGACCTTTTTTAAGTCATGGAGGGAGAAGAAGCCATTAACAGAGATAGTGCAGAGCTCGATTTTCGACGAAGAAAGATGAGGCGACAACAACTACTGTATCAATCAGTAAGGAGGAGATGGTGGAAGAAAATCAAGAAGGCTAGGGTTTTTGGGAGCACAAAGTAATGAAGAAATCTGGGAAAGGAAGTTATAGTGGCGGAAAGAAAGACAAAGGATAAAGAAGAAGAAAGAGAAAAAGAAGCGGGCTATTTAAAGAGGAAGAGTTGTAACCGACGCCGACGGTTACAGGTAATAAAGTGCAGTTAGTGGGGCATTGCATGGCGGGATTCGCGGCATGAACGAAGACGTGGGAAGTTGGGACGACGTTCTTCCACTCGTGTCTCCCACACGAGCGAAAGAAGGGGCATAAATGTAGGTGTAAATTATCCACAGATCCAGGTGGCAACATCTCAAGCCTTGGCGCACCTAAAAATGAAGGGACGCGAAACATGGAGTGAAGACCAGCAGGCGTGAGATTTAAGGTGCCACGTGGATCGGGCGTGCAACTGTCGGACAAGACTTGACCCAGACCTCTGAAAAAGCTGACAAGACGGGACATGGTGGGTCAAACGAGGTGCAACGGTCAAAAGGATAAGAAAGTACGTGATGCATCGGCCCATCGCTAAGGCGATGGATAGGACAGGCGATATCGTGTCAAGAGAACACCCGAAGATGTCGGCTCAGATGAGAGACGGGCGAGGAATCAGGATACGTCGGCCATAGGAGACGACATGAGTCGGCCCGAGCATGGAACTGCAAAATGGATGTAACATGACCAACACCCTAACTTGGTTGTATGAAACTTCTCTTATAAATAGAGTGACTTGTATTCAAGAAAGCTAGGTTGTAATTTGGAGAGAGAGAGAGAAACTCGAGTTTTCACCAAGGAGAAGAAAGTGAGAAGTAAGTTCATCTTTGTAAGGAAATCCGACTAAGAGCAACACCTTTGTAACACTTGGAAGTAATAAGATTCACCCTTTCACCCCCGTGGACGTAGGTAATCATACCGAACCACGTATATCTTGTGTTCATTGTTAAGTGTTTACTTTCATTCGACTTGAGTAGAAGATTTCTATCCTTTGGATGTAGTTGGTAGTAAAATGCATCTACAATACCCTTCCCTCGAATAATTGTAACTTAAACCGCTGGCAGCCATTATCCGAAATGAAAATTTCGCTCATGCCCCTATCAAATATCGCCCCATCAACAAAAATTCTCATTTAAGTGATATTGCTAACAATTTGCGGAACTATTGTTCTATCCCAATGCAATCTTTCTTATCTTATGGGTAAAGCTAAAACGATTTTTTTGGACCAATATTTTTTATTTATTTTTTGGATCATGATGTGATTAGGCCATTCATAATAATTAATAAAAAAAAACTTAAGAAAAGAGAAAGTAGTTTTTTGATTTTATATCGACTAATTTAGTAAGAAATAACTCACTCTCTCCTTTTTCCTGCTCTCTCCACGGCTATTTTTCGGCGACCAAGCTCCTCCTCCGGCGATATTCTATTGCTCAAATCTACTTCAAGAGGTGTAGATCTGAGCAGTACTCTCTTTTGCATTCCATTTGTTGTTAGGATTTTTTAGGTTTAGTTTTGCGTTTCACCCATCCTCGCGAGCGGAGAATTATCTATGTCTTCAAGACGGATGTTTATGTGCTCTTAAGCATCCTATCACGATTTTAATGGTCATTTTATGCTTACAAGGTTTCAGGTACATCCCCAACGATCTCCGACGACCGGAATCTTAATAGGATAATTCAAGAACAAAAGAAAATCACTCCTACTTTGGGTATCTCTTTCTCAGGAAGAAGAAAAATATCAACAATGATGGATTTATGATCCAAAAACCATTTCTCTTCCGATTCACTCGGTTCTCTATTCATACTCGTTTCTACTCTTTTACTAATGTTCTTTTTCTTCTTTTGTTAGATTAGTTGGTTACATACTTATGTTCATTAAGTATTGATGTAAATAAAAAGCCTGATAAGTTATCAAAAAGAATGAACCGCTACAAAAAAAAAAGTAATTGATTAACACGGAAGGGTATGTACTATGTTGTTCTATTTAATATTTTTAAATAATTATGGACCAAACAGGAAACGCGTTTTTCCAAAGGACTAAACTGGCTTGGAACCACCTAAAAAAGGACCAAATGATATTTTTCCCTTTTCTATTTTTGCCACAAGTGCATTTTTACTGAGTCAGCTAACTTGGTGTTGACGGAATTCTTAACAAGAGGAGGTTTTGCTAATTTTATTTCTGTAGAGGAGGTAATGCAAATTACCAATCTTTATAGGGGAGGTAACACAAAATACTCCTTGGACTTCACTCTATAACTGCCGATAAATTTCAGTCTTTTTGATTTAAACCTAATACATCAATCAACCACAAAAAAAATTAGATACGGGTTTATGAGAAATACTTTTTATCGTACATTTCCTTGTAATAAGGATTTGGTTCTCGCTCTGCAACTTATATCAATTGGATCTTGTTTCATCTCTTTGTTCTTCTTCACTAATTCGCGGATTAGAAGAACGATTACACCCGGTACATTTAGTCTTCAACGGTAAAGATTGAAGTCGGGCAAGCGATCGGCTGACGTAGGAAAGAGAGAATAAAATTGTTCAAACTTTTTTTTTTTGAAAATTTGAAATAAATAAAATAATAAATAAATAAATAAAAAGATAAAAAAAATAATTAAATAATAAATTAATCGAGGATAATTAAGTAATTTACCCATTCTATAATATCCCTTAGAAACACAACCTAGCTAGGCAAATCATTTCGTATTTGATGTACGCCTCGAATCAGGCTTCTGCTAGTTTGATATAGCTCAGTGATGGGCTTGTTACAACTTATAGACCCAACAATCAAGGTAGTCCCTCAACAGTCAACATGTTAAGGAGTGTCATGCACCCTAAATTGAGTGTAGGATTTGCCTACAAGGCCACGACAAATGATATTAAATTAAGAAATATTCAATCTCCTGAACGTTGAAGCTCTAAAATAAAACATCATCACCAGCAATCGACATCTCACCATCATATACCAAAATAAATTCAATTATTAGAACATTATCATTTCCGCTTGTATCTTTGGTACTACATCTAGTAAAGTGTGATAGGAAGGCGCGGGCGAAGGTGAACTTCGAGTGGGGTTACTTTGGGCATGGTTAAACCCGAACCCTCTGTCATGTCTATTACTAGTCCATTTGACTCAATGTCGAAATCGAACGCATGGAGTAGGCGAGCTAGTGTCATGTGTAGAGTCTGAGCAGCAAAGTTGATCCCTGGGCACATCCTTCGTCCCGAACCAAATGGTGTATACACAAAATCTTGACCTCTGTAGTCCAATTTTGAAGCTTCACCAGTACCACCATCGAGTTCCGGAAGAAACCTTTCCGGCTTAAACTCCAATGGGTTTGACCATACTCGAGGATCGCGATGAATTTTCCACAAGTTAACCAATAAACGTGTCCCTGCTTTCACTTCATACCCGCCCACATTACAGTTTTCAATAGCCTCATGCGGCACGGCCAGTGGGCCAGCAGGGTACAACCGGAGAGTTTCCTTGATAACTGCTTGGAGATAGACCAGTTCATTGACGTCTAGATCTTCTACGTTCCGTTCCTTGCCAACCACTGTGTCAAGCTCATCTTGAACCTTCCTTAAGACTCTAGGATTGGTGAGCAGTAGCGAGAGAGCCCACGTTAATGACACGAATGTGGTGTCTGTAGCAGCTAAGATAAGTGTCTGCAATAGACAAAACCAAATTCGATTAGCTCACCATATTAATTTCTGTGTTCAACCATACCTACCAATCTAGAGGATTACGTATATACAGATAAACTTCAAAGGATAAGATTATCGGTTCATGTATATTGAATTACATGACGAAAGGATAAGATTTGGCTCAACTTGCGCTACATTCTTCATTTGCTGGCATCATTGCTCAACTAACATCTCAAGTAATAAATATTTCTACCTAGTTTTCATCTGTTCATGTATATTGAATTACACTCCATAATTTATATTATATATATATGTTCAGTCATGGCATGATGGTGCTGATATCCTGACACGTATATTATGTTCTACATGGATCATGCATGGGTTAGCCAGCTAGTTTATTTATGAGGCGGTCCTGCACTCAATGTAATCAATATAACAGGGAAATCATATCTAATTGATTAAATATAGGATATAATTAACGTACCAAACATGTAGCTTTTATGACAATGTCCCGATTGTAACCAAAGAAAAGATCATCCTTCCCTTCATCAAGAACTGACAGCAACACTGCCATGAAGTCATTCTCATCATCATGATTGATTTCTATTGATGCTGGGCTTGATAGTGGTTGTAGTCTCTTTTTCTGTCGGTGCTCTTCCAGCCATTTTTTTCAGCAATCGAGTCCATCTCTTTGGCTGTCTTCTTCATGCGTTTCTTTTGTCCATCCACATCAAGCCACCCAAGGTATGGAAGAACATCAGATGCCACTGAAGCGCCGGACAATTCAAAGAACTCTACGATAGTTTTGTGAAGCTTTAGACCCTCTAATTCCTCTTCGTTATGGCAATCCCTGGTGTCGTCTCCATCATTATCTTTCTGGATAAAAACAGGCTTTCCGACAACGAACCTCAACACCACATTCAAGGTTAGATGTCCAAAAATTTCTGTCATGTCGACTTTAACAAAATCTTCAGCATTTTGGGTTTTCGCCCAACGGGTATATAATGTTTTCACGCAGCTGTTGATCTCAGAGTAGGGGATATGCTTGAGCGACTCGAGTCGCTTATGTGTGAGTAATTGGAGAGTAGAGATCTTCCGTGTCTCACGCCAATAAGGCCCGTAAACCGAAAAACCAAACATGGCATGATCATAAGCAAGGTACTTGGCTGAAGCACTAGGCGGACGACTGGCAAGGAACTTGTCGTTGGTGGTGAAGCATTCCTTGGACATCTCCCAACTACTCACAACCAAGGTTGGGTGCATACCAAACCGGACCATGAAGATAGGTCCGTATTTGTCAGACATGTTTGCAAGGGTTTTGAATAAAGGTGTAGATCCTACTAGCTGTGGAAGATGACCTACTATAGGCCATGAACCTGCAACTTCAGGTGGCCGTAATTTGGATTTTGAATTCCTGCTTGGCCTTGTAATAGAGACCCATAAATAATAGAAGGATAACAAAGCTAATAATAAGCATGTTATTAGTGGGTAGTACTTCTGTGCGATGTTTGGCAAATTCACCTGCATATTTAAACTAACGGCTTCAAATTCTATGATGATGATATGAGGATATATATTGATAGATAGATGGGTATACTTGGGTGATCCGGTTGTGCTTTTTGGCTAGTTTCAAAAGGAACTATTATTTGATGGTAAATAAATTAATGTGAATGAAGAATACTAACATTACGTGCGTTCCTATATATAGGCCTTTGGTTGGTGAATCGGTATAAACAAGTTTTTTTTATTTTAAAGATTATTTTCTTTGGCGATGGGATATGGTCAAATATATCATTATCCCAATAAATGGATGCCGTGCGTGGTTGCGTAAGGTTGCTAAATCATTAATGTTTGGATTCTTAAGTTGATCTGCATTTGTAATATGCTCTGTGTTTGAGGATTCCATGTAATACCATGGATGGCTCGTTACTTTTTCTGTATGAGACGCTAGGGGTTCAGTTTTCAACAGGTTCTCATCGCCTTCCTCTCATGATAGGCTCCGCTTTGCATCCTTCAGAAGTATATAAGAAAAAAAACAAGAGGCAACTCGTTTGGGAAATGAGAGGTAAGGGGCCGTGGCTGTCAATTTATTACTTCCCCAATCTATTACATGTGTATTTTTAGTAGTTGCGTGCAGAAGAAGTAGTGCTGTTTGACTTTGCCAGGAGCAGGGACAGGCCTAAGATCATCTATGACATGGTGTGATGAAATTAGTAATGCGGCAACGAAGTTTTATAGCATTTTAGAAAATATAAGTTGTAAAAGTAATATGCAAAAAATGTAGTAAAAGAGTAATTTAAAGGAAGAAAGAATGAGTTTCCACGGATATTGAAATGAAAAAGTGAAAAAACATAAAATGACAACTAGATTTCAGTAAGTTTTGATAATTTCTTGTACACATGTTAAGTTATTAGTGGACAAAGAACATTTCCAATAGAGTTTGGGTCTCTAAAAAAATTGGTGCCATATAGGATTTTAGATACCCTAAAATAAAAAACTCTCTCCAATGGTAGATGGATAGTCAAAAATTAATATGAGCTATCAGTTTGAGTTAAGATGAGAGTATCTAAATTTAGATACTCCAATCCATACCCACATCATACATTTTTTTGTGTAAAATTATTTTGGTCCACATTTTAGATTAAGTAACCTTTAAAAACAATGAAATTTAGTCCCGTGGCGTAAATGAATATATACACAGAGATACACATAATTGCTAACAATGGGTATGTACATTTATGTTGCTTCTACTGATGCTTTGTTTTGATAGGGCTAATAAGAACATGAAATATGAGACAAATGTGTGAATTTAGAAACATGTAATAATGAACGGTTGTTATTGCAGAAACGTGTCCACACTCTCCTATGATGTCACAAACTGAAATCAGTGGTACTTTTATAAAAATGTATTTTTGGTTTTCCACTAGAATCAAAAAATTGTTGAGAGAAGTTTTCACAATTTGACATCAAAGTGTATTTTTGTTAAAATCAGTGGTACTTCTATAAATATTAATCACTCGTTTGTATTCGTAGAGCTGTAATCTAAAATGCAGTTTGCTAACTTGACAAGTTTTGAAGAAATTTCGAAGAAACCTCACAGGATGTCGCAAAATCAATTAGTCATAAAAATACGACATAAAAGAGACTTGTGAGTAGGTTACAATTAATATTGTTGGCTTTTTTGAGCAAACGAAGGAATGTATTTTATTTTTGGGATATTTTAATTTTGGGTCACAACTTTGTGATTAGAGTTGTGTTTGGGTCACCCAAAAATTTTAATTAGAGTTTGGGTCACAGACAGTCATTGATTGTCATGACCATTAGTTAATTTTTATTTTTAAAAATTAATTTCGATTTATTTAACTCTGTCATTGACCGTCTTCTTCTTTCTTATATTTCCTTCTCTTATTTCTATTTCTCTCGGGCGATTCAGAGAATTGTGTTTGAGAAATTTTCAGAGGGAAGCATGAGATGGATCAATTGAACTGTATTGATAAGCGAGATCGAAGATATTTATCTTTGTTGAACATAGAAGAACTGATGATGATGAGAGATCGAATGAACCCAGGTAATTTAGGGTTTCTTTTATTTTAATCTTCTTATGTAAAATTGAGTAAGAATTGATGAATTGTGGGTGGGTTTGTTTAACTTGAAGTGGAATTGGTTAGATATAGTTTTTTATTGTGGTTTAGTTGCGAAGATGGAGAATCACAGGTTAGGGATTTCTTGTGTTCTTCCCCAAATTATGAATTAGGTTCATGTGTTGGGAAATTACAGGTGAAGATTATTGTGTTAGTTAGAAGATTCAAAGAAGAATATCAACTGAGAAATTAAAGGATTAGGGTTTTCTATGATGAAATCAAATCAATTAGAATCGAGATGGATAAACAATGATTATTACAAAGTGATGAAGCTATGATTCTTCCCAGTGGAAAAGGAGCGAGAGTCAAATTAGGGTTTATTGGAAAATTGATGCTAGCGATGTTGATGTTTGGGTGATAGTTGGACTGAATTGGTGGGTTGGTAAGATGAATAGATCTCAATTTGCTAGAGTCGAAACATGGGTTAGCCTGTTCACATGTTTTGAGAATCTATAAAAAATTAGAAGAAGTGGGTTTGCATCCAAATTCGAAGTGACAACGACAAGGAAATTTAATCTTAGTCGCAGACAAAGTTTGGGTTTGAATTAATTATTGATTTGGGCAAAGTTAACTTCCACGGGAAAATAGAGCTGAAGAAAAACTATATGCTGTTAAAAAGCAGCTTGCAATGGGCCAATGGCGAGATTAATTTTAAGAGTTTGACAAGATTTTAATTTCAGGGAGACAAAGTTGAGGTTTGGTTACGTTTTTAGTACTGGATTCATCACCAGCTTCAATTACAGGTGAAAAAAACCAGAGAATAAAAAAGATTTCTCTTTGAATTGGATTTAAGGTTTAAATGGCAAAGTTAGTAAATAATCTCACATCCAAACTTTATTCAGTAATTTACACATTTAACCAGATTATGTAACTGTCAAGATGGTCAAACACGGTCACGTGACCCAAACTCTAATTAAAATTTCTGGGTGACCCAAATGCAACTCTGGTCACAAAGTTGTTACCCAAAGTCAAAATATCACTTTATTTTTCACTTCATTAATGCATATAGTAGTTCTTGATGAAAAGCGTGAGCGAGATTTAAAACGAAGTGACTGGGGACCAATTAAAACAATCATCCTGACCGACTCACTACGATCAAACTTCTACTTCGATACGTGGTCAAAGGAATTATAGATAAGACGAATGCAGAACTGATAGAAACAATTCAAAACAAAAAATGATGTAAATTAAGCATACTGATTGTAGGATCGGAATCCAGCATCATCCTTTCAACACCCTCGGGCATAGTTTTGACCCGATGAGGACTAGCAGCAAAACCGGCAAGATCACCTAAGGTAGAAGTACCAGCTCGATAGTTGACAAGTAAATTGGCAACGGTATACTCGGGAGCGTCCTCGGGCTTGTAGGTCGACCACTCGGCAACAGAACCATGACCATCACGGCGATCCCTCCACTCGTTCATAATTCAGAAAGTATTGCCAGTCTATTGAGCCAAAGCACGAGAAGGCTTGATCTGAGAAAGGATCTCGTAATAAAAAGGGATATCAGGGTTGTATAGGCTAAGACGAAGGCCTAGATCCAGTTGGCCCTGGGTGATGACCACACAATCATCCGATTTCTCGTGCTTCTTCATATCGGACTTCTTCAGGAGACCATTTCGGCCCGAGAGAAGGGTAACTTCGTAATTTTGAAGATCGTACTTCTCCTTCAGCTGCTCAATGAACTCTTCATCAGAGAGATCTTTCACCCTTATCTCGGACCTGCACGAAATAAAAGGAGAACTATCAGAAAATATAGAGCTCATGGCGCGGTCATCGTACCTAGAAGGATTATCAAACGAAAACAGAGAAGCAAGATAGAAAGCATCAAACTCGGAAAAAACATCATCGACAGACCTTTTTTAAGTCATGGAGGGAGAAGAAGCCATTAACAGAGATAGTGCAGAGCTCGATTTTCGACGAAGAAAGATGAGGCGACAACAACTACTGTATCAATCAGTAAGGAGGAGATGGTGGAAGAAAATAAAGAAGGCTAGGGTTTTTGGGAGCACAAAGTAATGAAGAAATCTGGGAAAGGAAGTTATAGTGGCGGAAAGAAAGACAAAGGATAAAGAATAAGAAAGAGAAAAAGAAGCGGGCTATTTAAAGAGGAAGAGTTGTAACCGACGCCGACGGTTACAGGTAATAAAGTGCAGTTAGTGGGGCATCGCATGGCGGGATTCGCGGCATGAACGAAGACGTGGGCAGTTGGGACAACGTTCTTCCACTCATGTCTCCCACACGAGCGAAAGAAGGGGCATAAATGTAGGTGTAAATTATCTACAGATCCAGGTGGCAACATCTCAAGCCTTGGCGCACCTAAAAATGAAGGGATGCGAAACATGGAGCGAAGACCAGCAGGCGTGAGATTTAAGGTGCCACGTGGATCGGGCGTGCAACTGTCGGACAAGACTTGACCCGACCTCGACAAAGTCGACAAGACGGGACAGGGTGGGTCAAACGAGGTGCAACGGTAAAAAGGATAAGAAAGTACGTGATACATCGGCCCATCGCTAAGGCGATAGATAGGACAGGCGATATCGTGTCAAGAGAACACCCGAATATGTCGGCTCAGATGAGAGACGGGCGAGGAATCAGGATACGTCGGCCATAGGAAACGACATGAGTCGGCCCGATCATGGAACTGCAAAATGGATGTAACATGACCAACACCCTAACTTGATTGTATGAAACTTCTGTTATAAATAGAGTGGCTTGTATTCAAGAAAGCTAGGTTGTAATTTGGAGAGAGGGAGAGAGAAACTCGAGTTTTCACCAAGGAGAAGAAAGTGAGAAGTAAGTTCATCTTTGTAATGAAATCCGACTAAGAGCAACACCTTTGTAACACTTGGAAGTAATAAGATTCACCCTTTCACCCCCGTGGACGTAGGTAATCATACCGAACCACGTATATCTTGTGTTCATTGTTAAGTGTTTACTTTCATTCGACTTGAGTAGAAGATTTCTATCCTTTGGATGTAGTTGGTAGTAAAATGCATCTACAATACCCTTCCCTCGAATAATTGTAACTTAAACCGCTGGCAGCCATTATCCGAAATGAAAATTTCGCTCATGCCCCTATCAAATATCGCCCCATCAACAAAAATTCTCATTTAAGTGATATTGCTAACAATTTATGAACTATTGTTCTATCCCAATGCAATCTTTCTTATCTTATGGGTAAAGCTAAAACGATTTTTTTGGACCAATATTTTTTATTTATTTTTTGGATCATGATGTGATTAGGCCATTCATAATAATTAATAAAAAAAAACTTAAGAAAAGAGAAAGTAGTTTTTTGATTTTATATCGACTAATTTAGTAAGAAATAACTCACTCTCTCCTTTTTCCTGCTCTCTCCACGGCTATTTTTCGGCTACCAAGCTCCTCCTCCGGCGATATTCTATTGCTCAAATCTACTTCAAGAGGTGTAGATCTGAGCAGTACTCTCTTTTGCATTCCATTTGTTGTTAGGATTTTTTAGGTTTAGTTTTGCGTTTCACCCATCCTCGCGAGCGGAGAATTATCTATGTATTCAAGACGGATGTTTATGTGCTCTTAAGCATCCTATCACGATTTTAATGGTCATTTTATGCTTACAAGGTTTCAGGTACATCCCCAACGATCTCCGACGACCGGAATCTTAATAGGATAATTCAAGAACAAAATAAAATCACTCCTACTTTGGGTATCTCTTTCTCAGGAAGAAGAAAAATATCAACAATGATGGATTTATGATCCAAAAACCATTTCTCTTCCGATTCACTCGGTTCTCTATTCATACTCGTTTCTACTCTTTTACTAATGTTCTTTTTCTTCTTTTGTTAGATTAGTTGGTTACATACTTATGTTCATTAAGTATTGATGTAAAGAAAAAACCTGATAAGTTATCAAAAAGAATGAACCGCTACAAAAAAAAAAGTAATTGATTAACACGGAAGGGTATGTACTATGTTGTTCTATTTAATATTTTTAAATAATTATGGACCAAACAGGAAACGCGTTTTTCCAAAGGACTAAACTGGCTTGGAACCACCTAAAAAAGGACCAAATGATATTTTTCCCTTTTCTATTTTTGCCACAAGTGCATTTTTACTGAGTCAGCTAACTTGGTGTTGACGGAATTCTTAACAAGAGGAGGTTTTGCTAATTTTATTTCTGTAGAGGAGGTAATGCAAATTATCAATCTTTATAGGGGAGGTAACACAAAATACTCCTTGGACTTCACTCTATAACTGCCGATAAATTTCAGTCTTTTTGATTTAAACCTAATACATCAATCAACCACAAAAAAATTAGATACGGGTTTATGAGAAATACTTTTTATCGTACATTTCCTTGTAATAAGGATTTGGTTCTCGCTCTGCAACTTATATCAATTGGATCTTGTTTCATCTCTTTGTTCTTCTTCACTAATTCGCGGATTAGAAGAACGATTACACCCGGTACATTTAGTCTTCAACGGTAAAGATTGAAAGTCGGCAAGCGATCGGTTGAGCGTAGGAAAGAGAGAATAAAATTGTTCAAACTTTTTTTTTTGAAAATTTGAAATAAATAAAATAATAAATAAATAAATAAAAAGATAAAAAAATAATTAAATAATAAATTAATCGAGGATAATTAAGTAATTTACCCATTCTATAATATCCCTTAGAAACACAACCTAGCTAGGCAAATCATTTCGTATTTGATGTACGCCTCGAATCAGGCTTCTGCTAGTTTGATATAGCTCAGTGATGGGCTTGTTACAACTTATAGACCCAACAATCAAGGTAGTCCCTCAACAGTCAACATGTTAAGGAGTGTCATGCACCCTAAATTGAGTGTAGGATTTGCCTACAAGGCCACGACAAATGATATTAAATTAAGAAATATTCAATCTCCGGAACGTTGAAGCTCTAAAATAAAACATCATCACCAGCAATCGACATCTCACCATCATATACCAAAATAAATTCAATTATTAGAACATTATCATTTCCGCTTGTATCTTTGGTACTACATCTAGTAAAGTGTGATAGGAAGGCGCGGGCGAAGGTGAACTTCGAGTGGGGTTACTTTGGGCATGGTTAAACCCGAACCCTCTGTCATGTCTATTACTAGTCCATTTGACTCAATGTCGAAATCGAACGCATGGAGTAGGCGAGCTAGTGTCATGTGTAGAGTCTGAGCAGCAAAGTTGATCCCTGGGCACATCCTTCGTCCCGAACCAAATGGTGTATACACAAAATCTTGACCTCTGTAGTCCAATTTTGAAGCTTCACCAGTACCACCATCGAGTTCCGGAAGAAACCTTTCCGGCTTAAACTCCAATGGGTTTGACCATACTCGAGGATCGCGATGAATTTTCCACAAGTTAACCAATAAACGTGTCCCTGCTTTCACTTCATACCCGCCCACATTACAGTTTTCAATAGCCTCATGCGGCACGGCCAGTGGGCCAGCAGGGTACAACCGGAGAGTTTCCTTGATAACTGCTTGGAGATAGACCAGTTCATTGACGTCTAGATCTTCTACGTTCCGTTCCTTGCCAACCACTGTGTCAAGCTCATCTTGAACCTTCCTTAAGACTCTAGGATTGGTGAGCAGTAGCGAGAGAGCCCACGTTAATGACACGAATGTGGTGTCTGTAGCAGCTAAGATAAGTGTCTGCAATAGACAAAACCAAATTCGATTAGCTCACCATATTAATTTCTGTGTTCAACCATACCTACCAATCTAGAGGATTACGTATATACAGATAAACTTCAAAGGATAAGATTATCGGTTCATGTATATTGAATTACATGACGAAAGGATAAGATTTGGCTCAACTTGCGCTACATTCTTCATTTGCTGGCATCATTGCTCAACTAACATCTCAAGTAATAAATATTTCTACCTAGTTTTCATCTGTTCATGTATATTGAATTACACTCCATAATTTATATTATATATATATGTTCAGTCATGGCATGATGGTGCTGATATCCTGACACGTATATTATTTTCTACATGGATCATGCATGGGTTAGCCAGCTAGTTTATTTATGAGGCGGTCCTGCACTCAATGTAATCAATATAACAGGGAAATCATATCTAATTGATTAAATATAGGATATAATTAACGTACCAAACATGTAGCTTTTATGACAATGTCCCGATTGTAACCAAAGAAAAGATCATCCTTCCCTTCATCAAGAACTGACAGCAACACTGCCATGAAGTCATTCTCATCATCATGATTGATTTCTATTGATGCTGGGCTTGATAGTGGTTGTAGTCTCTTTTTCTGTCGGTGCTCTTCCAGCCATTTTTCAGCAATCGAGTCCATCTCTTTGGCTGTCTTCTTCATGCGTTTCTTTTGTCCATCCACATCAAGCCACCCAAGGTATGGAAGAACATCAGATGCCACTGAAGCGCCGGACAATTCAAAGAACTCTACGATAGTTTTGTGAAGCTTTAGACCCTCTAATTCCTCTTCGTTATGGCAATCCCTGGTGTCGTCTCCATCATTATCTTTCTGGATAAAAACAGGCTTTCCGACAACGAACCTCAACACCACATTCAAGGTTAGATGTCCAAAAATTTCTGTCATGTCGACTTTAACAAAATCTTCAGCATTTTGGGTTTTCGCCCAACGGGTATATAATGTTTTCACGCAGCTGTTGATCTCAGAGTAGGGGATATGCTTGAGCGACTCGAGTCGCTTATGTGTGAGTAATTGGAGAGTAGAGATCTTCCGTGTCTCACGCCAATAAGGCCCGTAAACCGAAAAACCAAACATGGCATGATCATAAGCAAGGTACTTGGCTGAAGCACTAGGCGGACGACTGGCAAGGAACTTGTCGTTGGTGGTGAAGCATTCCTTGGACATCTCCCAACTACTCACAACCAAGGTTGGGTGCATACCAAACCGGACCATGAAGATAGGTCCGTATTTGTCAGACATGTTTGCAAGGGTTTTGAATAAAGGTGTAGATCCTACTAGCTGTGGAAGATGACCTACTATAGGCCATGAACCTGCAACTTCAGGTGGCCGTAATTTGGATTTTGAATTCCTGCTTGGCCTTGTAATAGAGACCCATAAATAATAGAAGGATAACAAAGCTAATAATAAGCATGTTATTAGTGGGTAGTACTTCTGTGCGATGTTTGGCAAATTCACCTGCATATTTAAACTAACGGCTTCAAATTCTATGATGATGATATGAGGATATATATTGATAGATAGATGGGTATACTTGGGTGATCCGGTTGTGCTTTTTGGCTAGTTTCAAAAGGAACTATTATTTGATGGTAAATAAATTAATGTGAATGAAGAATACTAACATTACGTGCGTTCCTATATATAGGCCTTTGGTTGGTGAATCGGTATAAACAAGTTTTTTTTATTTTAAAGATTATTTTCTTTGGCGATGGGATATGGTCAAATATATCATTATCCCAATAAATGGATGCCGTGCGTGGTTGCGTAAGGTTGCTAAATCATTAATGTTTGGATTCTTAAGTTGATCTGCATTTGTAATATGCTCTGTGTTTGAGGATTCCATGTAATACCATGGATGGCTCGTTACCTTTTCTGTATGAGACGCTAGGGGTTCAGTTTTCAACAGGTTCTCATCGCCTTCCTCTCATGATAGGCTCCGCTTTGCATCCTTCAGAAGTATATAAGAAAAAAAACAAGAGGCAACTCGTTTGGGAAATGAGAGGTAAGGGGCCGTGGCTGTCAATTTATTACTTCCCCAATCTATTACATGTGTATTTTTAGTAGTTGCGTGCAGAAGAAGTAGTGCTGTTTGACTTTGCCAGGAGCAGGGACAGGCCTAAGATCATCTATGACATGGTGTGATGAAATTAGTAATGCGGCAACGAAGTTTTATAGCATTTTAGAAAATATAAGTTGTAAAAGTAATATGCAGAAAATGTAGTAAAAGAGTAATTTAAAGGAAGAAAGAATGAGTTTCCACGGATATTGAAATGAAAAAGTGAAAAAACATAAAATGACAACTAGATTTCAGTAAGTTTTGATAATTTCTTGTACACATGTTAAGTTATTAGTGGACAAAGAACATCTCCAATAGAGTTTGGGTCTCTAAAAAAATTGGTGCCATATAGGATTTTAGATACCCTAAAATAAAAAACTCTCTCCAATGGTAGATGGATAGTCAAAAATTAATATGAGCTATCAGTTTGAGTTAAGATGAGAGTATCTAAATTTAGATACTCCAATCCATACCCACATCATACATTTTTTTGTGTAAAATTATTTTGGCCCACATTTTAGATTAAGTAACCTTTAAAAGAAATTAAATTTAGTCCCGTGGCGTAAATGAATATATACACAGAGATACACATAATTGCTAACAATGGGTATGTACATTTATGTTGCTTCTACTGATGCTTTGTTTTGATAGGGCTAATAAGAACATGAAATATGAGACAAATGTGTGAATTTAGAAACATGTAATAATGAACGGTTGTTATTGCAGAAACGTGTCCACACTCTCCTATGATGTCACAAACTGAAATCAGTGGTACTTTTATAAAAATGTATTTTTGGTTTTCCACTAGAATCAAAAAATTGTTGAGAGAAGTTTTCACAATTTGACATCAAAGTGTATTTTTGTTAAAATCAGTGGTACTTCTATAAATATTAATCACTCGTTTGTATTCGTAGAGCTGTAATCTAAAATGCAGTTTGCTAACTTGACAAGTTTTGAAGAAATTTGGAAGAAACCTCACAGGATGTCGCAAAATCAATTAGTCATAAAAATACGACATAAAAGAGACTTGTGAGTAGGTTACAATTAATATTGTTGGCTTTTTTGAGCAAATGAAGGAATGTATTTTATTTTTGGGATATTTTAATTTTGGGTCACAACTTTGTGATTAGAGTTGTGTTTGGGTCACCCAAATTTTTTAATTAGAGTTTGGGTCACAGACAGTCATTGATTGTCATGACCATTAGTTAATTTTTATTTTTAAAAATTAATTTCGATTTATTTAACTCTGTCATTGACCGTCTTCTTCTTTCTTATATTTCCTTCTCTTATTTCTATTTCTCTCGGGCGATTCAGAGAATTGTGTTTGAGAAATTTTCAGAGGGAAGCATGAGATGGATCAATTGAACTGTGTATTGATAACTGAGATCGAAGATATTTATGCTGTTGAACATAGAAGAACTGATGATGATGAGAGATCGAATGAACCCAGGTAATTTAGGGTTTCTTTTATTTTAATCTTCTTATGTAAAATTGAGTAAGAATTGATGAATTGTGGGTGGGTTTGTTTAACTTGAAGTGGAATTGGTTAGATATAGTTTTTTATTGTGGTTTAGTTGCGAAGATGGAGAATCACAGGTTAGGGATTTCTTGTGTTCTTCCCCAAATTATGAATTAGGTTCATGTGTTGGGAAATTACAGGTGAAGATTATTGTGTTAGTTAGAAGATTCAAAGAAGAATATCAACTGAGAAATTAAAGGATTAGGGTTTTCTATGATGAAATCAAATCAATTAGAATCGAGATGGATAAACAATGATTATTACAAAGTGATGAAGCTATGATTCTTCCCAGTGGAAAAGGAGCGAGAGTCAAATTAGGGTTTATTGGAAAATTGATGCTAGCGATGTTGATGTTTGGGTGATAGTTGGACTGAATTGGTGGGTTGGTAAGATGAATAGATCTCAATTTGCTAGAGTCGAAACATGGGTTAGCCTGTTCACATGTTTTGAGAATCTATAAAAAATTAGAAGAAGTGGGTTTGCATCCAAATTCGAAGTGACAACGACAAGGAAATTTAATCTTAGTTGCAGACAAAGTTTGGGTTTGAATTAATTATTGATTTGGGCAAAGTTAACTTCCACGGGAAAATAGAGCTGAAGAAAAACTATATGCTGTTAAAAAGCAGCTTGCAATGGGCCAATGGAGAGATTAATTTTAAGAGTTTGACAAGATTTTAATTTCAGGGAGACAAAGTTGAGGTTTGGTTACGTTTTTAGTACTGGATTCATCACCAGCTTCAATTACAGGTGAAAAAAACCAGAGAATAAAAAAGATTTCTCTTTGAATTGGATTTAAGGTTTAAATGGCAAAGTTAGTAAATAATCTCACATCCAAACTTTATTCAGTAATTTACACATTTAACCAGATTATGTAACTGTCAAGATGGTCAAAGATGGTCAAACACGGTCACGTGACCCAAACTCTAATTAAAATTTCTGGGTGACCCAAATGCAACTCTGGTCACAAAGTTGTTACCCAAAGTCAAAATATCACTTTATTTTTCACTTCATTAATGCATATAGTTATTACTGATGGGGGCGAGCGAAACTGAGATTTAAAACGAAGTGACTGGGGACCAATTAAAACAATCATCCTGACCGACTCACTACGATCAAACTTCTACTTCGATACGTGGTCAAAGGAATTATAGATAAGACGAATGCAGAACTGATAGAAACAATTCAAAACAAAAAATGATGTAAATTAAGCATACTGATTGTAGGTACAAAAAATCTGCTCGCCACGTGTCCGAATTAGAATGAACGAGGCAACGAAGTGAATCTTCAAACAAGATATTATTCACTAATTCCCAGGGAAGTATCAGTGAAGAGTCAAATCAAGTGTCAAAATTACTTTAACGAATATTAGAGCTGCGAATTAATAATTAACGAAGTAGCAGTGGCTTGTGTAGCGCCCCCTAAGTTAACAGCTTACTAATCCAAAAGATTAAATAAATAAAGAGGCACTAGAAGCTAAATCATTTACTTAAATAATCAATTAATAAATATGCTACAAAACTTAACCCAAAATTAGCCCCGCTCAGAAATATATATATACAAGAACTCCTCTCAAATGATACATATACAATAGTCATTTAGTTTACAAATACAATATGCAATAATAAACATAGGTAAAAGTTGACCAACTGACGAAATCAACCTTGAAGCTTCCGCTGCGCAACTCTGATCTGTCTCTGAAACTGAAAGTGGGAATGGATGAGCACATCATCCCTAAAATGGGTGCCCAATAGGAATAACATTTAACTTTCAAGTAATCATTGCAAATGATTTGAAAACAATTTATGTTTTCCCTAAACACTAAACACAACCAATTTCACAGAAATAAACAATCATGTATATGGAACTAACTCCTTCTAAACAATGTGTAATATGGTGACTCGTCCCGCACCTAGATAATAATATGGTGACTCATCCCGCACCAGTAAATGAAGGAGCAGTACCCTATATACCACAGATGGAAATTCTCATTTCCAAGCAATCAAATGAAAATTCTTATTTCCCAAACAATTCATAAAGACAAACAAGACATTATAATTCCTTTCCAAACAATGGAAAGATTAAAAGAAATAACAGAACTTTCGGAATTTAAAATAAAACAATGCATGAATTGTTAAACATAAACTTTTGTAAAGGAAAACAACAATAATCACAGAAGAGTTAAATATAAATTCCCACCTCTTTTGATGATAGGCCACTTATACCTCGATATCCACGATCCACTGGTTCATCCTTTGAACCGATCGTTGTTAATAACTAACTATTAATCACACAAGAACTCTAAGAATCTAGCCAAAAGGAATCATACAAGAATCATACAAGTCTAACTAATGGTTATAAGCCCAAGTTCTCTAAACATCCCATTACCTAAGGCCTGGTCCATCTGAGTCATCTAACGGTCACTAACAGTCAACATCTGGTCAGAGAGAGTCAACGTCCAGGGTCATGTCAACATCCATGGTCAGCTATAAATCGGTCAACTGAGTCAACCGAGGTAACTCAGTGAGTCAAAACAATTTAACCGAGTCAACTAAACTGACTAGGCTGGCTAACATGCCATTGTATGGGACAAAGCTTATGTTGTACCATAACGGTGTATCACTCTAATTCCAAAACTCTATTACAAGCATTCATCCAACTCTTGTCTAAACCACATCAATTCAATCATTTATCTTAAAAAAACTTCATTTAAATAGAATTCTATAACTTCAATACAATTGTAATAAGCTTACCTAGGTCTGTAGATGCAGGCTTTCACTAAGGCCACTGCTAACAACATTAATCTCATCTTCATTACTTCAAATCCACCAGACTATACACAAACTTCATCTTTATCATTTCAATCATACATTCAATTCATAAAAACTGCACAACTCACTTTAAATACAAAACCAGTTTACCTGCAATTTTAGCAAATCCATACCTGCACAACAACCTCCAATTCCAACCACCCCTACATCTGTGAACACCAACTCTGACAGATCCACAATTGTGCAATAACACTAGAAATACATACATTCTCTTAAATTTAAACCACTAACCCACTTTCCTGCCATATTACTTCTTCAACTGAAATCTCCTTTCAGTTCCCCTTGAACAACAACACTACCAACTCAGGCAATTCTACAAACTCAATTCGAATCTTAACATCAACATCATCATTACTCCCGCCAGCTATAACTTACATTCATTAACTCAACAAACCTAGTATTCATCTAAACTCAGTTCATTCACCATCCTTCATTCTCCCTGTAAAATCACATCCGAAGCAGTTCCCCTCTAATCCACACAACCTAAATTACAATTTCAGATATAGTATCACTTCCAACATCTTCCATACCAACATCATACCAACTCAAATAACATTCATCCTCCACCATTATCATTACAATTTCATCAACAACATCTTATCTCAACAATATAACAATCTGCATTCATACCAACACCACTCTTGTTTAGTTAACATCAAATCAATACAACTTTCTGATCCTTCTTCTTGACCTGAGGTATTAACAACTTCACCTGCAATACCACTTCTTCTCTGAATTACACCTAGTATTCATTTATACTCATCACCCCAGTTCAATTTTACTTAACTACAACTCATCAAACTACCACCAAAATCTCTATCACTTCAAAAATCAATTCAACAGTAACCTCATACAACACAATAAACTGCATCACTAAGAAAATATTACCTGAACAGAACCCTCAATTCCCTCAACATCTTCAACCCATCAACCTTAGTTGAAAACTTCAGAATTAGTAACTTCAAAACCCTAACTACTGTATATGTTTATGTTGTTCTTCAACCTTCTTCCTTAATTCAGATCAAACCCATCTCTAACTAATCCTTTAAACCTTCAATTTCATCATCTAATTCTTCTTCTGAACTTCTTAATAAACCCATCCTCAATTTATTATCTCCATCCTTAATTTCATGCCAAATGAAATCAACTCAAGAACCCTAACTTCAATTTCCAACAACAACTCTATCATTTTCTTCATGTCCCGCTCCTTCGATCTCATCTTCGAATCAAACTAAGAAACCCTAATATCAAATTCAAACCACTCTTCAACCTTATATTCAAATTCGTGATAAACCCAACTTAATCCAATCCCCTAAACCATCATCTTCGTCTTCTAATTGTTCTTTGAACCTCAAATGAAACCCTAACTTATTCACTTCTCAAACCCTAACTTTTGATTCACCTTTCTCTGAGTTTATTTTAACTTCTCAAGTAAATGCCACCACCAGCAACCCTTCCATAATCTTTCTACTCTTGTTTCAAACTCAAAATACTCGTTTCATTCTCACAACGTCAGCAGACGAAGAACAGGGGAGAAGCAGAAGAAGAACGAGGAAAGAAGAAGAAGAAAGAAAATAAAATGAAAGAGAAATAGAAATTACCGACTTTATCAATTGATTTCGAGTTATCCAAAGA
The DNA here is from genome assembly GCA_023529315.1 of Papaver bracteatum. Classification (NCBI taxonomy): domain Eukaryota; kingdom Viridiplantae; phylum Streptophyta; class Magnoliopsida; order Ranunculales; family Papaveraceae; genus Papaver; species Papaver bracteatum. Next base: position 1,005,121 of record JAJJWX010001510.1, read on the forward strand.
GGGTGCCCTGAGAAGAAAATTCGGTTGCCTTGATAACACTTTAATGCGGAAAGACCACTTTACCCTTCATCTAAAATAACAAATATTTTCTTTGTCCGATGTCCGAATGACACGTTCGAGTAGCCTATTTCACATAACTTTTCGAGACCTATTCAATGATACTAGTTTCGAATCCAAATCGTTGTTAAATTAATCCCTAATAATTAATGTTCGAGTTACATTAATCGAGTAATTAGTGGCTAAGACGTCTCTTGACTAGTCTAATAGCGTTGACGAGCTTGAGGGTCTTTACACTTTGCACCAAAAGATATCTCGTGAAAGAAATAAATGAGACAAACTAGAAGATCCGAAGTATGGATTGTTACGCAAGAAAATATAAAGTTAACAAAGTAAGAGATCCGAGGTGTGGATTGTTACGCAAGAAATAGGACAGCTGTCCCCGAAAATAACCGATCTTTAGGGCGAAAAGGTAGGAAAAACTTTATTGAAAATGGTTCTAGCGAGGTAAAAGATACCGTCACGTGAATTGTATGACTCTGAGCGAAGTAAAATGAGTTGTAACCCATTATGTATTTTTTTCTATAAATAAAGGACTTGGTCCATTGTAATAGGGGTTGGAACATTTTGAGAGATAAGTGAGTGATTGTTTAGAGAGACAACTTAGGGTTCTTGTGAGTGTTCTTGAGTGGTTTGTATCTTACATTATTTAATATATTATAAATTCAAGTTTCGATTTCACTTCGTGGTGTGATTTATATTTTTTGTTATTCAAATTAGTATGTTGGTGTAACTATGGATTTTCCGTAGTTACATTTTGGCGCCCAGAAAAAGGGATATCATGTTGAGAGTTTACTCTCACTTGGGATAGATTGAGAAAGTTGTAGTCATCTTCAAAGTTTTACATCAAAAATCATTTGGTGAGTTGTCCTTCCATAAAGTTAGAAGTTGGAAAATTAGAAATTGTAGTGGTGTTGAGAGAGAAGAACAGATCTTAGATATGTTGCCCTGAGATAAAAATAAGTTAGATCTGGTTATCTTAAAAGTAAACAAGTTAGGTCTGGTCAAAAGAAGAAGTTGGTATATCAGTGAGTAAAGAGAAATCTGGTGGGAGTAGTTGATGGCAAGAGTTCCAGATGGGGCGCAACACATCATTGCATCGAGGAGGAGCCTACGTTTAGCGGAAAAAAGAGGAGGAGGAATGGAAAGATGTGAGACGTCAAACATGGGAGAAAGATGAGGTGCAACTCAACAGGGAGATGAAGATCGTTATCGAGAAAGATCGATCCATATACCGCTAACACCGAAATGGAGATGGAAGAAGAGCCTATACAAGAAAACGGAGAAGAAAATATTAATGAGGAAAACATGACGTTAGAACAGATCAGGGAGGTTCTGTGTCAGGAGAGAGAAAGAGAGAGAGATCTTTGACGGAGCAAAGAACCGTACTCATGAGGCAGAATGAAATTCTGATGCAGCAAAATCATTAACTCAACGAAGAAAGAACTGTTCATGATCCGCGAGGTGAAGTTGGTGAAGGCGGAAATGTACACCAAGGGGAAGGAATACCGGAGGAGGAACAAAGAGATGACAAAAGAGAAAGAAGAAGGAGGCGCAGAATAGAAAGCAGCGAAGAAAGAAGGCTTAGGAGAGCCCTTGAAGAAACTAGATGGGAAGATCAAAGACGTCGTTTCGAAGAAGAAAGAACACGCGAGGAGGAGAGACTTCGTGAAGGAGAAAGACTTCGGGAGGAGGAAATAATTCGGGAAGAAGAAAGACTCCGCGAGGAACAGAGACTGTGCGAGAAAGAATGGCTAAGATATGAAGAAGAAGAAGAAGAAGAAGAAGAAGAAGAAGAAGAAGAAGAAGAAGAAGAAGAAGAAGAGAGGAGACGTGAGGAAGAGAGAAGGAGGCGGGAAGAAGAAAGGATAGAGGAGGATGATATAAGAGAAAGAAGAAGGAGGATGCGTAGACGAGATGACGGAAGGGACGAGATCAATAAAGCGGTCATGAACGAACTCCAGGGAATGAGGTCGTTAGTTACCAGCTCGAGGAGAGGAGGACGAGTACAACTAGCAGAGGCGATAATCGAGGAAGGAAGATCCCCATTTTCACACGAACTACTGTAGGAAAGAATTCCAAGAAAATGCTGGTTACCAACATTTGGGAGTGTATTCGACAGAACGTGCAACGCAGTGCAACATTTGAAGCAGTACACTCTATCCTTGATGCAATGGGCAAAATACGAAGCTGTATTATGCAAGTATTTCCCCGCGAGTTTAACTGAGGAAGCTTCGAAGTGGTTTGATGGGCTAGATGAAGGGTCGATTTCGTCATTCAAAGACTTACAAAGGATATTCTTAATGACTTACATAAGCAATAACGCGCTGAGGCCAGGAATAGAGACTCTATTTAATCTGAGGAGAAAGCCAGGGGAGAGCTTGCGAAGATTTATAACGAGATGGAGGACGATATGCAGCGAACTCGCAGGAAGAGTAGATGAGAGGAATTTCATCCTAGCATTTGTGAATACTATGATCCTGACGGATCTCTTACACAATCAAATATTCATAATCCAAAATACAATAACAATGAACGAGCTCAGGGAGTATCAGGAGGAGTACGTAGCACTAGAAGAAAAATAGAGGGAGGTCAGCGAGATAATGACAATCCAGCCCAAGGAGGGGAGTTCGCGACTTTTACCAAGAGTAGCAAATGCAGTGAATGATAGCATGCCATATGTAGAAGCTGAACCCTTAACCACGATCCCAACAAAGTTGGTAGCAGTGTCTAGTGGAGATCAAGAGTGGATTTATCAACATCCAAGATATAATGATTCGAGGAAAATGAATTCTGATTCGTGGGGAGACAACTCGAGAAATCAGCGAAGATACAATCCAAGCCAGTGATATGGGGAAAAGAGGCCACCTTTTGAAGATGCAGCACTACCAGAGCTTAATACCTCGGTAGAAAAGATATGGGAAGCCATTGTTTTAACTGAAGAAATTACTCCACCGCCTAATTTCGGGATAGATCCATTAGCAAGCGCAAGAAGTGGAGACTTTTGCAAGTATCACCGTTTCCACGGGAATCGCACGAATGATTACAGGAATATCCGAAGAATGATACTTCGCATAATCGAAAAGGGAAATCTCAAGCATTTTTTAGCAAACAAGGCACCATTACCGCCACCACCGCCACCTTGTAAGAGTGATCAGAATCAAACACATGTATACATAATTGAAATTGATAGGGGATCCCAAAGGGTGAATTGTAACTCCATAATTCATTGTTCAAAAAACATCCGAGATTTTCACGATAATGTACTAAAAAGAGTGTACACAAAAGAAATTTTGAAGGAAACGAAATATTTAGCATTGAGAAAAAGGAACCACTGGAAGAGTGGCAAAAAATAGAAATTACCTTCTCGGCAGAAGATGCACCAGATGAAGGAGCTTCGCATACAGATCTATTGGTAATAACTTTAAACTTCGGAGAACGTACGAAGTGGAAAAATGACTCAACGAGGAGGAAGAAAATATGGGCGATAGAAAGAATCTTGGTGGACACAGGAAGTTCAGTAGACATTCTCTTTTATCATACATTCAAAACCATGGGCTATAGAGACTCAGACCTGGTACCATCAATATACAATATCTATGGTTTTAACTGGGTTGCATCAAAACCCAGGGGCGAGTTGGTTATGAAGATCTTCGCAGGATAATTGGAAACCGAGGTAACGGTATGTGTGGTGGACGTAGAATCTCCCTATAATTCTCTGATTGGTCGACCATGGATACGTGGGATAAAAGGAGTAGTGTCAACCTATCACCAAGCCATCTGATTCTCTATTCCAAGTGGAATTGGCGAAATAAAAGGAGATCAAAAAGACGCAACGAGAAAGATGTCCATAACTACGAAGGAAGGCTGAAGAGAAAGAAGGAGCAGAGGAAAAAGGTGCTGGAAGCAAAGAAGGAGGAAGAATTGATGATATACATGGTCAAAGCAAAAGAAGGATGGGCTATACCAAGTAAGATCCCTGAAGATAAATATAAAACTTTACTGCAATTGAAAGAGCCATCTCCGCTCTGGGAACCGGTAATGAACTTCTCCGCAGTGGAACCCACGAAGGAAATAAATTTGGGAAATGAAGAAGAAGCAAAATTGGTGAAGATTGGGACGACAATGGAAGCGGATGAAGAATAAGAAAGGTTGATAGCATTTCTAATAGATTATCTTGATATATTCGTGTGGAATATGAATGAGATGCCGGGAACAGATCCGAAAGTTGCATGCCACCGATTAGACCTTAACCCAATGATCAAGCCGATAAGGCAACGAATTCGAAAAATAGCCACTGCCTACCACAAGCAAATTTAGCAAGAACTGCAAAAGATGCTGGACTCGGGGATAATAAGACCTGCAAATTACCCAACCTAGATTTCAAATATGGTGATAGTACCGAAGAAGACCAAAGGGATAAGGATATGCATAGACTTCAATGATTTAAACACTGCTTCGCCGAAAGATAGTTTCCCATTACCTAACATACCTCAGATGGTAGAGTCGGCTTCAGGTTACAAACGATTAATACTGATGGATGGCTATTCAGGTTATAATCAAATACCACTTGCTGAAGAAGATCGGGAGCATACGGCTTTCTTCGCCCCAAGGGGATTGTACTGTTATACGAGAATTCCTTTCGGCTTGAAGAATGCAGGGGTGACATACCAACGGATAGTTGAAAAGATATTCGCCAAATGGGTCCACACCAAGTAAGAAGTATACGTCGATGACATGTTGGTGAAAACTAAGGAGTCAGGAGATCATGTGGAAGATCTGAAAGAAAATTTTGAACAAATGAGAGCATACAAGATGAAAAAAAAATCCTGCGAAGTGTATATTTGGAGTAGAGTCAGTGAAGTTCTTGGGGCACATCGTGTCCGAGAAAGGGATCGAAGTAGATCCAACCAAGGTTCAAGCTATACTGGACATGCCATCACCGGCAATAGTTAAAGACGTACAAAAGCTAAATGGAAAGTTAGCAGCATTGGGGAGATTTATCTCCAGATCTTTGGACAAGTGCAAGCCTTTCTTCGATACCTTGAAGAAGGGAGCCAAGTTTGCATGGACGCAGGAGTGTGAGCGAGCATTGCAAAATATAAAAGAGCACCTCATCAACTTGTCAATCCTCCAGAAACCCGAACCGGACGAAGAATTGCTGATCCGCCTCGCGACTACACCAAATGCAATAAGTTCAGTACTACTTTGGACGGATAAAGGTGTTGAAAAGCCGATATTTTATGTCAGTAAGACTCTCAATGCAGCGGAAAAGAATTATCCAAAGATCGAAAAACTAATACTGGCATTGGTATACTCGTCAGAAAAGTTAAGAACTTATTTCCAGACTCAAAATATTAAGGTTCTAACTAGGATCCCAATATAGTCGACTTTGAAGAGCACGAAGAGAGTTGGGCCAGTTGAAAGATGGAATACTCAAATTGATCAATTCGGGCTAAAATAAGAATTCCAGACCTCTACGAAGTCACACATAGTTGCAGAATTCCTGTCCGAGTTTCCCAAAGGAGAAGATGAAGGAGTGGAGGAAATGCTAGACATAGATGGATATCGCCTAGATCCCACGGACTTGCTAAATGAAAATCATCCGAGGAGGTGGGAAATATTTGTGGATGGATCATCCAACAGTGCAGGAGGAGGAATGGGAATCGTTTTTACTTCACCAGCAGGAGCAAGAACATTGTTCTGCTTCGATTAGAGTATAAAGCAACTAACAATGAAACATAATACGAGGCAGTCATACAAGCACTAATATTAGCCATCTAAATGAAGTTGGAAGAGGTAATAATAACCAGTGACTCGCAGCTGGTGGTCAGAAAAATAAAAGGCAGATATCAGGCAAATAATGTTGTGATGAACCGATACTTACAACTCGTAAAAGAATATTCAAAGAAAATACCAAGTATAATATGGAGGCAGGTGAGTAGAGATAATAACAGACATGCTGATGCCCTGGATTTCATAGCATAAATGATCGAAGACCCTTCAGAGAAGCACATCCGAATTGAAAGATTAATGCAGCCATCAGTAACGAACGAGTTAGAAGGTGAAGAAGTCTTCGTGATCGGAAACGAGGTTGTAACTATCGAATTAAGTGAAGATGAATGGCGAGCTCCAATTTACAAATATCTAGCGAAAGGGGATTTACCTCGTGAAAGATTTGAGGCACACAAAATCAAGGGGAAGTCCACAAATTATGAGCTATGAGAAGGAATTTTATATATAAGGTCATTTCTAGGCCCGTTGCTGCGGTGCTTATCACAAGAAAAAGGAATACAGATCATGAAAGCTTTCCATTATGATGATGCCGGGAATCACATCGGCACGAGATCTTTGGCCCACAAAACCAAGGCGCAAGGTTATTTTTGGCCACACATGCATAAAGATGCAAAAAACATCTCGATGAGGTGTGAAGCATGCCAGATATTTGGCAAGCGCATACATGCACCATCAACGATCCTGAACTCGATATTGAGTGTATGGCCATTCTCCATGTGGGTAGTATATATTGTGGGACCATTCGTCACAGGAACCCAACAGCGAAAATACCTGAAAGTGGCAACTGATTATTTTACGAAATGGGTTGAGGAAAACCACTAAAGAATACGCGAGATGGCGATGTATATGACTTTATCCTTGAGCACATAATTTTCAGATTTGGGATCCTACTACAGATCGTCTCCGATAATGCGAAACAGTTCGAAGGCGAGAATGTGAGCATGTTGTTCAACACATTCAAGATACAGTCTGGAAATTCAACTCCGTTATATCCGCAGAGTAACGGACAAGCGGAGGCGACCAATAAAACAATAACATCAACTCTGAAAAAGAAATTGGAAGGACACCTACATGACTGGTGCGAATAAGTTTCAAACGTACTATGATCGTACAGAACAACTGTATGCGTGTCGTAACCACAACAAATTAATTAATATTTTACTACCTAATTAACAAGTAATATAGGGTAGTCAAGATCGATCCCACGAGGAGCACGAGATTCTAGTTGTCTTATAATGTCACAAAAGGGGGGTATGTTTTAGATAAGTAAAATAAAATAAAATAAATAACAAAACAATTAAAAAGATAAGAGAAATCAATAAGAGAGATTAGATTAAGGAATCCTTCTTCGCTGCAAAACAATGATTAAAGTTATGTTCTTTTCCACTTTTTATTAGTCACAAATTATCACCAACCATAGGTATAGCAGATAGATCAGTGCTAACCCCAAAATTCCTTATATCACCGGATACGGAAGTTCTCGACTACCGGATTCTATTCACCAAACCACCTAGTAGTAGATCACTCAAGATGTAATTTAGTTAAACGCATTAAGATTTATGAATTTATTAGGTTGATATTAGTAGTTAGACTCTTAGATCAAGGTCCACTTTCTAACGTTGTTTTCACACACAATTTCTCCACGTAATCCCTCCGCAAGGTCTCGTGTTTGCTACTTATGTAAAGAGTCAATAAACGATTACTTATCCCCTAACTTTCACTAGCTATAGATCAAATTAAAAAATCAATTTAGTTGCACACCTAAACAATCTATTAATCAATCATGAATGTATAAACATTCCTATTAGTAAAAACAAATGATAATCATGTGAAAACTTCAAAGTAGAATTGAAACAAAACTCAAAACATGTTAAGAACTAGGAATTCATCCTCAATCAATAAAATTAGCTACTCATATTAAAGAGTTCACACAAAGAATAAAGAAAAGTATTGTGTGTGTAAAAGTGTGCAAAAGATATGTAAAAGATGTGTGTATCTAAGTGCATCTAAGTGTATGGAAGTGTATAGAAAAGTAGAGCACTTCTCTATTTATAGGCTTCAATGTTCTCCATATCTTCCAAGGAATAGAATCCCTTTCCTTTAGCAATTCAATTTCCAAATCCAAGCCTTTCTCAAATCTTCCATCCTCTCTTTCCAAGTTCAAGCCAAATTCTTCATCCAATTCCAAGTCCAAGTCTTCACATCCCATGAGAGAAATCCACACAAAATTCTGCAACTTTTTCTCGCCGAAAAACTGGGTTTTTGGTCGGAAATAGGCCGGAATCCGTCGCCGCCGGTCACCTGAGTTTCTTCCACGGCGAAAGTATATTCCGTCAGTCCACCGTTAGGACTAACGGTCAAAGGTCAAACTATTAGTCAACTGTTCAAGGGTCAAGAGATAAGATTGTCAGCAGCCGAGTCAGCGACGAGTTAGATGCCTTGAATTGGCTGAATAGTCTTACTGTGTGAGTTGGACAGTCGAGTTAACTCGGCGAGATGAAATTCCGACAGAGTCTCGGCTGTTTTCTGGGATTTTACCAGGCCAAATTCAGGCGTTTCTTCACCTGTGACAAACCTAAACATTCATCTATAGTATCATTTCAATACTGCAACTTCAATTCCTTCTTTGAACATACCCATCACAAGAAACTGTAACTTCAAATAGGTTCTTCAATTAGTTCAATTCCTTCACCAAAACAAACCCTAGCATCAATTTCTCTTCAGTCGTCCAAGCAAACCTATTTCCGAATCAAACCCAACTGTAGTCTCTAAACCCTGAATCCGAAAACAACATCTCTGCTCCTCCTTCCATCTCTATGTATTCAACGACAATGGCTACTTCTTCTCGATCTGATTTATCCATAACAACAGAACCCATCGATCTCCATTAAAACATACATCCATTAGTTTCATTTTCACTTCATCTGAATCTCAGATCCCCTTTCTTGCTCTATTTCAGAAAAATGGCAGCATCTTCCTTCGATCTTCAATTATACGAACCCTAATTTTCTTCTTCATCAACTGATCTCCTAGATTCAACTCTGTGTTCTTCTTGATCTTAATTTCATAACAACCCACTTCTACATCTCCGCTTCACAGTAGCAACGAGATTCTCATGAACTCGATTTCAGACGCACAACAGCAGCATGGCTGCCTGTTTTCTTAAATTCAGAGAAACTGAATAATTTCCCGATATAGGGTTAGGTTGGTTTGGGTTGGATGGTACACCCCACTCAATAGGAACCACCCCAAGCTGGTGCCTCTTAGTCTTTTGCTGGGTGCTCTTTAACACTTCTCTTTTAACCAAAATCTGGCTACCCCTTAACATTTTCTGGCTGTTCTTTAATATCTCTCCAAAAATAGTTGCCCCTTAACCTTAACTTGGCTCCAGATAGTGCTCGTCATATGAAATGACAATTCTTCCCTTTTTGCTCAATTTTGGTGATTTCTTCTTCTTTTCCTCCGTGCGACTCCAGAGTACCTAATAACTCAAAAACATACGTAAAATACATAATTCACAAGAAAAATAGCAAAGAAAGCATAAACTACTAGATAGTAAATTAGGTGTATTCTACACATATCAACAACGAGGCGAGAGGAAACATGAATGTCCCTCTTTTGTTTGAAATATGGAGTAGAAGAAGTCCTACCCACCGAGATAATTATTTCCACAACTAAGCAGGAGGCATGGAAGAAATGTCTGAACTCGGACATGATTCTAGCGAAGTTGGATGATTTGGAAGAAAATAGGGAAAATGCACTACAACACATGACGAACTATCACCGAAGGCTATCTCGCGAATATAACAAAAGAGTGAAGGAAAAGAGCTTTCTTTCGGGCGAGTTAGTCTTGCAGGAAATACCTCCATATCAGAAAGGACCTGGAGGAAAGCTAGAACCTACTTGGGAAGGGCCATTCATCGTAAAAAGAGTGGTAAGAAATGGAGCCTATGAACTCGCTGACTGTCATGGAAAAGAGATAGCTGATGAAGGAAATATCATATACGGCGAGATAAAAAGACAAGGTCGTAGGCTGGATCATCCTTGGAATCCCCGGTCTACATAAAGAAGTATTATCCTTAGCCGTCAGATGTGCTCGCAAAGACATGTAATACAAAATGAAGAAGCAAGTTTGTAACTCAGTAAATAAATGAAATATTTATCGAGCAAAACATGAAGCATGAGCAGAACGAAATAGAACACAAAATGAAAATATAGGAGAAATAAGACCTCAAAGCAGGTAAGTAAGACCTAATTAGGAGGCTGCATAAAACCCACGAAATAAAAAGAATACTCGAAAAAGAAAAAATCTCCAAGGAGATTATAAAACCTCTACTTAGGGAGGCTGAGACCTCATGTCATGCAACCTAGTTCGTACTAAGTGCAATAGGAAAAAGTAAGACCTAACGCACGTCAGAGACAATCTCAGTAACATCAAATAGGGTCAAAAATAAGACCCATCAGCCGAGGGATCCAATTGGGTAACCACTCGGTAAGGGGTGTAAGAACGAGCCAGTGGAGATAGAAGATGGCCTGCCGTGATTCTTCCACTCGGTCCCAAAACCACCTCATCTAGGGTGTGACTTCATAACCAAGAGCCATATAGGCGAAGGGATAAGAAGTCACGAAATAACTGATACCTAAGCCCGAAAGCAAGGGGGTACTCAGGGGGAAGGGATGACACCCTCCTTTAGGGATCTGAGTGACCAAAAAAGATGGAAATGTTATGGGGCTGGTATTCATGGGAATGGATAGGCCTGTGATATTGTTGCACAATAATACCAATGAGCGAGTTAAGGATAGGTTGATGGATCTTTACTTCGCAAGAGTAAAGAGCGCCCGAGACTTCGTCGCAAAGCCCTAAACAACGGGGTGGGGCAGAATAAGACCTTAACTAGGAAGAAAAATAAGACCCCGAAATATTAAATAAAACATGAAGAAGACAAGAGGCAAACAAGAAGGAGGGCGAGGTTCGCTAAGACCCTCTCATGGCATTACAAGAAGTAATGATAAAGAATCATGAAGATTCGAAAAATCTTCACCGAATGCGAAAAACTTGCAATCAGAGTATTGCATAACAAAATACCTGTATTAACTTAATTACGTTATGATGAGAACACTAATAATGCATGAATAAGCCCTAAGAAGTCAACGAGGTACAACTACAGACGAAATAAGAACGAAAAGGAACGCAAAAAAGAATCTGAGGTACAAACAACAAATAATCAAGGCAAGGAGAATAGAAGCACAAAGGTTTATAACAGAAGGTATGCTACATGAATCCACAAAAGAATAAGAGGCAAGTATAAACTTTTTCAAATTTATTATTCTTTTGAGCATCCATGTCGCATCTACTACTTCGCACAAACAATAAATGGCAGCTTATACCCTAAATCCGGATATACTCCGAAAATATCCAAAGAATAAGAGGCAAGTATATACTTTTTCTAATTTATTATTCTTTTATTATTTTCTTCGCAAGTATATACTTGTTGGAAACCAATATACCAAATCATAATTTCTCTATAGGATATAAATTGAAATATCTATTTGAATATCTTATTATTTTATGATGTTGCAAAATTCCGCGAAATAAAGGCAAAAGAAGCTACAATTGGATATGCGAAGTAGATATGTTAACCGTATTAAGTGCAAATAAATGAACGAGCTGAACCAAAAGAGAAAAAAGTAAAAAAGATGATATATTAAGGCAAGCGAAATGTTAAGGCAAGAAACAAGAACGAGACAAATGTTATGCCCCCAAGCGTGGGAGCGCCCGGATAAAATGTTAAATAAATGAAGGACTAAAAGGTCGAAATGTCATCAAAATAAAAGATCAAGGTTTTCCAGCCTCTCCCTCAACAGAACCACTTCCAGATCCTTAAATTCCAACATCACCATCACCAGCACCAGCTCCATTGTTACCTTCCATGCCTTAAGGAGCTTCACTCTTGGGCTCCTCAACATCCTCATCAGTCTCTGTGTCTTCATCCTCATCATCGACTTCAACAAGGGGCTCATCACCGGAGAAGATTTTGAGATCTATGGGAGGAAAGGAAAGTCCATGAGAACTGCAAAACTCAGTGAGGAATTTCACCTTCTCCTCCTAGGCATTCTTGCGAGTTAACTTCGCAACCTTCTTGGCGTCCTTTTCCATCTTATCACAATCTTCGTTCATAAACACAAGACTTTCCTTCAGATTGGACACCTCCTTGGAAAGATCATCCCTTTGACGAGATAGGTGCAGGACTTGATTCTTACAACTCTCCTCAGATTCTGCGAAAATGATAGCGAAGTAAGAAATAAAACTAACAGAGTGAGATACAAAGTATAAAAATAACTCCTAGAACTACCTTCTCTCTCCGAGATAACAGAACCTAAAGTTTTTTGAATATCGAGATTTAAGTGGTCAAGTCTTGATATTTCTGATTCAAGGAAGTTGTGGAGTTTAAGAGACGATCTATCCATATCTTCACCAGGATTAGACACGGGATTATCATCATCAGGAGATTTATAACAAGTTTACCACCTCTAGGAGGAACAACGGGCTTCTTCTTCACAGGGGAAGCATGAGATGTTTTCTTTCCTTGAAACCTTTCCAAGCGAGATAACACAGAAGTCATCTCATAAATTAACCTAGCGTTTTCATCCTTCAAAGTCTTGTTCTCGATATTTAGCTTCTTATTATCTGCATCTAGGTCATGAATATCATTCCTAAGCTTACGAAAATCGGCTTCAGACCTGTCCTCCCTATTAATTATCCTTTATTTATCTTCCTCTAACCGCTTATTGAGGTCTATGGATGAAGAGTGGAGATTTCACGAAGTTGTAAGAAGATTATTAACTCGTTGTAACTCAACCCTCAAACTTTCGTTCTCCTCGTGAAGATGAGAGTTTAACTCCTCGTTACTAGCAGATTCATTATCTAGAAGCTCGGACAGAGAGTACGACGTTGTCAATTTTTCACTCAAAAGATCATTCTCGGTCAAGTAACAGTTAAATTGAGATGACAGATTCGCTTGTTCAGCTTGAAAATCTTCGGAAGATGCATTGGCTTCGAGATAATCCAAATAATACTTCGCGGAACGGGCTTGACGAAAATAAAAGAATAGTAAAAACAAGACCAAAACAGAATGAAAAATAGAGAAGGGGCTGAACTTACTGCTGAGCTCTGAAATCCTTTGATCCTTCTTTGCTGAGCGACCCCTTTCGTCAGCAAGATCATTCTTGAGCTTTTAAATTCGAGCTTTGGATTTATCCAAATTCTTACAGGCAACTCTAGTCTCTGCGAGTTGAGCTATGTGACGGGTTAAATTCCTGCGAGATCGAATAAGTTAGCAAATAACGAGGACAAACAACGAAGTCAAGATCGATAATACTCACTAAATCCATAATGGCAACATGCTGATTGGTGGAAAGGTTCAGCGAAGCGTTCAAAATAAAGGGTTGATCCTCAGCCACGAAGGTATAAGAGCTAAAAGAGATCAAAGGCTCTGTGGCAGCAGATCTGATATAGGGAGCGTCACGAGTCAGAAGGAGAGCATTCCTCATAAAATTCATATCGGGTGCATAAGCTGGATCATCCACTTCGAAGACCTTCCTCTCTTTCCCTTGAGACCCACCAGCAGGACTGATAGATAAATTTACAGAGGAGTCACCCACAAAAATGACAGGAGTCGGCATAGCAGGCTTCAGAATCTGAAAAGGAATGGATTTTTCCGGGACTTTAGCAAGTTTACTTTTGGGCGGAGGTGGAACAGATGGTTCAGAATGCTTCTTGAAAGAATGAACGCGAGTTAAGGCGTCCATGTCCAGACCCATATGTCACTTATGAGGGTCATTGGCAGGAGGATATTGAGGCAAAACATCCTAAAAAATATGAAGTCAACACAAACAGGTATGTGAGCACGAAGTCAATGAGGCGAGATATATGGACGCGAAGTAGAAGGAATAGCGGGATACCTTGGCATCAATAATGCTTTTTAAAAGTTCGTGGAGAAACAATGTCTTGAGGCTCCACGAGGTCATCCTCCTACGAAATACAGTCATTAGCCGCTGAAGTTTTAAAATGCAGAACAAGAACATGACTGAAGCGAGATAAATAAAGATACCTGATCACAAATAGGGGATCCAATAGATGACTTCTTAGTCGATCGATCCTTGATCAAGCCAGGAGGAGGAAAAGCATACTGCAGCAAAATAAGAAAATTTAAAGAACTAAACACAAAGATGGATAAAGAAAAGGATCAACGAATCTACCTCGTTGGACATTTATTTCCAGCGAAGTCGTCCAGGCACATAATCAGCGAAACGAATATGCCCGGAGAGGGGACCAGTTTGAGCCTTCCCATTCTTGTCAAAACCCCAGACTAGGGGGCCTTCAACAATCACTGGAAACATCATCCAGTCTTCATTGTTAGTCAGACGAAGGGAAGGGCCCTTCGGAGCATCCTTCGAGGTGATGATCGTCTCAACATCAAGAAGAAGGACTTTGGATAGATCCTTCATGGACTTTCGGACCAGGGAAATACCTCATTCTTGGTACTTCCTCCGAGATTGGGTTCGGTCGGCATAGTTCTCCAAGAAAGAATCAAGATTTTAGTCTGCTGAGTCGAAGTCCTTCGCAGCCAGCGGAATCTGATACTTGCCACCACTAGAGCGTATCACAAACTCGTTTGCAATACAAATTGAATTCCCACTCCACTGGTAGATGCCCCTGCCAATTTTAACCAAAATCTCGTAGAACAGAGGGTTATCGGAATCATACAAAGGGAAAACTATCCCGACACAAAGCTGACCCAGCGTAGTGATCATTCTAGTAGGAGTCCATGTTTCAGACTAAATCCACCTGTAGTTCAACTCCATGAACTTTGTGGCTATGACCGGAGGAGAGACGGTGGAATCCACCACTGACGTCAAGGTTAAATCTTTCTTTATGAAATATGCTTGAAAATCTTCAAGGGTTTTGGAAGTAGTAGTAGGAGGGAATTTTTTAGGAGCCATTGCTGTGAGAACCAAATGAAGAAGGGAAAATCAAAATAGAAGAAGATAAAGGAATACTCTCTAGAGAAGTACGTCGCCCGAGAAGAAGAAAACGAAGTTCAGAAAAGGGTAAAGTAAAAAAGAAAGAAAAGGAGAGCTATTTATAGTGGACCAAGGCATGGCCGGGAGAAACAGTTATATGGAAAAAGGAACCGGCTATTGATGGTTACAAAGAAACGTGGGAGACAAGGTGGCGAGAAAACCGGGTACATGGCGGTTACAAATTTAATGTGAAGCTATCTTTCCATTCTTGATCCCCGCAAATGGAAGGAGAAAAGTCAAAATGTAGGTACAGAAAATCTGCTCGCCACGTGTCCGAATTAGAATGAATGAGGCAACGAAGTGAATCTTCAAACAAGATATTATTCACTAATTCCTAGGGAAGTGTCAGTGAAGAGTCAAATCAAGTGTCAGAATTACTTTAATGAATATTAGAGTTGCGAAGTAATAATTAACGAAGTAGAAGTGGCTTGCACCAAAAGATATCTCGTGAAAGAAATAAATGAGACAAAGTAGAAGATCCGAAGTATGGATTGTTACGCAAGAAAAGATAAAGTTAACGAAGTAAGAGATCCGAGGTGTGGATTGTTACGCAAGAAATAGGACAGCTGTCCCCTACAATAACCGATCTGTAGGGCGAAAAGGTAGGAAAAACTTTATTGAAAATGGTTCTGGCGAGGTAAAAGATACCGTCACGTGAATTGTATGACTCTGAGTGAAGTAAAATGAGCTGTATAACCCATTATGTATTTTTCTCTATAAATAGAGGACTTGGTCCATTGTAATAGGGGTTGGAACGTTTTGAGAGATAAGTGAGTGATTGTTTAGAGAGACAACTTAGGGTTCTTGTGAGTGTTCTTGAGTGGTTTGTATCTTAACATCACTTAATCTATTATAAATTCAATTTTCGATTTTACTTCGTCGTGTGATTTATATTTTGTGTTGTTCAAATTAGTATGTGGGTGTAACTATGCATTTTCCGTAGTTACACTGATGATGATTAAACATGGTATATGCATACAAATTGATAATGAAGTGAATTTAGCTGATCGAAAGCCAATCTAACATTCCTAACCATGAACCCATCTTCTCTAGATGGAGACGGAGGAAGGATTCTATACGTACTGACTTGTGGTTGGGTTGAATATATAGAAAATTATGCTATTTTTGTCATCTCTACTGCCGCCTATGTTGTAAAATTCACCCTAGGCATAATGGGCTGGCATTATGCATGGAAGATTGGTTGGAAACATGCCTAGGAGCATGGATGGAAACTGGATTGTAGACTGGCTGGCAGCATGGCCGAAATATTGACTAGGAGCATAAATGGACCAAACCGGGAGATTCGAGTCCGCGAACAGAGTTGGGTGAGTCGAGTTTGAAAAACTGGACCGGTGAAGTAGGCCAAACAAAATGGACCTGTAGACCGGGTCGGGCGACCCGGGTCTTGAGTAATTGATGTTGACTTTGACCGTTGACATTTGAATTTGACCATTGACCCCTGGTTGACTTCATGGAAGAATGGGAAGGTGTACTGTACCAGTACAATCAATAGCATACATGGATAGTGATAATCTCAATCCTCACGGATTGATCCTACCGGTTCCTAATGAACACACGGAACATAAGTTCTTCTTAGATTAGTTGATTATTTCTTAGTGTTTCATTATAGGATATGAGTACATATCTGGGTTGCACGGACGCTGCATTTTATGAGATGTGTTCGCATCCGACGCGCGTCAAACACGGGTCGCACGTTGGACGTTGACACGACGCGTGTCTGACTCACCAATATGTGTGTCCGGTTTGGACGCAATGATGACTCGGGTTTGAAGAGTTTTTTGTTTCATTTTCATTTAAACTTCTTCCATTATTTTTACTATTATTAACTAAATGAAGAAAGGCGAACATTTAGATCAATCATTTCGGTTTTTATTAAGGTTTTGTAATTGGAAATGGCATCATGTATACCTTTGGTGGGGCATGTGTTGTTCTAAGAATGCATTTTGATTGTTCCATGTGTTTAATAGTGATGGATTGCTTGACCTTTGGTGTGTATAAACAAACGATTTTTTCTTTTCTTTTGAAATTTATACACATGTAACGTCATTTTCTAATTTTTAGGATCGAAATTCGCTGTATAAATATATAATTGTATATATAAATAATATGTAAATAAAATATGTATATACGTGTCCACGTCCTAACTTTTTTAGAATTTTGTCGTGTCCGCATCCGCATTTGTGAAACCCAGGTACATATATATCTCACTCAGTACCTCAATACCCGACCTCAAACTATTCAGGTGGGATAATCTAAACCACCCAATAATTACTACTAAAGATGGAAACAACTATAATATGGAAACTCCCAGCTCCATGACAGCAGGCTAGTGGATTGTGTCGGCTAGTTGGATCACAAACTTGGATGACAGCTGAATGGTGGTCCAAACATCATTCTGGGCCTATATTTCTCAATTTTTATCATGGTACAAACAATATCCCAATAAGTTTGGGTATACCTCAGTTTGGCTAGTTAAACAAACAAAAGGAGATTAAAATTAAAAGAAATAAGAATTACTACATCCGTTTCAAAATAATAGGCAAGTTTATGTGTAAATTTGCATATAAACAAGCCTATTTGAAACCGAGAGAGTAAATGACTTCTCCTAGGTACCAAACTATAATCCCAACCGTCAATTCCTTATATTTAACATTAGGTCAGGAAAATTAACAAACTGCGCCACTATTCTCTCTTCACAAAATTGGTCAAAAAGACCAAAACAGAAAATTCCTGGGTGAAATAGCTTCTTAGGTTTTGATACTGTTCATATAGCCAAAATTCAGAAAAATACTGTTTATATTGCCAATTTGGTTATTTCACCCAGGAAAATTAAGATAAAAAAATATGGGTTACCTAAAATACCCCCTAACCTTTTAAACCCTTCTTTTCAAAGAGAATTTATTTCTCTCACAGCTCGTCCCTCACCTGCAGAATCTTAAATTCAGAACTCGAGGTTTTGGTTAAACAATCATGGTGGTTTTCAATTGTTGAATCGAAGTTTAGATTAATCAACTTTCAAGTCATCTAATATCATCAATAATCAGTAACGCAAATCAGTAAGTTTCAATCTTCAATTAATCCAATTTTGATTTCTTTTTTGTCTAATTCTTTGTAATTCAGAGTTAGGGTATGTCGATTTTGAAGTTTCTCTATCAATTTTTGGTTTTAGTTGTTGATTTTGATTATCCAGGGTTTTACTAATAACCAATTTTTGGTTTTAGTTGGTGCTGGTAAACGTGATTATTTGCTTATATCCAATCGATTGATTGTTCATCAAAGTAAATTTAGTTTAAACCTGCAATACATCCATATTCAAATTGATTAAAGTGATACATAGATGCAATCCAAATTGATTAAAGTGATTTTGTAGTTTTTCATTGTTGTGGAAGTGAACGGAATTCGTATAATATCATCACACAGGGAGAACAAACGCATCTATACACACCAATATACAATAATTATCAATTTGAAAGCATGATGAAACTAGTTTACTGATTTAGCAGGATGAAGTCTGCATATGATTTAGCTTACTGATTCTCCAGTTTTTTTAAAGTAAGATGAAACTAGTTTCATCCTGTATTTTTATACCAATTGTTGTTGAATTTGGTTTTTAGTCATCCTGGTTGTTTAATTTGTTCAATTGAATATCATCCATATTCTTTTACATTGTTTAAATATTTCCTTTTGTAGATGGATCAGTATACTCTTTGTGTGGTTATCCGTGGTCCCGATACATGTCCATACCACATTAATATGAAGTCAACAATTGATGATTTGAAGTTATATGTGTGTTCTTATTGGAATTATATTTCGCCAGACTCAATCCAGTTTGTATTTGACAATGATGGAAGAAGCATGGTTGTTGACAGTGATGCGAAACTTCAATCTATTATATCAATGTGTCATGTTTTTCTGTTGAGTTTCTTGGAGCTTCGTTTATTAGAACGTGTTCCTTTTCATGTTCCTGATTATGTTCATGAACCTACAACCAGAGCTATTCCTTCAGTTTCATGCCCTAGCACAAGTCATTCGGTTATTCCTTGTCATCTACCGAAGAATAAAGTTACTCGTAAACCTACAATGAGTGAGTTTCCTTCAGTTTCATGCCCTAGCACAAGTCATTCGGTTATTCCTTGTCATCTACCGAAGAATAAAGTTACTCATAAACCTACAATGACAGAGTTGCTTTTAGGTAAAGACAATAGCCCAGATCTGTCACTTATACCTTGTTCTCAAGAACTTTGTTCGTCACAAGATATTCCCATGTCTCAAGAACGTGCATTTAATGGAAAGATGGAAATTAAAAGATCTTGCAAGGCGGCTGAATGGGAGTTCATTATAAAAGGTGTTGGTCAGGATTTTTATGGAGGACGAGACGAGGCTCGTCTTGTTTTTGAAAAATATAACCACTTTTTTGGTCGCAAGGTAAGAGTCGTCAAGAGTAATCCAGAACGGTATACTGTGGAGTGTCTTTACAAGGAGAAATTGGAATGTGACTGGAGGTTCCATGCATCTCCGAAGACTTCCAATGTGAAGGGCCATTTATACCTCAAAAGATATAATGGGGAACATACATGTTGTGCTGGTTATACTGATGGAACAAAGGATGATCCAGTTACTCGCGAACTTGTAAAGAGTTTAATATTTCACTATATCAAACAGAATCCCAACAAGAAATGCAGGGATATTATTGATGATTTCAAAAGTGATTATGGTTTAACATTGAGCTATGATCAGGCGCATGCCGGTAGAGAATTATGTTTCAAGGAGTTGTATGGCGATGACACTAAATCATACACTGACTTGGTTTGGTGGTGTGAAGCCGTGGAGAAACACGACCCAGGTAGTCAGGCTGATTTAGTCATTGAAGGGGGAGAGTTCAAGAGTTTGTTCTTAGCCTTTCATGCTTGCATCTCGGGTTTCGAGTATTGTCGCCCGATATTGTTCTTGGATGCTACTTTCCTAACTGGGAAATTTAGAGGTTGTCTTATGGCGGCTACCGGGAAGAACGCAAATAATGGTATGTCTTCTAGTTTAGTTTCATTCGAAAGAAATTCAGATTTTTTTTGATGAAATCCAGTTTCATCCTTAATTGGTGAAGTCAGATCATAGAATGAAACTGGTTTCATTCTGTGCAATAGCAGTTTCAGTGAGTTTAATGTTTTTTTATTTTATTAATTTTGTGTTTTCTGTAGGAATATTTCCTGTGGCATATGGTATTGTTTCAAGTGAAACTGTTGAAAATTGGCATTGGTTCTTGGAGAAATTGAAAACTATCTTGGGTCCTCGGGTACTAACTATTATTTCAGATCGCTATGAAGGTTTAATCCAAGGGATTCGTGATGTTTTTCCACATTTCCATCATTGTTTTTGTTACCAGCACTTGAAGAACAATGTCCGTAGTAAGACGAACAAGAGAAAGGCAGAGCATTGTGCTGCAATGGATTTTTTCAAGCAATGTTTCTATTTATCAACGCATGAAGGCTTCCGCGAAGGTATGCAAAAATTGAAAGACATGGGATGCGATGGTCTTCACAAATTCTTGAGTGACCTTCTAGTGGTATGTTGGTCCAATGCACATTGTGAAGGTTGTCGTTCAACATGGCGGCACATGTGTTCAAACGTTGTGAGCTTTAGTCATTCAATGCTTGGATTAGGGAGGCGAAAGCTATGCCTATTGCCACATTAGTTAAAAAGTCGGATTAGACTTAACATTATGGATCAGGTATGAGTAAAAGGAAGGCTAAAAGTTTTAATATACTTCTAGGGCGACGTATAAAGGATTCATTTGTCCCAATAAGGCTAGAGAAAAGTGTAGGCTTCCATTGACTTTGTGGTGCATTCAACTTCCATTGATTCCGCTAAATGGTAATGTTGTTGGTACGCATCAAATTTCGTATGCCCAATGGAAAATAACCAAGTCTCTATATTAATAAAAAATGAAATGGATGAGCAAGGTGACATGGAGTTGGAAGTAGCTTGTGATCTATTAGCTTCTCATGGATGGAAAGTACTTTCCGAAATGCTTGTACCTTACCTAGCCGTGTGAACCTGGAGATCAAATCATGCGTGTTCAATAAAAGTGATCAAGGGAAAATACTTGAAAATTAGCAATTTATAATGCTAAATTTAGAGTTTGTCTCATAAATATAAATTTTACGAAGCATTGTCTGAGATTAGTTATTTAATGTGCCAATGCAACCAAGATACAGTATACATTCATATGTTAATATTGTGATGATTTTTTTCTGATAATTATACTCGTTATCCATCCACATACCATAATTCATTCAAAATTAATAATAGACCTTACAGTTTCTCCTTAACATTTCAGAAGCAGCAAAGTTCAAAATTCCGTATTGTAGTGTATAAAAAGTAAAATAGGTTGCATAAGAGAGGAACTAAGGATGCTTTCAGAGTTTCCGCTTCTCATCCACCGCTAAAGATTTTCTGTCCCGAGGGGGAGGGGAGGTAAGTTTTTCCTAACTAACTAGGAAATGGACATGGTCAATCAAATCGAGCAAATTTGAATAAGAATCTTCAGGTAGTAACCTAGCTACGAGTTGAATAAATCCAAACAAGTGAACCTAGTTGGTTCTAGGCTCCTTAACACCATACACATTTCTAAACCTAAATCCAGAATCATTAAAAAAATTAAAGTAAGGATTTCTAAACCGTAAAAACATTTATTATCATTCACTTATTTATATACTAATGGATATCATAAACGGATGGATTTTTGAGACACATTATTCAATTTCATTTGTTTCCTTCTTGATTGCTAACTTTAATTCCTTTTAGTGTAGCTGAATTAACACAAAATAATACTTCAGTTAAGGAATAGATTTAAAAAAAATTTAAACCAATATGAGGATTTTTGAACATCTGAATATGCTCACGGATATTTCCATCCGGCAGAAAATCCCGTGGTTTCTTCCGTGTAAAACAAAAATATGATGGGCTTCACCACTAAATTTGACCTTTGGTGAGATCCACCAAATTTTTTGTTTCACATGGGAGAAATCATAGGATTTTTTCTCAATATACGATTTTTAATTGTGTATTTTTTACACCTACATCCCTTAGATGTAGTGAGGTTAGACGATTTTTGCTTCCGACACCGATTTGATTGGTACCCAAATTTCTAAGGTCAATGGTTCCCCACGGCTTGTTCAATAGGGAGTCCATTCATTCCTTGACGAGTCCTGCGGTCCGTACCTTTGGGAGGCCTTGGAGGCAACACCTGGGCTATTAACGGGGTGGCGAATTAGACATTTAATCTAGTCCGTTGGTTCACTATGGATGGAAAGTGGGCCCGATGTCTCCGCATGCTGTTAATAAGCACCTAGACTAAAAACAACAAGAAAGGCAGCCAGCACGATCAAACAATGGATTGTTCTAACTTTTTCAAGCAATGTTTCTATTCATCAACGCAAGGTTTTAATGGAAAGGTATGAAGGCTTAGAATGTAGATGTATTTTACTACAAACTATATCCGCTAACCTATTTCAAATGAAAAGTAAACACTCAACCATAAACACAAGTATGAAAAAAATTGAAAGGATGAAAGACATGATTTCATTACAAGGATGCGAAGGTCTTCTGAAATTACAAAAGTTACATGACACTTTCCAATTTCTGCTGTCTCGTGTGGCCGATGTGACTTCATCCCCCGGTTCTCTTATCTATGTTGGTCCAATGCACATTGTGAAGGTTGTCGCTTTATCAAGTATCAAGTCTTGGCAACATGTGTTCAAACGTTGTAGACCTGGTCATTTTACACCAGGAAAAGGAAATTATGCTTGGATTAGGGAGTTGATTCAATCTTATAGAAATCTATAAGATTATGCTTTTCTCATTGCCACATTAGTTAACTTCCAGATGTAAATTGATTAGTTTACTTAACATTATGGATCAGGATAGCTATGTAATAAGGTTGAGTAAAAGGAAGGCTAAAGAGTTATATTATACGGCGACTTTGTATAAAAGGATTCATTTGTCCTGGCGTGAAGTTATAGTGCAAAAATGAATATAAAAAGATGGTCTCTAAAAATAAATATAGTGCATTTAGTATTCCAGCAATGAAATATGGAAAGTACATTAGTTAACTGGATTAGACTTAACATTATGGATCAGATGAGTAAAAGGAAGGCTAAGAGGAGCGACGTATAAAGGATTCATTTGTCCCAGGCTATTGTGATGTATGGAAAGTACTCAGATGCTGTTAATATTGGATGGCTTTGGTTTATGGAGAAGTTCCCTTGTGATCACGCTATTGCTTGTATGGTTTCAGCTAAGATCAATGTTTACAAGTACATTAATCCGTTTTTCAGCATTTCCAGCTTCCGTGCATCGTATGATCGTCCTATCAAGCCCATACCTGATCATGACAAGACTATCGATGTTGCTACTGGAAGGCTTGTGAACCCACCCACTTTCCTAGGAAAAAAATCTGGTAGGCCGAAGAAGAAGCGTATTCCTAACACCGGCAGTGCAAGTTTCACGAGACCAATTACGTGCGGTAACTGCCATACTAAGGCATGTCATAACAAGACGACGTGTCCTCATCCTCCCGCAAAAAAGCAACGTCAACAATGAACCTGCTTAAGATAATCTCCATTCCTCATTTTGTGCAGTGTCTCACTATGATTTCTTTTATTAGTCTATTCTTCTCTGCAGCCTCTTGTTGCACATTTAAGATTCTTTTAGCTGGAATTATATTTTTGCAACTAGTATTTACATTTGAATATTTTTTTTCTTCATAAAAACATATATCTTATATTCTTCTATTGGGTTTTTAATTGTATTATGACTCTTTTTTAGTTTTTGTTGTACATTCTTTTTTCAGTTTTCATTGACTTGAATGCAATCATTTTTTACAGGCTAGGATGTAATTGAGTTTCATCCTGTATATTCTGGAAAAAAAAGAGAAATTTGGCCAGGATGAAACTGGTTTCATCATGTATATTCTGTTAAGAAAGAATATTTTCAACCTGTAACTTGATAAAAACTCTGAAAATAATTTTATACACGATGAAACCAGTTTCATCCTGCATATTCTGGAATTTTTGTCCAGGGTGAAACTGGTTTTCATCCTGCATATTCAAACACAAATATAAAAGTATATGCATTTTGAAGAAACATCAATAGGTATTTATCATTAACAAAGATCCAATGATCACAAATGTATGCGAAGAAAGAATTCAACAACAAAAAAAAGTACTTCCAAATGAGTATCCTACATCAATAATTGTTTAAAAACAACCTAAATAGATCAAACTTTCCAGCAATTTTTCTCATCACTTAGGATTTCATATCCGAGTTCGACTCTTCTTGTGTTCATCTTCTCTTCTGTCATATTCTCACCTTCAAAGGAGTAACCGTTTGTCATTGCCCATTCCATGTAGTAGATAACATACATCAAAGAATTGTGACTGCAACACAAATGAATATGTAAGGTCAGTTCAAACTTTGTTTCAGTTTGTATGTTATAATCTCAGTTTGAAAGAGTTAAGGACCCACCTTTCTCCCTGTGGACAATCTGATTTCACGTCGACTACAATTTCATCCATACTACTACTTCCTAAGTGAAGGGAAACGAGCTGACCTACTCTTTCCGCCATAAATTTAGCATCTTCCAAGTAGTTTGACAAACCTAGGAGAGAATTGTAGTGTGTCCAAGTTCTTCCATGGATGTCAAAGTGAAGCAATGTGACATGTTCTTCATTGTTTATCATTGGGATGAACATGTGTTGCGTTTCAACATCAATTTTCTCCACTTCAGCATTTATATACTTTGAAGCCTTCATCTCATCTCCCGCAATGACATCACCCTAAAGATAATTTGGCACAACTTAGATCATTCATTCTAAAATGAAGGTTCAAGCGTGCTAAGAAAGATACTTACCCATGCATACGCGCTGAGAAAGATTGACTTTAAGTGTCCTTTGGTATCATCACCAGATTGAAACATTTTTCGCCATTTTTCCATTTTGAACTCCAAAATTGTGTTCTCCAATGGCTGATTGAAAAAAAGTTGTTGGATATGTTCTCCATTGATACGTATCCATCTATCGCTTTTCCAAACGCAGTCGCTGCATTTAAACAAGTTCATCCAATTTCATACAAGCACACATGGTTCATTTTCAAACATTATGATACTAGATACATCCTAGATACACTTTTCTGTAGAATGAAAAAAGAATTACCAACAAAAAAATGCATGTACGTACCTCAGTTTTCCAGTTAAAAAGTAATCCTTTATTAACTTTTCTTCAGATTCTCTTTCTCCATCTTGCAAGTAACTTTTCCACAACCTGTTGTTCTTTGTTAACTTCTTCAACTTATCTTGCTTTGGATTATTCAATGCATGCTTATCCGCTTCTGTTACAAACTCCGGACCAAAATCCTTTGTCTTCCTTTTATAGACGTTCTTCACTCTCTTCTCAAGGAATCCAATCTCTCCAATTTGATTCATGACTGCTAGAGGTCTTGCAGCGATAATTTCTTCCTCGATGATTTCTAATGGAGGACCTGGTGTTATCGGCTCTTCTCTGTGAGCATCTGGATTTACAGCCACATCAGGAACAGCAGTGGTTTCACCTTCCTTGCTAGCGTCATCAGGAACAGCATCGGTTTCCCCTTCCTTGCTAGCATCATCGGGAACATCACCGATTTTACCTTCCTTGCTAGCATCACCGGGAACAACACTGTCCACTGGTTTGTTCATCTGTTGAGTGATTTTAAGATTGAAAAAGTTATCGCTACCGTTATCAGGTGTAGAATTAGTATGAACAACCATATCAAGAGGTGAAGCTAGTGGACTTTCCGGTTGAGGCTTTTGTTGTGCTTTCAAGTCTTCCATTTGATTTTGCAAGTCTGAGATTATCTTACCCTTCACTTCCAACTCAAAATCCTTTGATTCCAACTCTTCATTTCTTGGTCCTAACTTAGCATTCAAGCGAGAGATAATCTTGTCTTTATCTTTGAGTTCATTCTTCATCTTTGAAATTTCATCTTCATCTTTGTTTTCTTCTTCCTCATCAAACAAGCATAACTTTTTTCCCTCTTTACTCCAGCTAGCAAAAAAATCAACAACCTGCAAACACGTAAACATATATTTCTCATTTTAGTTAAAACAGGATGTAACTGGTTATATCATATGATAACACATGATGTAACTAGGTTTCATCCACAAACACGTAAACATATATTTCTCATTTCAGTTAAAACAGGATGTAACTGGGTTTCATCATATGTTAAAACAGGATGTAACTGGGTTTCATCATATGATAACAAAGGATGTAACTGTGTTTCATCCACAAACACATAAACATATATTTCTAATTTCAGTTAAAACAGGATGTAACTGTTTACATCATATGATAACACATGATGTAACTGGGTTTCATCATATGATAACACAATTATAATAGGGATAGATTTTTACCTGACTGCTTGAAAGAGTTTCAAGATTCCCCTTAATTTCGCTAGACACTTTATACAAGTCCCATCTTGCAAACCTTGGCCACGCTTCACTTCCATCTTTCCTATTAATGTCTTTGATTTCCTCAAAAAACTATAACTGCAACAACAACAAGATGATACTCACCACATTATGATTCATTTACTGTAAGAAAAAAAAATCAAAAGAAAGAAGATGATGAAAGATGATACTAGAAAATAGAAGCTGCAACCATTGATAGAGTAGGGTATCTTGTGTATGACTGCGACACTTTGCATTAGATGCTCATGGATAAGATCCTATTAATGGTTTCGATTGACCGTAGGTAGTTCAAATACTTGTAGTTGACATACATACCTCCAGTGTTTATGAAGAAGATTGTGCAGAACATGAACAACAACAACAGTATCACCAACTCTTCTTCTTTTCATTCTTCATTTATAACAACATTTATGCCTTCAAGGATGTACTTCTTTTCCAAATTTTCACCAGTGTTCTTCTCTTTGTGTGTGTTTTTCTTCTTGTTCGCTCCACCTTCCTTCTTTTCACCTTCCTTCTTCTTGTTTTCTTCATCCCTTCTCTTTGGCTCCAGAAAATACTTTGTATAAAATGCAGAAGTTTTCAAACTAGGGTCTTCCTTTGGTCCATAAAGTTTCCTATCTTCTTCTGTCATACGTATTCTCTGCATTTTGAACATAACATCAAAATGGTTTGCATCGTTTTTGAAAACTTGATCACCAATCTTGAATATTAGCTCTTTCGGGTCAAAACTTTTGATGATGAACTCTAACGCCCTTGGTGCTTTTCTACATCCGACCTTCCCCACCTTTCCTTGTTTGATAGCCTCAATGAAGTTCCAAAATTTAGTCTTCCTTAATGCAGCCTCTTGTCTTTCCGTAAATACAAGTGAACCCAGCAACTCAACTGTCGGTTTCATGTTTGCTCGGAACGTTTTCTTTCCTTCCTTTTCGGCATCCACATCATCCATATTCCTGGCGCTTGATTCAATACCCACGTTCACATCATGCTTAGTCTTGGTTCTTCTTTCAGCACCATCATTCTTCTTACTCTTCTTGCTACTGTTTCCTGCAATAATTTGGCATAAAACCAATTAAATAATATTTTTAAAATATGGATGTAACTCAATTACATCCTATCTTCAAGGGTATATTAATTATATGTCCCTACTTTTAACTCCCTACAAATATATCCTTATGCAACAATAAATATGTCCCTCCTTTTTTATAACCTTATCCATTTAATATTAGATTACCTTAATACCCTCACTCATATAATATTTTTCTTTATTTTAAAATAAAACAAATTTCTTCCTCTACCACTTCACCACCACCACTAGCACCACCACCACCAACATTCAACTACCATTCCACCACCACCACCGTTCAACAACCACCACCTACCAACCGCCACCACCACCAATATTCCACCACCACTCATTCACCGCTACCATTACACCACCACTAGTCCTCCTCCACCACTAGTTTGTTGCCTCCACCACCACAAATTCGTCGTCGCCGCCGGCACCACCGTCACCGCCGCCGCCACCACCACCGTCGCCGCCGCCACCACCACCACCATCGCCGCTGGTTCAAATTTTTTTGTATCAACAAAAAGCAGTTGATCCATTTCAGTTGGCTCAAACAATGGATGTTTATCCATTGCAGTTGGATCAACAGTAGAAATTTATCCATTGCAGTTGGATCAACAATGGATGTTTATCCATGCTGATGGAAAAATGCTACAACTTCATCACCTGCAGTTTCAGATCCACCAACAAAACCATCAACAATAGAAGTTTATCTAGTTTATCCAAGAAAAAAGGATCAACAGTAAAAGTTGATCCAATTTTAGTGGATCAACAATGGAAGTTGATCCATGTAAAATTGGATCAATAATGATAGTTTATCCATATAAAATGGAGTGAACTTGGCGTGAGTCGAACACGCATCATCTGACATGGAGTCAGTCATGCTACCATTGCACCACAAGTTCAATATTAGAACAAATTTACATGATTTAAACTACAAAACATGAGTTCAAAGGATCAACAACAGTAGTTGATCCCATATAGATGGATCAACAACCATAGTTGATCCAATATCACTGCCTGCTTCAACCCATATAACCAACATATTTCATTACCTGTAGCTTCATAAACACCAACAGCTCCAAGACTAGCTTCAAAACCAATCTCAGTTGAATTAACAATGGATGTTTATCCATTTCAGTTGGATCAACAGTGTATGTTTATCCATTGCAGTTGGATCAACAACCATAGTTGATCCAAAGTATATGGATCAACAACCATAGTGAACCAACCCACGGCTTTGCTGCACTCCCATGCCTCTCCACTCATTCTGCACCAAATACAAATTCACAATCAGAGGCGAAGAATTTATATTCCAATATTCATCAAATTCACAATCACAGATGAAGAAACCATATTCCAACATTCATTAGCAACATAATACAAATTTCTCGCTCTACACAGAAAGACTACAACTTATCAGAAAAAAAGAGAAAGAAAACTATAAACAAGTATTAAGAAATCAAAAGGCATAGTTGCACAATTAATCTTTTTTACGGACTTCAAAACCCTCCAAATCTGGTCACGCATGCAGTGATACTTCAAGAGGTTCGCATGTTACTGTGGATGGATTTCCATTCAATACTAGTAACTTCTATAAAAATTTGTTGTCACAATACTGAGAAAGGCTAACGAATGATGGAGATATACATAATGCTTGTAAGAGTCACAATTTTGAGCAAATGAAATCCAGTAACTAATAAATTAATTTTTGCAATTCAAATAAGATCTCAATTCATTATAAATCAATTAACAGCGTAAGGAGCAATGTAAATTTTGTATAGACTTACATTTACACTGGCTGCAGCGAGATAAGAAATGCTTAGTTCCCCAAGAAACAGATCCTTGTCTTTGGCGACAACAGTTCTAGCACAGGCCAACGCCATCATCTCTGCAATTATGCCAACAACACCACTTATGACTCACCGTTCACATGTGTTTTTAACAACCGAGTTATTCCTTCGTCAAAACCCACAGAGATTCACCCCATCTTTAATTTTTTAACAACCGGTAATCGTCGTCTTCTTGCTCATGCTCTGATTCACGAGTCTCATCTTTACTTAACAAATTTTCTGATCCAATAATTGATGAAATTTTCATCTCTTTCTAAATTGATGTAAACAGATCTTTAAGAACCAACTGTTATTATCGATTTTAGGTTATTCAATCCATATCCTGTTGATATTGAAAATGAATCTGATGTTGCTAATGTTTTACATTTGATTGAAGAAGTTAGTTTCTCATTGATTCACTGATATATATTTGCAGAACGACGGAAGTGATGGAGGAGGAGGTGGTAGTGGTGGTGGTAGAGATGATGAAGACGGTGGTGGTGTTTTCTGGAAAGAGAGAGCATAAAAAAAAGATCTGAAATGAAAGACAAAGATGTTGATAGTCGATGGATAAGTGGGTAAATTTGGAAGAAATTAAAAAATTAATGGACCCCATATATGGAGAGGGATATATTTATTGTATGATAAGGATATTTATATAACCCATCAAAACAAGGGACAATTGTACAATTACCACTATCTTCAAAGCCAGATGAAAACTAGTTTCTGCATGAATCAGATGAAACCCAGTTACATCCTATATATTAGAACTAGATGAAACCAAGTTTCTGCAGGTATCAGATGAAACCAACTTACATCCTATATATTATACATGTTAACATGGTCTAAAGAGTCAAATACAAGGAGTTTACGCTGATATCTATGCTGTTATTAGTCCCATAATCTATAAAATTAAGACCATCATTAAAATTAAGACCACCGATATATGCAATCTAGTTTGCATATATTGCAAAGTACACTATATAAGAATCCACATCATTTCAATTCCATAAACACACATCCATATACTAAAGTACTACTGTAATCATTTGCGCAATACAACAAAAGCATTTGCATAAACCAACTACATCAACAGATGCAAAACCAACTACATCCCATGTTAATGCTAGATGACAACAAGTTACATCCTAACATTACTTTAAATGAATCTAGTTTAATATATTCAAATTTCACAACAAACTATAAACAAATAACAAGAGAAGCATGGCTACATGGAGTTGATGGTGTATTTTACACTGAAGTGAAACTAAAATGGTTTTACAACATCTGGATGAAACTGGTTTGCAGATTTGCAGTTTTTACACTCAAATTTCATCTAGGTTTGCAATTTTTGACCTGGATGAAACTGGTTTTCGTCTAGTCTAAATCTGCTCATTATAGTCTAAACCTGCAAGCGAGTTAAGACAACAACTCACTGCAACAAATCCATTTCAACAACAAAAAAAACTCATATAACCAGATGCAAGCGAGTTTCATCAAACCTACAGTTACATTCACATACCCACTGAAATGAAAAATAAAATCATCAATTAAACAAATTAATCAACTAAAATGTAAATAAAACCACCAATTAACCATTCAATTCTGAAACTAAGAGAAATTCAGAGTTAGGGTTTGAAAAATTACGAGTTCTAAGAGACATTTTGAAACCCTGATTCTTCAATTGATTTCAAACCCTAATTCTTCACTGAACTGATAGTTTTTTTGAAACCCTAGAAACCTCTGATGTTGTAGAGTACTGTTGATGGTGTTTACAAACGGTTAATGAAACCCAATTTCATGACGGTGTTGACGGTGAATCAAACCCAATTTCACAACCCTGTTGAAGGTTGATGAAACCAGCAGACGGTGGAGGAAACTAATTTTCTGAAGGTTTCTGATGAATCTACTACTGTTGATGGTTGTAGACGGTGGAGGAAATCGATTGCTGAATGGTTTTTGGTGTAGGGAATCGATTGTTCGACTTCTGAGTTGTGAGAAGATGAAGAGAACATTGGTGGTTTTCAATTGAAGAGAGAGGGAGAACGTGGTTTTGTGGAGGAGAGGGAGAACGTCGCAGTTTTTGCATTTTTGTTAGGGTAGTTCCGTCCAAAACTTCTTCTGTCCATTTGACCCAGACCATATTTCTACCTGTCCATTTGACCCAGGAATATTACCTTTTTTGGCTATATGACCCATTTTCCGTTCTCTTTGAGTCGCGAAGAAGCTCCACCAAATCAATGTCATGCACCCCAGATTCAGTACAGGATTGACAACAAATGAAACAAAATAATAAATATTTTAATTTCCCGAACATACCACTTCTAGGTTGAAGCTCTAAACTTAACAGCACCAGCAATCGAAATTTCACCTTCACACGTCATACCAAAAATAAATGCAATTATAGTATATTGCTTTTAAAAAAATCCCTCTTGTATTTTTCGTTACTACTTCTGGTAAAGGGTGATAGGCAGGCGTGGGCGAAGGTAGACTTCGAGTGGGGTTACTTTCGGCATGGTTAAACCTGACCCTTCCGTCATGTCTATTACTAGTCCATTTGACTCATTGTCGAAATCGAATGCATGAAGTAGGCGAGCTAGAGTCATGTGAAGTGTCTGGACAGCAAAATGGATCCCTGGGCATATCCTTCGTCCCGAACCAAATGGTGTATACACAAAATCTTGACCTCTAAAGTCCAACTTTGAAGCTTCACCACCACCAGTACCACCATCCATCTGGGGAAGAAACCTTTCTGGCTTGAACTCCAACGGGTTTGACCATACTCGAGGATCACGATGAATTTTCCACAGGTTGAGCAACAAACGTGTCCTTGCTTTCACTTCATACCCGCCCACATTACAGTTTTCAATAGCCTCATGCGGCACGGCCAGGGGGCCATCAGGGTATAACCGAAGAGTTTCCTTGATGACTGCTTGGAGGTAGACCAGGTAATTCACGTCTCTTTCTTCAACGTTTCGTTCCTTGCCAACTACTATGTCAAGCTCGTTTTGAGCCTTCCGTAGGACTCCTGGATTTGTGGATATTAGTGAGAGAGCCCATGTCAATGACACTAAAGTGGTGTCAGTTGCCGCTAAGATTCAACTGTTCAAAAAAAGAAAAGATTAACGCACCCAAATTACTTTCCCTGTTCAATTTGCAATACGTGTACGTATACAATACCAGTGTAAGCTAGTAGGCTAATGAAGCAAATGAATTGTCCGCATATTTGTGCATTACAGTACCATCCTCTCCAAAATAAAAGTAAATTTATCAGTAGCGCCACCTTGTTAGCATAGACTTAAAAAGTTGCAGCTGGTTGTTTGTACTGACATTTTCCCAAGATGCGTGAATTAACTTCTTAAGAGCAAGGGCTACGGGGGCTGAGAGTCTCTTTCAAAATGAAAGAGTTGATCAAATTTGATCAAATTAGGTCATACTTTGGGTAGAGGGTAACTCTCTTTCACCCCAAACTCAATCAACATCTCGTTCGTTTGAAAGAGTGAGGGAAAGTCTTCCCTATACGGCTGTTTATTTTCCGTTTGATACAAAGCAACACATACGGCACTTGGTATCCCGTTTTGAAAGGAAAAGAAACTTATACGGCTGACCAAATTCCGTTTGAGAAAAAGATGGAGTATATACGGCTAATGGTCCACCGTTTAAATAGCTTTCCTCGTTTAAACCTTCAAAACATAGTCCCACCCATTTTAAACTTTAGTTTTTTCATATTTTACAAATTCAATTTTTTTTTACACGGCACTTAATTAGCCGTGTAGTGTGTGATGTTCTCTATCCGATGGTAGTAAAAAAAGTCTATCACATAGACTCTCATTCATTTTGAAAGGGATAGAGTGCTAAAACACTCTATCCCATAGCCCTTGCTCTAAGTAATATAAGTATCTCTATCTAGTTTCCATCTATTCATTTATATATGTTCACCGCAAGATGGTGCCGATACATATACGTAGCAAATAAATCCTAAAAAAAAAGGGCTAAGAGTTGAAATGCCCCAATTTGGGGATGTCGTTAGTGAAAATGCCCTGAGTTTTGAAAAAAAGTTAAAATGTTCCAATTTGTTAGTTTTTCCATCCAAGCTAGTTAAGTGGTCAATTTTGCACACATGTGAATTCTTGCATATGAAAAAAAGACATTTTTATCCATGATTTTTATTAAATATTTACCTTTTTTCTAAAAAAATGACCACATTTAATATTGCTACACATGTCATATCCTCACCACCTCCGCTGCCGACACCACCGCCACCAACGTCAACCACCACCACCGTCGTCGTCAAAACCACCACCACCGCCGACAACCACCACCACTGAAAACCACTACCATTGTCGCTATCACAACCACCACCACCACCAACACCGCCTACACCACCACCACCACTGCCGCCACAACCACCACCTCCGCAACCACCACCGCCACCACCACCACTGTCTCCACCACCACCTTCGTCGTCGTTATTGTCATCATCGTCGTCACCCCCGCCACAACCACCGCTGCCACCACCACCGCCGTCACAACAACCACTGCGCCTCCACCACCACCACCACCCTTGAACCCTAAACCCTAACCCTGAACCCTAATACCATGAACCCTAAACCCTAAACCCTGAACCCTTAACCCTGAAGGGTTATTATTGTCTTTTTCTCATATGTGTGAAGTCACATGTGTGCCAAATTCACCATTTAACTATCTTGGATGGAAAAGTTAACAGATTGGGGCATTTTAACTTTTTATGAAAATCCGGGGCATTTCTGCAACCATGCCTCCCAAATTGGGGCATTTTGGCTAGTTTTTCAAAAAAATAATAGCTAACCTTTTGAAGTGAATGGTGAGTTCTATACAAATGCAGGTCTACTAGAGAAAAAGGTTTTGCGAGGGGGAAGTTTTACAGTTGTTTATCTCGACGGTTTGCGAAGAATTATTCGTAAAGTTTTTTTTGTATGCATTATCTTCAACAAGGTATCATGTGGTAGTTAGATAGTCTGTTGTACGATGAAACTATTATCTAGAAAAAGGTGTATACGGCAAAGTGACTTAAATAGCTACTTAAACGTCCCTTTGCATTATTAGGATAAAAATTATAAGGACGGAGTTAACGTACGTACCAAACATGTGGCTTTTATGACGGTGTCCCGACTGTAACCGAAGAAGAGATCATTTTTTCCTTCACCAAGAACTGATATCAACACGGCCATGAAGTCATTCTTGTTGGGGTCACTGCCTTATGGCCCAACAAATGAGGTATCCCCTTAACTTTTTAAGGGATGAGCTTAACACATGCCTTGTGAATGTGTTTTGTTAACAAAAGGCATCAGGAGAATGTTTTTCATTCTCACGGGTTGTTCTTCTTGTTTTGAAGAAGAAAGAGAAAGAGAGGAAGAAGAAAAGAGAGTGAGTGAGGTAGAGAGATTAAACCACCAATTTTTGGTGAGATTGAAGCATCTTGAAGAGGAGAAGAAAGGGTTCTTGTTGAAGGATCTTTTGGTTGTTGTGGTGGAGAATTGATTGATCAATTTCCACATCTCTTCAAAGGGGGAAAATTCTAGGGTTTGTCAAACCCTAATAGTAAGTATCTCAAATCACTTCTATTTCTCAAATTGATAGTGAATCTCATATTATATATGAATGAATTGTTGATCCATCCCTAGGGGTGAGTTTAATTAGGCAAATTGATATCCAAGTGCTATAGGCACCTTGAGGTTGTTGTTATCCCCAAATTTGGGAGAATTGTGTGTAACCCATTATTGTTATAGTGGAAGATTTGCCCGTGGTTTTTTACCCTTCACCTTGGAGGGGTTTTTCCACGTAATTGCCGGTGTTGTGTGATTGCTTCTATATCGTCATAGTTTGTGTATTTCCGCATTGTGTTTCATTGCTCGTGTAGGTTTCGTATTGCGCATAATGCTCGGATTTCGTAAGCCTCCCCCAACAAGTGGTATCGTAGCTTTTGGGTTGAGCTAATCCGTGCAATGGCGAAGCTAGCACTAGTAATAGAATGGTCAATTTGACCGGTGAGAACTTTGTCATATGGAAGGCGAAGATGGAAGACTGGTTATATTGTAAAGATCTCTATGGTCCAATAGAGAGTAAGGGAGTAAGGCCCGAGGCGACAAGTGCGAAGATTGGAAGGTTACTAATCGAAAAGCGATTGGTTATATTCGTCAAGTGGATTGATGATAGCATTTTTCATCATGTGGCTAGTGAGACACTAGCATATCCTTTGTGGACCAAGTTAGAGGAGATATATGATCAGCAGTCTCCTTGTGAAAAAGCTCTTCTATTCAAAAAGCTTGGAAAGCTGTGTTACAAGGAAGGGAGTTCAATGGCGCAACATTTAAATGAAATGAAGGGGATCATGAATCAGCTTACATCTATGGACCTCAAAATTCCTGAAGAGGTTCAAGCTTATTTGTTGCTAAATACTTTACCAGACAGTTGGGAGCCATTGAGGAATTGTCTCAGTTATTCTGCTCCAGACAAGAAGTTGAACATGATCATGTTGCAACTAGCAGTTTCTTTGAGTGAAGAAGTTAGAATAAGGTCACTAGACTCATCTCATTCGAAGCTCTTGTGACAGAAAATCGGGTAGAAGAAAAAGACAAGACAAGTTGGCCGTAGCAAGTCAAGGGGTAAATCAAAGTCCATAAAGGAAGTTGAATGTTGGAACTGCTCATACGAGAGGTCATTATTCAAATGAATGCGAAACCGAAGCAAGAACACAAGAAGGGGAAAGGAAATGATAACCAAGACAATGGTGTTGCATTACTGTGACAAATGATGATATCATTGTATTATCAGATTGTAATGATGTTTGTGTTAGTTTTGCAGTGTTCTGATTCAGAATGGATAGTTGATTCAGTGCATCTTATCATGCTACTCCTCATGAAGATGTATTTACCTCCTACAAGGCTGGTGACTTTGGGTCGGGCGTCAGTAATGGGCAAATGTGGTGTTGCGAAAATTGTAGGAATGGGTGATGTGAAGGTTGAGACCAGTGTTGGCCGTACGTTGGTTCTCGAAATGTGCGACATGTACCAGATCTTCGTTTGAATCTAATGTCACCAGGAGTGTTAGATGATGAAGGGTACAACAATCACTTGGATGATGGCAAATGGAAGCTAAGCAAGGGCTCCATGGTTATTGCAAGAGGCAAGAAGTGTGGCACATTGTACAAGACACAAGTGAAGGTGTTGAAAGGTGAGTTGAATGCTGTTGACAAAGATTCAATCTCCGAGCATGTGGCATAGAAGACTTGGTCATCTTAGTGAGAAGGGAATTCAAATCCTCACCAAAAGACAAGTTTTGCCAAATGCCAAAGGTATGCAATTAGGTAAGTGTACTCATTGTTTAGTTGGTAAACAAACTAGAGTCTCTTTTCATAAAGCTTTACCCAAGCGCAATTCGGTATTATTGATCTTGTTCATTCGATGTATGTGGACCTTTAAGGGTCAAAACACTTGGTGGTGCTGTTTATTTTGTTACTTTCATAGATGATGCTTCAAGGAAGGTTTGGTCATATGCAATCAAGACCAAAGATGATGTTGTTCCTGTGTTCAAGATGTTTCACAAAGATGGTGGAAAGAGAAACAGGTAGAACCTTGAAGTTCCTTCGTTTCGACAACGGGGGGAGAGTACATTGGGCCACTTGAAGTGTATTGCAAGAGCATGGGTATACGTCATGAACAATCAGTGCCGAAGACTCCACAACATAATGGTGTTGCAGAGAGGATGAACCGCACTATTCTTGAGAGAATAAGGTGCATGTTATCTCATTCCAAGTTGCATAAGCATTTCTGGGGTGAAGCAATGAATACTGCTGTGTATTTGATCAATCGATCTCCTTCAAGACCGCTATATGGATAAGTAGCAGAAAAGGTATGGAGAGACAAAGAGCCTACTTATGATCACTTGAAAGTGTTTGGTTGCAGGTCATTTGTTCATATCCCAAAAGATCAGAGATCAAAGCTTGACGACAAAGCAAAGCAGTGTGTGTTCCTAGGCTATGGAACAGAGAAGTTTGGTTACAGATTTTGGGATCCAGTTGAGAAGAAGGTTATCAGAAGTAGGGATGCAGTATTCCTTGAAGACCAGAAAATTGAATACTTTGAGAAGATTGAGATGCCAAAGCTTCAAGATGATATGACCTTGGATCCAAATCCAGTTGTTCCTACTCTTGAATAACATGATGATGATGTTGATGGTAATGGCAATGAAGATGAAGCTCATGAAGATGTTCCAGTGGGTGATGTTGAGCAAGAAGTGCAGCAACAACAACAACCAGAAGCTGAGTTGAGAAGATCCAAACAGACCAGATTACCCTCAACAAAGTATCCACCACATGAGTATGTGATGCTCACAGATGCAGGTGAACCAGAGTCCTATGAAGAAGCTCTTAGTGTTCCTGAAAGTCAAAAGTGGTTGAAATCCATGAAAGAAGAGGTTGGCTCTTTAGATGAGAATGACACTTTTGATTTGGTTGACAAGCCTGAGAACCGTAAAATTCCAAGAACAAGTGGGTGTACAGTAATCAAGATCGAAGATGGTAAATCACAACCAAGGTACAAAGCACGCTTAGTTGTGAAGGGTTATGAGCAGAGAAAGGGTGTTGACTTTGACGAGATTTTCTCACCGGTGGTGAGATTTTCTTCTATTCGGGTTGTCTTGGCAATAGCCGCTAGTTTGGATCTTGAGATAGAACAACTAGATGTCAAGACAAAGATTTCTTCACGGTGAGTTGGAGGAAGATGTGTATATGGCACAACCCGAGGGTTTTGAAGTCAAAGGCAAAGAGCACATGGTGTGGAAGCTGAAGAAGAGTCTATATGGTTTGAAGCAAGCTCCAAGAAGATGGTACAAGAAGTTTGAATCGTTCATGAAGGAACATGGGTACAAGAGGACGGCTTATTGTTGGCAAAGATTTGCTGATGGTTCAAAAATTTGCTGATGGTGATTTTCTTACTCTTTTGCTATATGTTGATGACATGCTTATTGTTGGCAAAGATAAGAAAAAGATTGACAAAGTTGAAGTCAGATCTCGAGCAAGTCTTTTGCTATGAAAGACTTGGGTGCAGCAAAGCGTATTCTTGGCATGGAGATCACTCGTGATAGGAAAGCGAGGAAGCTGTGGTTATCACAAGAAAGATACATTGAGAAGGTGTTGCAAAGATTCAACATGGACAAGGCTGAGCTTAAGTTGTCCACTTGCAAACCATTTTAAGTTAACTCGTGATCAATGTCCTGTGAATGATGTTGAGAAACGGAAGATGGAGAAAATTCCTTATGCGTCCGCAGTTGGTAGTTTGATGTATGCAATGGTGTGTACAAGGCCGGATATAGCTCATGCAGTTGGAGTGGTAAGCAGATTTCTATCAAATCCTGCTATGGAGCATTGGGAAGCAGTGAAATGGATACTACAGTATTTGAGGGGTACTTCTAATATGTGTTTGTGCTATGGAGGTGACAAGCCAGAGTTAGTTGGTTACACAGATTCGATTTGGCAGGTGCTCAAGACAGTCTCAAGTCTACATCGGGTTACTTATTTACCTATGCAGTGGGGAGCCGTGTCTTGAAATCCAAGTTACAAAAATGTGTGGCATTGTCTACTACAGAGGCAGAGTACATTGCAGCTACAGAGAGTTGCAAGGAGATGATATGGATGAAGAGGTTTGTTAGAGAACTCGGTATGAAGCAACAGAGGTTCATCGTTTACTGTGACAGCCAGAGTGCCATACATCTCAAGAAGAATTCGAGTTTTCACTCGAGGTCCAAGCACATCAATATTAGGTATCGTGGATACAAGAAGTTCTCGAGGAGAAGGTCTTGTATATTGAGAAGATCCATACAGATGACAACGGTTCGATATGATGACAAAGTCGCTACCAAAATACAAGCATGTGTATTTCTCAAAAGGCAGGTGTTTGGTGGTGACGGGTACCTTGCCATAAGTCGTGAGGGGGAGATTGTTGGGGTCACTGCCTTATGGCCCAACAAATGAAGTATCCCCTTAACTTTTTAAGGGATGAGCTTAACACATGCCTTGTGAATGTGTTTTGTTAACAAAAGGCATCAGGAGAATGTTTTTTATTCTCACGGGTTGTTCTTCTTGTTTTGAAGAAGAAAGAGAAAGAGAGGAAGAAGAAAAGAGAGTGAGTGAGGTAGAGAGATTAAACCACCAATTTTTGGTGAGATTGAAGCATCTTGAAGAGGAGAAGAAAGGGTTCTTGTTGAAGGATCTTTTGGTTGTTGTGGTGGAGAATTGATTGATCAATTTCCACATCTCTTCAAAGGGGGAAAATTCTAGGGTTTGTCAAACCCTAATAGTAAGTATCTCAAATCACTTCTATTTCTCAAATTGATAGTGAATCTCATATTATATATGAATGAATTGTTGATCCATCCCTAGGGGTGAGTTTAATTAGGCAAATTGATATCCAAGTGCTATAGGCACCTTGAGGTTGTTGTTATCCCCAAATTTGGGAGAATTGTGTGTAACCCATTATTGTTATAGTGGAAGATTTTCCCGTGGTTTTTTACCCTTCACCTTGGAGGGGTTTTTCCACGTAATTGCCGGTGTTGTGTGATTGCTTCTATATCGTCATAGTTTGTGTATTTCCGCATTGTGTTTCATTGCTCGTGTAGGTTTCGTATTGCGCATAGCGGCTCGGATTTCGTAAGCCTCCCCCAACAATTCTCGTTATCATGAATGATTCCATTTTGTCGGTGCTCTTCAAGCCATTTTTGAGCAAATAAGTCCATCTCCATGGCTATCTTCTTCATGCGCTTCTTTTGTCCATCCAAATCAAGCCACCCAAGGTATGGGAGAACATCGGATGCTACTGAAGCCCCTGCTAATTCAAAGAACTCTAAGATAGTCTTGTGAAGCTTTCGACCTTCTAATTCCTCTTTATTATGGTCATCCTTGGTGTAGTCCTCACCAGTCTTTCTCGATAAAAATAGGATTTCCTACAACAAACTCAACACCACATTCAAGCTTAGATGTCCAAACATTTCTGTCATGTCGACTTTAACAAAATCATCAGCTGCACCTGCAACATTTTGCTTTATCTGGCTTTGGGTTTTCGCCCAACGGGTATATAACGTTTTCACGCAGCTGTTGATCTCAGAGTAGGGGATATGCTTCAGCGACTCGAGTCTCTTATGCGTGAGTAATTGGAGTGTAGAGATCTTTCGCATCTCACGCCAATAAGGACCATAATCTGAGAAAACAAACATAGCGTTATCATAACCAAGGTATTTGGCTGAAGCACTAGGTGGACGACCGGCGAGAAACTTGTCGTTGGTGGTGAAGCATTCCTTAGACATCTCCCAACTGCTCACAACTAAGGTCGGGTGCATACCAAACCGGACCATGAAGACAGGCCCATATTTGTCCGACATGTTAGCAAGAATTTTGAACAAAGTTGTAGATCCTACTAGCTGTGGAAGATGACCTACTATAGGCCATGAACCTGGAACTTCAGGTGGTTGTAATTTGGTTTTAGAATTCCTGCTTGGCTTTGTAATAGAAACCCATAAATAATAGAAGGATAGAAAAGTTAATAATAAGCATGCTATTAGTGGGTAGTACTTGTGTTCGATGTTTGGCAAATCCACCTGCATGTTTAGGCGAATGGCTCCAATATTTATGACGATATTGGAGTGTGCTTAAGCTTTTTTTTGCTCGATGGAGTGTGCTTAATTAAGCTATAATAGGAACTATAATATTTGATGGTATATTAATGTGAATGAAAAACACTACGTGAATTCCGTTTTATAGAAGAAAAAAAGAGGTATGTATGTTATTAAAGTATGGAGGTAGCACCGACGACCCTTGTGGGGAAATTATTAATTTGGAAAAAAATGAATTGGGCTCCATGGTCGTATTTTTGTCGTTATTTTTAATATCTATGGTGCCTATTAATCCACTGGTAATTAAAGATAAAGAAGGTACCAGGTTGGGAAGAAAATAACACCAAACCTTTGGCTCTATCCGACGCTTCAAAAAAATATCCACATGGAAAACACAGCTAGCTCGAGAGCAGCCTACCTGTTAATAATGTTCACCGTCGCCACACGTTTTACATTTTTTTCTTCTTTTTTTCTTTTCTGTTCTTTTCTGGAATCAATTGCTAGGAATTAAACCCTGAACATTGAACATCTCCCAAGTTAGAAACTGCTTAGCATCACATCCTAAAGTCATGTGTTTAATGTAGGTGTAAATAATTTACAGAGCTAGGTGGAGCAATCCTAGGCAACGTCGTGTCGGTGATAAGCTAGAACGTGAAGCACTGAATCATCCTAGCAAGACCTGGCACGAGAATAGAGAAACTAGAATAGCCCGTGAAATCGACGTGAAAGAAGAAAAAGCTCTGATGTGATGCTCATCGGGTACAGGTGCAATAAATGCTCTGACAAAGTCAGTTGAATGGATAAGGAAGAATCTGGTCAAAGCAAGACTCGGCTAGGGATTCCAAGGGATACATCGACAATCCTCACCAGGCAAGCGACATCGGTTAGAAGGCATCGTAAGAAAGTATCATTAGACTCGGATAACCATCTCGGCAGGAACATCACCCACCACCCGAGAAGAGTATCGAGGAAGATGTACCACGACTAACACTGTAATTCGGATGTATCG
Source organism: Papaver bracteatum (assembly GCA_023529315.1). Classification (NCBI taxonomy): domain Eukaryota; kingdom Viridiplantae; phylum Streptophyta; class Magnoliopsida; order Ranunculales; family Papaveraceae; genus Papaver; species Papaver bracteatum. The sequence goes on from JAJJWX010001510.1 coordinate 1,047,135, forward strand.
TCATATGTAACTATAAATAGAGACTATGTAGAGAGTTAAAGAAAAAGGTAAGAAGTAAGGGTGGGGAGAATATCAAGAGATAGAACGAGAAAAGAGATAACTAGTTAGGAAGAAACTCATCTTGTAATCCTGAACCAAGTAATAAGATCATCCCTTTACCCCCGTGGACGTAGGTAATCATACCGAACCACTATATCTTGTGTTCTTTTGCATATCTTGCTTGATTACTTCATAGTGTGTGTGTTTATGATTCTTTGGATGTAGTAGTAGGATTTTCTACATCTACATTCTGGCGCCGACTAAGGGGACATGTAACATCTTTTAGATACCTTGCATAAACACCATTACAAAAGAGATTCCAAAGCATCTAAAGCATCTTTTGATAGTTGATGCTAAGTGAAAGACTTTTTTTTATTGAAGTGTATGGGTTGTTAGATCTGTTGTCTAAAGCAGTTTTCTTTCAAAACTCGGTTTCTTTACATTTGTTTTTCTTGCAGATTCGTTGAGGAGTTCACAAAATCTTGATCCGAGTGAAAAACTTGGTTAACTTTCTTTACTATCTTGCTCTTGTCAATTTTGGGGTTTGAAAAGGCTTGTGATTGGCTTTGTTTTGAAAACATCTTCTTTACGACAAAACCCTTAAAGCATCTTATTTTGGTCTGAGTTTTGGTCGATCGCATTTCATTTTATGATTAAAGTAAGTTGTTACAAAGATTCAAAGCTCCCAAAAGATCATCTTTGATGCTTATTAGAAGCTATAATGCAACTTTCTCTCGCTGGTCGTATCTCGTCGTAAATAAACACAACGGTAGCAGCGGAAAGACCGACTCATATTCATTGAGTTAGGATTTCCAAAAACTACGGCCAACAGGAGAAATAGTGAGGACTCCAACGATAGTCTCAACTTTCTTCCTGTGAAAAAAAAAAAGCCTCATAACATCATTAGAGAGCCATAAAAATCCCACGGTAAAGTCGTCCTAGAGAAATTCGGAGGGAAGGGTCGAGAAGTCCTATTTTGGCAACCTGCATAGTCGAACCACCGGAGAAAACAGCTGATAAAGGTCATCGTTACTGCAAACCATGGCCAAAAAAGAAATTTTCCGACCAAGTGTATAGATGATTAATGATCTCTGGCACAAGGAATGTTAGGACAAATAATGATTAATACACGGAGGGAGTACCGAAAGTGACATGTCGAAACAACTTTTCAAAATTTGTCCTTTTTGGTCAAATCGCATGTTTTGCTGAGATCAGCACGCTAGAGTAAATGGAATTTTGCTATGATGAATTTTTTCCTCTCTTAATAACAGAGATGTTGTACTTCATCCCTAACCTTTTCGAAAACAGTTCGAAGTAAGTGTTGTGTGTTTTGCTAACGTAGGTAGGGACGGGAGAGCAGTGACAGAGTCCCGACAAGAAGGGAGCAGGCAGAATCATCAAGGAGAGTCCCAAGCACCAGGTGGAGGCATGGCAACTATCAACGAAGAGATTGATCTAGGCCGAGATGATGATCTCCCACCAAGGGCATTGAGGATTAACCCGAGCCATATGAGACAGGGAGACATGGAAGATGGAAGGACTACATCGGATACTGAGGACGAATAGGAAGTACAAATGATGCAAGAGGAACAGAGGCGAGAAAGTCAACGTGCGGAGTATCGAGTGTACTAGAACAAGAGGGAAAAAGGCTCATACAAGTGCGTATGGGAATGTAAAATCCCACCCGAGACATCCCACCAGTGACAACTGATCCACCAATATCTCCAATCGTTCCTCCCGTTGATCCCCCATAAGGACCACCAGCCGCACCCCCAAATGCATTAGGAAACCATGTAAATGGTCATTCCAGTCATGAGAGTACCGACCCGATGTTACTTGCGATTCTGGTAAGCCAGAGAAGGCAGGAAGATCTAATGAGGGAACTACAGAGAAGAAATTTGGTACTCGAACAGGAGAACTATCGACTACGTAACCAGAGATCTGGGTCACGAGGGTCGTCAAGCCGAGGCGCCTCCAGCAGCCACACCCTATCAATACACACTCACGCTCCATCCCTGGACCGATAATATGTGCCCGATCCTAACCACACACACGAGGCGGGTACGGTCCACCATAGGATTCTTCTACTGAGGAAGAGGCGACAAATAGGATATCATACATAACAACCAAGGAAAAACTCGAGAAACTTGAGCAGATGGTTAAGAAGTTGGCGAGGAATGGAAAAGAGGACAAGTTGGCAGAAGTAATTAGCGAAGCACAAAAAACTCCATTTACTAAGGATATGGAACGAACCCCATTCCCTCTGAAGTGTACATTACCTACCTTCCCATCCAGATTTGACGGCATCGGCAACACCAGAGAACACATCAAGATGTGCATCATGTCTCTGTTACAGTGGACGAACTATGATGTGGTCATGTGCAAATTTTTCCAGCAAGTTTGGAAGCGAGGCGAAGAATTGGTTTTACACCTTTTCCGATGAATCCATAGGCAACTATGCCATTTTAGTAGAAACGTTCCTGGAAACCTACATGCACAACAATATTGCTCGGCCCAGGATCAATAAGCTATTTTTACTGGCATGAAAATTTAGGGAACCCTTGCGGTCTCTGACGGACAGATGGAGGAAGATGTGCACCGACATCGGGAAGGTGCATGTCGACCAACAGATCTTTGGGTTTGAAAAATCATTGGGAAATTCTGACCCTATTTGGATAGCGATGTAGACCGGGAAGCCAAAGACATTGAGAGAAATAAGTAAAATGCAAGAAATTACATTGCATTAGAGGAGATAGAAGCAGGGGCACAGGATAGGGGAGTACAATAAGCCAGCGCTAAGGCCGAGGTTGTTCCTCAAGGAGACACAAAACAATCGTACAAAAGAGCGATGGCACCACAACAGGGATCGAGAAAGAATGAGTGGGTCGAGAAAGGAAAAAATCCTCTTCATGAACCAAGAACTTACACGTCGTTATATGCGCCATTAGAAGAAATATTCAAGGAGGTAGAAAACAGAAACGATATCAGATACCCTAAAATAAGGGGAATCCAGTTTGATAAGACAAGAAACCACCCTGAGTTTTGTCACTACCACCAGTACCGGGGACGCTCAACTAATAATTATCGGGAGGTGAAAGACATTTTCCAACATTTTATCCGAGATGGGTACTTACAACATTTTGTCAAAAAGACGCCGACGCCGACCCATCCCGACGTTCCCGTTCACCAAATAAGAATCAATCATGGAACCCAATTCGCCTGCAATATTATCTCGCACTCGGCAACTCAAGGGTTCAACCTGGGCACAGGCATTACTTCGAGAATTCATAAGAGAGATCGGGCTGGAAAATAAATCTTCAGTGTGGCTAAAATTTTTCCTATGGAACCTTGGATGATGCAGTCGATCACCTTTTCCGTGAAATATGTCTCGTCAAATGGTCAATCCCATGGATATCCCCTGGTGATAACCTGACTAATTCAGGAATGGGGTATCAAAAGAATATTAATGGACAACGAGATTTAAGCCGAGGTCCTTTTCTACGACACATTAAAAAGAATAGAATTATATGATGACATCTTAATCTCGTAAACCTATCGGATCTACGGATTCAACGGTACGGTAACGGTACCAAAAGGATAAGTCACTCTCAGTGTCTCGGACGGAGAAGGGTAATTGGACACACTTACCACCTTCTATGTTGTTGACGTTGTGTCGCCTTACGAGGCAATTCTCAGACGTCCATGGATCGCAGGTATCAAGGGAGTAGCATCGGTATACCATCAATGATTGACGTTCCCATACTATCGAGGAGTGGTGGAGGTGTTAGGTGATCCCCAGGCAGCACGACAGTGTGTACAAATAGATATCCAACAAAATGAACAAAGGCGATCAATACAACGTCGAGAGAAGAATAAGGATAAGGAGATAAAAGAAGAAGAAGAACTATAGAAGGTGATCTCACAATCCATCATAACCTATGAAGCAGGCGAGAAAGAGATATTATAGAAATAAAATGAGTTGACAACGGTCGACGAGCCAAAGCCCAATTTCTCGTCATTATAGTCTACCCGATAAATCAATTTAGGGACCGAGGAAGAACCAAAGATGGTAAGAATTGGGACTCTATTTTCGGACAAACAAACAGAGCATCTAATAATTTTATTGAATGAATACATGGATGTATTCGTGTGGCAAATGCACGATATGGATGGGATTGATCCAGAAGTTTGATCACATCACCTAAGGATAGATCCCAAATTTAAATCGATCCGATAAAAGATGAGAAGAATCGGACTTGAGTTACAAGCAGCGGTGAAGTTCGAGTTAAAAAAGCTGCAAGTGGCAGGGATTATTCGAAAGTCTCAGTATTCGCAGTGGATATCTGACATGGTGATAGTCCCTAAAAGAAATGTAGGGGTTAGGATTTGCATCGACTTCAGTGACTTGAATAAAGCTTGCCCGAAAGACATCTTCCCTCTCTCTAGTATCGATCATCTAATGGAATCTATAGTCGGGTACAATGCGATAACACTGATGGACCGGTACTCAGGATACAATCAAATCCCCCTAACTCCCGAGGATCAATAACATACATCTTTCTTTAAACCTAGAGGGATATATTGTTACACCAAAATTCCATTTGGGTTGAGAAATTCCGGCGCCACGTATCAAAGATTGGTGGAAGACATGTTTGAAGACAAGATACATAACACCATCGAGGTCTATGTGGATGACATGCTAGTCAAAAGAAAGGTGTCCTCCAACCATATCGGAAACCTCCTGGAGATCTTCCAAACTATGAGAAAGTAGAAGATGATAGTGAACCGACCAGGTGCACCTTTTGGGTTACCCCGAGTAAATTCCTAGAGTACATAATCACTGATAAAAGTATAAAAGACGATCCAAATAAAATCAGAACCATTTTGGAGATGCCGTCCCCGGTGACGATTAAAGATGTACAACGGTTAAATGGGAACTTGGCAGCGTTGGGGCGATTCATTACTCGATCCTCAGATAAATGCAAAGACTTCTTCGGAACATTAAGAAAATGAGAAAAGTTTAAATGTAGCGAGGAGTGTGAGGAGGCATTTTCAGAAGATCAAGCAACATCTCGCGAGCCTAGCGGTATTACAAAGACCCGAGCCCGAGGAAGTACTCACCTTATATCTTGGGGCTACCAGATACGCCATCAGCGCAGTCTTAGTCAAAAATGTTAGGGCGGAAGAAAAGCTTGTATACTTCATAATTCAAACTATGAACCCATCGGATAAGAACTACACCAGAATTGAGCAATTGATATTGGCCTTAGTGTTTTCAATACAAAATCTTGGGACGTATTTACAAACTCACAGAATTTAGGTACTTACGAAGTCCTCTATAGAATCAGTACTCAACAATGCATCCAGGTCAGGGAGGATCTCTAAATGGAGTTCTCAGATCAAGCAGTTCAACATTTTCTATGAAATGAGAACAGCAGTAAAGGCACAGGCAGTGGCCGACTTTTTAGAAGATTTTCCCTTGGACGGTGAAGATGAAGTAGAAGACATCCCCGGGATGAAGGAAGACCAAGAGGATCCATCCGACTTGCTCGATACTTGTAGTCTGACACGATGGGAAGTCTTCGTAGATGGATCATCCAATAAAGATGGGTCGGGCCTAGGATTAGTCTTCACCACTCCAAAGGGGAATAAGATGGTCCACTCGTTTAGGCTTGAATTTAAAGCGACAAATAACGTCACAGAATACGAGGCCGTAATACATGTTTTACGTCTGATAATAGAGATGGGGATCCACGACGTGATGCTAATAAGTGACTCTCAGCCAGTCATCATACAAGTCAGTGGACAATATGTTATACATGACCCCTTGTTGCAAAAACATTGGGAACTCGCCCAATTTTATATCGGACAGATACCAAGCATCAAATTCCAACATATCTGCAGGAAAGATAATCGACACTCGGACGCTCTGGAATACATCGCGTCCATGCTAACTGATGCAAGTGTTGAAGGTATCAAATTCATGAGAATCTTAATGCCATCTGTACCCGAGATAGTGGACATAAGAGCCTATGTATCAGTAACCATGGACGATAAATACGAATCCGATAATTGGCGCAAACCCATCCACCAATATTTAGAGACTGGAGAGTTACCCAAATGGCGATCCGAGATCAACAAAATTAAAATCAAAGTAGCTGCGTACGAACTACGAGAGGGTATTTTGTACAGAAAGTCATACCTAGGGCCGTTGTTGAGGTGCTTAAGCAAAGAAGAGGGGCACAAAATTCTGAATGAGATACATTATGGGGCCACGGGCAATCACAGCTCGGGTCGAAGTCTAGCAGACCGAGCCAAGAATATGGGGTATTTTTGGCCTTACATGAACGAAGAAGGCACTTATCTATGACGAATGCCAAAAGTTCGGAAAAAGGATACACACACCTATGGTAACACTAAACTCAGTAATCATCCCATGGCCATTTTCCAAGTGGGGGATCGGTATTGTAGGACCTTTATATGTCGGGTTGGGGAAGAGAAAATACTTGATATTAGATACTGACTACTTCACCAAGTGGGTGGAGGCCGCATCGTTAAGATACATTCTGGATAAGGACGTTTTTCGTTTCATTTGGGAATATATCATCTGTCTTTTCGGAGTACCAGCGGCAATCGTCTCGGATAATGGAAAACAACTACAAGGAAAGAATATCGACCTTCTATTCAACACCTATAACATCCGGAAAAGAAAATCAACACCCATTTACCCTTAGAGTAATGTGCAATCCAAAATCACAAACAAAACCATTGCCGATAACTAAAAGAAAAAGTTGGATAGAGAGTATGGAGAATAGTGTAAGGAGATCTACAATGTTCTATGGGACTACAAGACTACCCGTAGAGACGCAATCAGATTATTGCCTTTCATGTTAACATACGGGACAGAAGCCATCCTTCAGACTGAGGCAATGATACCTACGACAAGGACCGAAGCATGGAGACGAAACATCTCGGTGGACCTCATCTTATCCAAGCTCGACGACCTGGAAGAAACCCAAGAAATGGCCTTACAAAAGATGTAAAATTACCAACGGAGAATGAAACAAGAGTATAACAAGCGAGTCCGACCAAGGGAATTCCAGCCAGGGCAATTGGTATTGAAAGAACTACCCATCTCTGAGCGTGACAAAAAGGGCGGAAAATTGGCAGCACGGTAAGGCGGACCTTACACTATTGTCGAAAAAGTCAGCGAACGGGAATATAAGATATTAAAACCAGACGGAACACCCGAACCACGACCGTGGAACGCTAGGAGATTAAAGTTATATCACCCCTGAGAGGTGTGTGCGCAGTTATGATATTATGTCATTTATTTCCTTAAAAATCCACGTGGGGTCAGAAATATGACAATTGTGTCTAATGGTATTTTCGAACCAGGGGTGATGGCATTGTGCAAGTGTCGGGGCGACTTACACTCGAATGATCGTTTCTAACCCGGGGAGATGGCATTGTGAAAGTGTCGGGGCGACTTACACTCGACGGGTTATTCGAACTCGGGACGCTGGCAGTGTACAAGTGCCAAGGTAGTCTAAGGTCCCTGGTGGTTGGAAAGCAGTGGCCGATTGTCGATGCATGAGTACTTGACAGTCGAGCATACAACATTGCTCCCATCGCAAGTAGCTTAAATCACTTTCCCAAGATAGTTAATTGATAATTCCTTGGGGATATCGAGCAAAATAAGACCAATAGAATAATCCCACACATTAAAAAAATTATTTTTCTTTTCAGAATGCAGGAAATATTTGTTCATTCCAAGAAAGATAATGAGAGGAAACTATGGGAATTGATAAATAAATTATCATTATCTTTCTCGCGAATTCTTCAAAATAACAGAAGCATAACTAAAATTCAAAGTTGTATAAAAGTACATCACTTGCAAGAAAAGGAAAAGAAGAGAAAATAAAAGCATCACTCAAGCTTCACTATTAGTCTCGCCAATTTCAGCATTAGCTTCGCCCATGATACTTCCTTCGCCAATATGCTCCTTGTTATGATCATCTCGATTTTGTTCTTCATTGGGTTTCTTGCCAACTGTTGCTTCACCGCCAGTAACTGTTTCTTCAAGAGGGATTTTTTTTTTATCTACTGAATCTTCTTGAGAATTATCTTCTTCTCCACTTTCATATTCAAGATCAGCATCAAGGGGAAGAGGAATCTCATCATCATCTACATATAGAGGCTTGATTAATATAGTAGGAAGAGAGTTTTCCAACAAAGCTTCATTCACAAGAACTTCAACGCTAAGATGAACTTTGCGAATGAAATCCCTATCGCGATTTATAATCTCCATGTCTTTGAAGTATTCAAGATAATCATATTTTCTCTCTGCGCGATCGCGAGAATGAACAAGACGAGCAGTAAACAATCCATTTTCCTTGCGAATTTTAGCTAGTTGGCCATTTAAAGTAGAAATAGTTGAAAGAAGTTTCCTCTCATATTCTGCGAAAAACAAGAGTAAAACATGAAAGATATTTAAGCAAATGTTTCGCAAGAAGAATTAAAAAGAAATTTAATTGAGAAATTAACAGTTGAGGCAGCCAAAATGACTACCTTCCTTTTGTGAGGTTAAGTTTTGAATTAGTGTCAAACAAGAATTCTCCCAACGGTCCATTGCGTCATCAAACTTATCTCCAACTATACCTTTCAGGCGAGACTTTATTTTTCTTCTTTAGAGAGGAGATAAGTATTTTATTTTACTAATGAAGAGTAAGATTCTTCTAATTGGGAATATTCTTCTTTGAGTCGGTTAACCTTCACACTTAAAATTATCCTATCCTGGATAAGACTATTATTTCCTTAAGTTCATTCTTCAGTGAACGAAGAGACTGTTCTTGATTATCACATATTTTCTGAAGAATACTTAATTGTTGCGAGGAAATAGCCGTCTTGTTTAAAAAATCACGCTTCTCTTGAGATAAGGTCTTATTTTCATCTGATAAAGTTTTCCTCGCCAGGTTAGCTCGGGTTAACAAATAAGAGAGGCGAGAAATTTTGCTACTTAATTTTTTTAGCTTATGTACTAGTTGGCCATTCTCATTGGTAAGGTTATCTATTTGATCAACGGAATATGTATGAAGGTTATCTAATCGATTATATTGGTCCATCCACGAATCCTTCTCAACGCGGGCTTCTTCAGCATCAGATTTAGATTTAAACCTCTCCATTAATCGTGTCTGATTTAAAGCTTAATATGCGAACAAAGGATTTTAAAAGAAGAATTGAGTACAGAAAGAAGAAAATTTATCCAAACATAAAAATCAAAGACAGAGGCAGAGATGTTATACCTTTTAATTCCTTATTTTTACTGCAAATATTTTCACAGTCTAGCGAAGAATTGCGAAGCTTTTGGTAAAGAGTATCCCATTCTAAAGTCTTGGCTGGAAGACTTTCCTTTAAAGCTTCAACTTCATGTTATAAAGATGCTTGCGAATCATTTCGGTCAGAACAAAAATATTTGCTCAAAATCTCGCAGACACCATGCTTGATAGGATCAGTAGAATATCTCCTAGCATCATCTAGAATATCATATAAAACTTTAAAAGAAACATCTACTCCTATAGAATTTTCTTTAGAAGAAGGGAGAGATGCAGATGGCGCAGTGGTGACAATGGAGAGTTGAAGATTTGAATCATTCGCAGGAAGTACATCATCCGATGATGAAGTATCTAGAAAAGTAATAAATGGAATTGAAGAAGAGTTAACTTGAGAAGTAACTACAGTAGGAAGGGAAGAAACTTCATTCACAACAATATAAGGAATTTCATTTATCAGAGGATCAGTGAAGGCAGGGATACTGGTGGCGATATTCTCACAAAAAGAAGCTAGAGGTTCAGTCTGCGAAGGTTTTGGGACAACACTCGCAGAAATTAATTGGGGAATAGTAATACCAAAACCAACAGTTTTAACTTTGCGAGATCTCTTGCGAGGATTAGCAATGTTTTCATCAACCTGCGAATAACAATCTAGATAAGAAACAGAGGAAACAATATTGTTATTAAGAAAGAAAATATTTTTTACTACCTTATCATTCACAGTCTTTCTTTTCTTCTCAGCGGGGTCTTGTTGCGAATCCCTGGAAGCATTAGGGTTTTGAACTATGAGTTTGGTATTAGAAACGATTCTGCTGAAACAGAAAAAACGAGTATGAGAATTACATTAAATCGAGTAAGAACATATCAGATAATTTAGATGAACAAGAACAAGATCGAATTCAATAACAACAGAAGAACATATACCTTGATGACTCCATGAAAGCAGTAGCAGATGAACCTTTGGAAGAAGAAAGTTGCAGAAAACGAAGAGATGAGGAAGTCGAAGAAATAAAAAAAGAAGATTACTTCTTTAGTAGGTTTCCCATTTTATAGACAGAGAGATGGTGACCGAATAATAATGAGAATACCGGTAAAAAGAGGAATATTTGACAGGTAAAGGGGGTTATACTAAATTTACGGAACTTTGTCGGGGAAAGAATATGGAAAGATGGGAAACCGCGGCAACAATACAAGGGAAAATTCTCATGATCTTTTCTCTTCGCAGAAAAGACATGAGAAGAGGCAAGATGTAGGATCTGAATATCGCCACATCAATACTCATGCGAGATTTAAAACGACAGTTCTGCGAGCTCTTCAACAATACACTGCGAGTGTCACAGAATGACTGAAAGAATGACGTAGAGGATGATGATAACAGAAACATAAGAAAAGCGTGATAATGTTGCGAAGCTTACAAACGTCTGCGAGGGTTAACATTACAACTACTGCGAGAATATCGCGAGTCAGATTCGAAATTAAAGGATAACTTATTTGTCATCCACTATATAATTTCCTATATAAAGAGTCGAAAAGGTGAAAGGAAGGGAGAGATCATTTTTGGAGTCTAGAGGAAGTTTTGAGGAGAGAGAAAGTTCTTGTGAGCGGTTATATTCTTGATTTCTTCCATTTCTTGTAATATTTCTGAGAATTAATCAATAAAGTGTTGCTTTTAATCTTCAAATATGTGTTGATAATTATGGATTCTTGTGAGGGGTGTAGTGTAGTAATTCCTGCAACTACATTTACATCGAATATTCTATCAATATAAGGAGATACAAAATGAATATTTTCATGTTTATCTAATTTCCTTTTTAATCTAATATACATAACGAATATAACAAACTAAATAAATTCGCCTATTCTTTGGAATTTACATCGAATATTCTATCAATATAAGGAGATACAGAATGAATATTTTCATGTTTATCTAATTTCCTTTTTAATCTAATATACATAACGAACATAACAAACTAAAATAAATTATGATCTCATGAGATATATGGAATGAATATTTTCATATTTATCTAATTTCCTTTTTAATTTAATTACTTAGGTCGGTTGGGGTGGCCCGGCCGGCTGGACCATAGGTGTAACGCAAAAAAAGAGAGGAAAAAACCAAATGTTGGCTAGTTAAACAATGACCCAACATTTAGGGGAAACACTTTCATGTTGATGCACGAAATTAAACATTTCAATATAGAAAAAAAATCCAAACACCAAAACAAAAACAAAAACAAAAAAATACAAGGAAAAAATAAACAACATAAATAACCCATGGAATAAATTGTACATTTCAGCATAGAAAAAAATTCAAAATTCAAAATCCAAATACCAAAAAAAAAAAAAAAAAAAACACAACTGCAAGAAAAAAAGCTACATAGATAAGCCTAGGAATGTGTTAGTGGCATGGACATCATGAGTACACGTTTCCGATTGTCCACAAAAATTCTTCAATGAGACAGCGCTCCTAATGTGAGGAATAATTACAACCCTTGTTTTTCACGGTAGTGCCCCCCAAATTTCCATCCAAGTTCTGGTGAGTGTATTGTAACGCAATAAACACCTATTATGACAAAATAAGAGTTCCTTGTTATTTATAAAGGCTATTGGGTTATGAGTCGGCCATTCATCCTCTTTAAATAAAATGCTTATCTCATAATTCCAATTCCATTCCCCGCCAGGTGCCCATGTATGAATATTTTCTTTGGAAATGGGAGCCCAAAAATCTATCCGAGGCCGATCAATTCCCTCATGGATGTAGTAAAATAAAATGCGAACTCCAAACATGACCATCCCAAGTGATGGGTAAGTATTTATCCAAAATTCACTCCAAGTAATATGATGCGGGGGTGGAAAATGTTGATGGAACGTCTCGGTGTCCAAATTGAAAGATATTATGCCAATATCTTGATGACAACAAACTATCCATAAAATACAACCGTGTGCGTACACACATGAACTCCGAAAAGTATAAGGAATCTCCCATGCTATGTTCCTCCATCCCCTATTGTCTCCTAAAGTGTGTATTTGGACTTTAATATCCATGTGAATTCGAACTACCTTGTACTCATTGGTACGTTAACAGTATCTGAAACCCCCAATTACGTTGTATTGTGGATACCACAAAAGTACTTGATCCGTTGCAATTGGGATGCATAGTTGTGGCATATGGAGGTGGTCACCAGTTTCTGGATTCATAATATATACAGGATCTTGTATGCCGTGGTATGAAACATAAAAACAAACTAGACCATTGCAAGATCCAACTATTAGGTACAACATAGTCCAATCATCATGGGTTCCATCATTCGGGGCATCATGATTTTTGGTTGTTACAATCGGGCTGAAATCTTCCTCTCTATAAAAGAGTTGGGTAACTTTATCTTTCCCCATTCTTGGTGTGACACCAAAAAGGAATCCAATTCTTTTGTCCCCAAGAATAGTATTCCATTCTTTGCATACATATTTGCTTGCTAAAACGATTTTTGTAGTTTGGAGGCGCTGAAGTATCTCGGTAGTTGATTCCGGCAACATATCCATCACTATTATACTGATGAAAGATTATTAAAAAAAAAATTACAAGCTTTTAGGATTTTCTTGTTGTGAATTCTACAAGGAAATACGAGTATAAAGCTTATATATGTATAGACATCCAATATACTTGTTGATGAATGGTCGCGTCAGTCTAGGACGTTTTTGGATACTCTCATCAATTTCATATCAACAATCTCGCTTAATACTCTATGTTAGTTTTTTTCTATGCTTGGTGTAATTTGAAAACTCTAATTTTTTAGGTTTTCCATCATTATCTTAAATCACAATTCTTTGGTATTTACACCGAATATTTCAATTTCCATATTACTAAAAAATGAGATATTGTAGCAGTATAATGAGATATGGGATGAATATTTTCATGTTTATCTAATTTCCTTTTTAATATAATATATACATTCCGAACATAACAAACTAAAATAACTCATGATCTCTTAGGAAATACCCAAATAATTTTTCTAATTTTTGACTAATTACCTAGGTGGGTTGGGGTGGGTTGGGGTGGCCCGGACGGCTGGACCATAGGTGTAACGCAAAGAAAGGAAAAAAACCAAAGGTTGTCTAGTTAAACAATGGCCCAAACTAAATTGTACATTTCAACATAGAAAATAATCCAAACACCAAAAAAAAAAAAAAAAACAACTACAAGAGAAAAAAAAACTACATACCTAAGGAATAAATTTTACATAGAAAAAAAATCCAAATACAAAAAAAACAAACAACACAACTACAAGAAAAAAAAAGCTACATAGATAACCCAAGGAATGTGTTAGTGGCATAGACCTCATGAGTACATGTTTCCGATTGTCCACCAAAATTCTTCAACAAGACAACGCTCCTCATATGAGGAATAATTGCAACCTTGCTTGTTTCCCACAGTTGTGTCCCCCAAATTTCCGTCCATGTTCTGGTGAGTGCATTGTTACACAATAAACGCCCATTCTTCCACAATAGGAGGTCCTTATTTTTTCCAAAAGCTATCGGGTAATAGGCCGGCCACCCTTCATCCTCATCTTTTTCCAAGAAAATGCTTATCTTATGATTCCAATTCCACTCCTCGCCAGGTACCCATGTATGAATATTTGTTTTGGAAATAGGTGCCCAGAAATCTATCCGGGGCTGATTAATCCCCTCATCATAGCAGGCCTCATGGATGTAGTAAAATAAAAGGCTAACTCCGAACATAACCATCCCAATTGATGGGAATTCACTCCTAGGAATATGATGCGGGGGTCGCGAATGTTGATGAAATGTCTCAGTGTCCAAATTGTAAGAAACTATGTCACTATCCCACTGACAATAATCCTTCCAAAAAATACAACCATGTGCGTACACACCTGAACTCCGAAAAATATAAGGAATCTCCCATGCTATGTTCCTCCATCCTTTCTTGTCTCCTAGAGTGTGTATTTGAACTTTACCATCCATGCGAATTCTAACTACCTTGTACTCATCGGTACGTTGACAGTATCCGAAACCCCCAATTACAGGTGTTTATAGGTGAAAATAGTTTCTGCTGGTTTCGGTAATTGCGGGTGTCAAGGTGGGAAACAATTTAAACCCTAAACAATGTACTGCAAGGGAGTACTTTAGATTCGAGAGATCAATATGTACAAGTCCGGACTAAACCAAGAAATGGACGTTCCAGACTTGCTTTGGTCATAAAGTGGAGGAGAAGGGTTAGTTTAGGGAGGGAAGCAAAGAGAGTGTTGAGGCCAGAATAATTATGGAAGAGTAGTACTTGACTTGTATCAGAAGGTGAGAGCTTTGAGAAAGCTAGCAAGAGTTGTCTTTCTGAGTGTGGTATTTTCTCCTGACCAAGAAATTGTGTTCTGGTGGAAATAGGTAAGCCTATTTATATAATTCCAAAAAGAAACGTACTCTGGCCTCATAAGAAAAGAAAACGGATGAGTTAAATGGGAAGAGGTGGTAACGCCAGGTATTGATGGGATTTGATGGAATTGATGTCCCATAATGAAAGAGAATTTCACCGTTGCTTCCTGCATTTACTAACCGTCTTATTCTTATTACACTATCTTGAAACGGGCATTTGCATATGCCGCACGTTTTAGACCACCAAACCAATACCCTAATGAGCATCCCTCAGTTTGTGTTGATGTCTCGAATGTTTTGGGAAAACATGTAGCATGTTGTTGTGGCTTGGAAAGTCAATCTCGGGAAACTTTCTAGCCTGGTGACCTTCGACGGTAGAGATTTTGCATCTTAAGAGGAGGGGAAACCGTTGATCGTTGCACGCTTTCGTTTTGGTTACGAGGGCCAACGTGGTCGGGAGGCTAGGTTGGCATGCCGTTGTCATGGAATGGTTTGGCGAAGCCAAACTTAGGTTTTTTGGCCAAAGTTTACCATGTGTTGTCTGGTAACCTTGGATGGCTAGGATTTGCTCCTGTGATTGAAGGGCAACCGTTGATTGTTGCACGCCTTCATTTTGGTGGCCGCGTAGGGGAGGCCAGCAGGGTGGCGTGGCTAGGGCCAAGGTAAGGGCATTTGGCTTGGCGTGGTGTGAATAGCATAGCTAGGGCCAAGGCAGAGTGTGTTTGGCATGGCGCGTCTAGCTTGGACTAGGTACAGTTTTGGCTTGGCATATGGGTCCAAGGGTTTGCCATGGGCGCATGGCGTGGCTAGGGCCAAGTAAAGGGCGTTTGGCTTGGCCTGTGGGGCAAAGGGTTTTCCATGGGAGCATGGGTGGCTAGGTCCAAGGCAAGGGCGTTTGGCTTGGCATGTGGGGCCAAGGGTTTGCCTTGGGCATATGGCGTGGATAGCTTTGGCTAAGTAAGTGACCAAGCTAGGGTTTTGGGCCAAAGGTCGTGAGGCGACCTTATCCGGCCAGGATTTTCTCCTGGGATTGAAAGGAAACCATTGATTGTTGCACGCCTTCACTTTGGTAGCTGCGTGGGGAAGGACAACATGGTGGAGCGGCATGGGGGGCCATGGCGAGATGTGTTTGGCATGGCTCGGTCGGTGTGGCTGTCATGTTTTTCCATTGGCACAAAGGTGCGGCTAGCATGGTTGGAATGCTTTGGCGCGGTCGGTGTGGCTGGAATGATTTGTCATTGGCACAGAGGTGCGTCTAGCATGGTTGACATGCTTTGGCGTGGTCGGTGTGGCTGGCATGATTTTCCATTTGCACAGAGGTGCGGCTAGCATGGTTGGCATGCTTTGGAGCGATTGGTATGGCTGGCAATGATTTTCCATTGGCACAGAGGTGCGGCTAGCATGGTTTGCATGCTTTGGCGCGGTTTGTGTAGGGATAGAATATCGCAAGATATAAGGTTACGAACATAGTAACAAATACAAGAGAAAAGTGTCGCAGGATAATGCGATAATATAAGAAACACGAGAGAAGTATGAAGAGTTTGCGATGCTTCACGGGTTATATACAGTTGTACAGATTTCACTATAAATAGTAGTTCAAATGTTAAATTGGAGAGGTTCTTTAAGTGAGTGTTTGAAAAAGTCTTAGGAGAGAGAACAGAGAAAGTTGTAATTGTTCTAATCTCCATTAACATATTTCTTTGTAATCAGTTGAGAATATTAATCAAAATTCTCATTCTTCATCAAGAACTTCTTAAAGTTTTACAAATTCTACTGAGGGTGTAGTTGTAGGATTTCCTGCAACTACATAATTGGCGCTAGAAACAGGGGAGATAATAATAAAGAGAAGCAAACGTAACATAGATAATTAAAGAATTTTGCATCAGAGAAATGGCTAGAAGAAGAAATATATCAGAACCATTGACTGCAGTAAGAAGAAGTGTAAGACTCGCAGGTGGAGAGGCAAACGTAATAGGAGAACCTAGTAGGGGAAGGAGCAATCGAAGAAATCAAACTCAACAAACAGTAACACAAAGAAGAGCAATAGATCAAGATCGAGTGAGTGTACACACTTGGAAAACTGATACACCAGTAGAAGCATATAGAGAACCGCAAATCAGAGAAAATGGGAGACTGATGGGAGGAACAATTCATGAAAGAGAAATAGAGGCGTTAGAAACATTAAGACAAGGAGTTCAGGAAGAACTTATGTTTTAAGCTGAAGAACGTGCAAATCTAACAAGACATAATCAAGAATTGAGGAGGGAAAATGAGATGTTACAAAGGAGGAGATCTCAAAGTGTTGCGATATCAAGTGTTAGAACAGAGAGAGAAGAACGAAATTCACCAACAATCAATAGTGAAAGTGTTATGAAAGGACAAACACAGAATCTGGTTGGAAGAAATCGAGAGAATCGCTTCATTTTAGTACCGAACAACGAACAAAACGTGGAAAATTTACGAACAGAACCATTTCCAAGGGAAAATAACCATAATAGCGAAGAAAATCGAGAGGAAGAGCAGCAACTTGCGGAAGAAATTGAGAGGCAACAAGCAATGCATCAAAACAATTACGAAGATGGAGTAAGAAGACATGAACAAGATCGCAACAATCAAGATCTTGAGTATGGTAGAATCCAGAGGAGAGTTGGAAATCAACAAAAAGAAATAGCAAGGAATGAACCAAATCTTCAAAACAGAATTCAGGAAAATCAGAGAGAGGTAAATCGCAGAAGGAGGAGAAATGAAGAAGAAGAAATTCATGATATTCACATGAGAAGGATGAGAAGAATAGAAATGGAAGAATACGAATTTCAAGATGCTCTACAAAAAAAAAACTGTGACAATCTGGAAAGAAGATATTTTCAAAATTGTGCAAATGGAAACATTAATGAAGAGTATGATAGAATGCGAAGGATCCCAAGAGGAGAAATGCAAGAACGTATAAGAAGAGAGGCTACGTTGAAGAGACCAATGAATGAGAATTCTGAGGCACATGAATGGATCTTTCGAGAATTAGAGGAAATGAGAGGAATGATAAATAGTAGAGGAGGAGGAGATAGAAGGAAATTAGATGAAGCAATAGAAGAAGATGCAAGGACTCCTTTCTCTAGAGAAGTACAATTGGGAGGGATTCCACCAAAATGCAATCTGCCTACATTAACCAGCATCTTTGACGGGACTTCATGTGATATACAACACATTAAAGCGTATATAAGATGCATGTTACAATGGGAGAATCACGATGATATATTATGCAAGTATTTCGCATCAACCTTAACATGAGAAGCTCTAAAATGGTTTGAAGGACTTCCAAAGAACACTATTACATCATTTAATCATCTACAAGTAACTTTCTTAGGAGCATATATCACGAATCATTCCTCGCGACTTGGTATTGAAGATGTGTTTGGTTAAAACAAATAATTGGTGAAAGTTTGAAGCATTTGGTAAGAAAATGGAAAACTATGTGCAGTGATATGGTAGGGCATGTGGACGAGAGGTACCTGATTTTGTCTTTCGTAAATGCAATGTTCGCAACTGAGCAATTATATGTTCAAATCTTCAGAAGAAATAATTCCATTATGATGACAGAGTTGCGAGAATTGCAAGAGGAGTACATTACATTAGAGGAAAAGAAAAACAATATGGAGTCATATCCAGTGACAAACACCAACACTCAAAATAAATGAGCAAACTTACTTCCTAAAATAGTCAATATCGTAGCAGGTACCTCGCAGACGTCCTCGCAAACATCTTCGCAGATATCAGAAGAGAAGAAAGTTGGCAATGGTCAACCAAAGATGGTAGCAATGAGTAGCAAGGATCAAGAAGAGTATGATAGATAAAGGAATTTCTATAGCCTAGGAGGAAATAACCATATCCCAAGATTAGATCAGCAACATGAAAATTATGGAGGACAAAGGCAGAGCTATTTTGGACAAGGGAATCATAGACAAAACTATAACAATGGACAAGGAGGTCAAAGAATGATAAGAGAAGAAATAAAGATGCCACCTTTGAATACAAGTGTAGAAAAGATATGATAAGAAATCATCTTGATGGAAAATATACCAACACCATGGAATATGGGAAAAGAACCACCAATGGGTCCAAGAAGTCATGAATTTTGCTTGTACCATCACTTTCATGGACATTCTACAAATAATTGCAATAATATCAAAAGGATTATCTTGCGAATGATAGAACAAGGTAAACTGGACCACTTTTTACTCAAGCAAGCACAGTCGCAACAATTACCACAGGCTCTAGTAATAACTCGCATGGTGAACACAATACAAGAAAAGGGAAAGGAAATCCTACACATAGAAGTGGGACCAAAAGCAAGGAAAGTTTTCTGCAATTCTATTGTTCACTCGTATAAAACCATAGAAGATTTTCATGATAATGTGTTAAGCAGGGTATATGCGAGAGATGTTGAAGGAAGGGAAATAATGAACATCGCAAAAATCTAACGACTTGAAGACTGGAAGAAGCGTGAAATTTCTTTTGAATCCACCGAAATTCCAGAAGGTTTTGAAGTACATGATAATCTATTGGTAGTGAGATTAGAAATTTGTCTGAATACGGAAGAAAGCGAAGATGATACAAACAAAGAATCATTTGGTCTTAATAGAATCTTAATTGATACGGGAAGTTCTGTCAATATTCTCTTCTATCCTGCTTACAAAACCATGGGGGGAAAAGACGCAGATCTAATACCTTCTACCTACAGGATTTATGGCTTTAATGGAACTGCTAATAAACCTAAAGGAGAAGTAAGCATGCGAATTCCCTTAAGTGGAATGCGAACTGAAATTCTATTTTGCGTTGTTGATGTCGAATCACCATACAATGCTTTGATAGGGAGACCTTGGCTTCATCGGATTCTAGGCGTAGCTTCAACTCTTCATCAATGCATAAAATTTCCTCATCCAAAGGGTATTGGAGTTATCAAGGGTGATTAGGCAGAAGGGAAGAAATATTACGATACAGAAGTATAAGTTTGCGAAGGAAAAGCTGTTGAAAAGAAAAGTTGGAGAAAAATAGCAAAGGCTGCGAAAAGAAGCGAAAATTTAATGACTGGGGACTAAGGCATGAAGGAGTACAATAAATTTATGATGATAAAAAAGGGATATGGTTTGCGAAGAAAAGAGAATGAAGAAAAAATTTAATGAAACAAAAAGGTAATCAGTATATTTGTTCGCAACGTATAACAAAATGTTCGCAACGAATAACACACGAAAATGAAATGAGGTATTTCGCAACATGAAAAAATTGTGATGAGTTTTTACGAATAAAAACGATTTATTGCGATCAGCTTTCATTAAAGAAAGACGCAAAAATTTATTTGCGATCAGCTTTCATAAAAGAAAGCCGTAAACTGTGATTAGCTTTCAAAAAATAAAAAAAAGCCGCAGAAATTTTACACAGGCAAACCTTTGTGATGTACACCCTAGTTCGCGAAGCAACATTTCGCAAGAGGAAAATTCCTAAAGTACGTCATTTAAGAAGGTACCTATAAGCATGGCTCAGTGGAAACAGAACACCACCACGGAACCTGAGTACATGGACATTACGGGGTACATAACCCATGAAATGAGGTATTTCGCAACATGAAAAAATTGTGATGAGTTTTTACGAATATTCGGGTAAGACACCAAAAATTTTGGATTCTCAACCTAATCTTGCTTTGTGATGTAACATGATTTAGGTTGGGAGACTAAGGAACACGAGTACATGGTCTTTCCCAAGAAGTACCTATTCGGGTAAGAAAACCTTGGATTCTCGATCAATGTAACATGATTTAGGTTGGGAGACTACACTTGTCTTTCCCAAGAAGGAAAACGATCAAGGCTTATAAATAGGAGTTCAAATGTAAAATTCGAGAGGTTCCGAGGTACACGGTTGAGTCAAGAGTGCAAGAGTTGGGATGGGTTTGAAGCACATCTGCCATTCTTGACAAGTCTTGGCAAATGATGCACTTGGCCCAAAGATACCCCATAGGGTGCAACCTCGTAACTATAAGCCCTATAGACAAAAAAGATAAGATGTTGCGAACAAAAGCTGGTTGTTGGAAAAACCGGATGGGAAGAGCTAACCTTGTATGGTCGATGTAAGCTTCCTTGAAGGGGAAACCAAGGGGAAGATAAAGGGCAGAACCCTCCATTAGGGAGCTGATACGTGTTATAAGACGCAAATGTCACGAGGCTTTTTGTTCGCAAGAACATAAAGGCTTGTCATATTTGTGCAACAATCGTATTTCTGCGAGTAAAAAAAATATATATATATATACTCGTAGAATTAAATACAAAGAAGTTAAGATGAGATCAATGGGTTATTACATGAAAGTGTGATAACGTCCTGCGATTTCATCGCAAGAAGATAATGTCACAAGGCTGTATATTCGCAAGTATATTCAGACTTGTCATATTATCGCAAACACAAAAATATTGTTAAGATAAAGTCAAGGGGTTGAGGCATGCGAGTGCATCAACGTCCTGCGACTTTATCGCAAAAGAGGTGGCAAAGTAAGACCTTTACTTAGGAAGGCATGATAAGACCACAGAAACTAATGAAGTCAATTCCGTCAATGTCATTGGAGATTCTTTATATTCTCAACAAGAATATGTATCAATAATTCCTACCAAAAGAGGCAATTTTATTCGCAATCAAGGACGGATATTTCATACTCATTAAATTCTTCAAGGATGTTTCATAATTCTTATACTTATTCAAGGGTGTTTCATAATTCTTATACTTCTTCAAGGGTGTTTCATAATTCTTATATTTCTTCAAGAATGTTCCATAATTCTTATACTTCTTCAAAGATGTTTCATAATTCTTATACTTCTTCAACGATGTTTCATAATTTTCATACTTCTTCAAGGATGTTTCATAATTATTTAAGGAGGTTTCATACTTCTTATACTTCAAGGGGGAGATTTTTTATTTATTTCGCAACAACCTGAAACTTCGCAACTTAAACGGAGGCAGATATTCTAATACTTACAACAACAATTGATCACCTGAAGATCAATAATAAGGGGAAAAGGAATACTAAGCTAGGTCTTCAAAATATATTATTTATCTTCATATGATCAAGTTATGCAAGTAAGGAAAGCATTCAATTAAAGAAAGATTAACTCATCATCACAAAATTAAGACATTGGTACTAATTAAGTTGCGAAAAGAAAATTGTTGGTTGATTAAAAGTGCAGGAAAGAAGAAAATATTGTACTCAAACAGACAAGACGAAAAGAACTGAAGCAAATATACAGGAAGGAATAAAGCTACTCTGTGGGAGATTTATCTTCATTAAAATGATCTTCTCTTTCTTCTTCGGAGATATCATTTTCAGCTTCACTATCAAAGATATCCAAATCTGAGGTATCATCAGGGATTTCTTCAGAAAGGAGCGTTTGATACTTAGTGAGAGTAATTTGATTGTCTTCACAAATCCTGTGATTCATCATATCTCGTAAGCGTTTGATGTTTAATCCATGGTTGTTTTGAGAAATTTGATGTTGAGACTTTAAATCAGAAATCTTCTGATTACGCGCAGCAAGAGTAGCTTCCAACTCTTCAATCCTCTTCGTATAGTTTTTTTCAGCATTTACAAAGAAAAAGGATAAGTAAGAGATAAGAGAATAAAGAATAAAGAATAAGGGAATAAATTAAGGAATTGATTAGAAAATTGTGGAGTTAAAGTGATCAAGATTTGCGAATTTACCTTCTAAGGTCTTCAAAATATATTATTTCTCTTCATTTTGGAGGTACTATAATATCTCGGTAGTGATCAAGATTTTCATACGTCTTTAATGAGCATACAAGTAACGCATATTTTCATGTTTTATCTTTGAAAGGTCGCGTCCTTAATGAGCATGCAAGTAAATCATATTTGCCCGTTTTATCTTATAAGTGGTTATAGCTTAAACCTATAACTGAATTTTTATTTAAAAGGAAACAAAATCTAAAGTATAACCATTACGTCATGAAGTAGGTATGAAAAGACATGACATTTTAGTAGGGTGTTATTATTTCTTTGAATTCAACCGGGGTGTTATTATTTCTTTAAATTCAACAGCTGCATGCGTCTCTTGGGAATAGGTACGTTTCTGAAGGAAAAAAAAAACATAATAAATGTGAAAGAAGAATTAGGATTATATTCATTTTCCAGAGAAAAAATTAAGCCAAGAGAATAGAAGAAGAAAAAAAGTTTCAGAGATAACAATGGCTCCAAATAACCCAGAAAAAGAGAGAGGTTCCAAACCATCAAAAGGTAAGACCGCAATGACAGAGGAAGAAGTTGATAAGGAGGAGTGCTTAAAGAGAAAGGAAGTGATGATGAGGTTCAAATTAGCACTATTTGAAATAGATTTGGAGAAACTAGAGAAAGCTAAGTACTATATATGCAAAGCAATAAAAAGAAGAAGAGAGAAGAGGAAGAAGTAGGTTTGCAGAACAATAAACAAGATGATGATATGGATCTGTTGTGGAATGAGTTTTTTCATGCAAACTCAGTATATGAAGAAGAAAATGAAGAGAAAAAAAAGGGAAGCAAAGAAAAAGTAAAAGATGAAGAATACCCAGAATAATTTTTGCAGTTGTTGCTGAAAAAGGAAAGGAGAAAAGGTGTGTTGTTAATGAGAAAGATTAGGGCTAGAAGAGCATCAATTTATGAAGGAAGATATAAGGATTATACAGACCACCCTGAGGCTGAAATCAGTATAGAGGATGAGTATCAGGCGTACCTATCACAAACACCACATGAAAATGAGGTCATACTCAACATAGTGACTGATTCTGAATCTTGATTTGTTTTTTGGATTTAGAATTTATTTTCATGTTTTTTGTAATGTTAATAACTGAATGGTGTTGGAGTTGCTTAATTAATGACTGTCTAATGTATTAATTTTCTTGTTTAATGATTATTTTCTTGTGTATGATTGAATGGAGTTGGAGTTGTTGGTTGCATTGTCAAACTCAATTTATGACCAAAGAACTGGATATATAGAAGGCATAAGTATTGTGTTGAAAACAAATGGCTACTTGGAACAATCAAGCCTAATTTTATTACACAAATTTGACATTGTATAGAAATCACAAAGGATTGCTGAAATTACATGGATTCTATAAGACTAGAGTCCATCAAGGGGAAGGGGTCTTCTTGTCTTTTATTTGAATTGTAGAAACCAGCTGCGATTCTCATTACAGCTACTTATGCACCAATTCACTAATGTTGACCTCCTGGAATTAGAATACTCATCACGACAACATCTTAATATTTACAACGACATTGGTTGATAATATAAAACTAGAACTATCCATAAAATACAAAACGTGAATTTATCACTACAAATATGTGCTAATGGTACCATAATTTATGTATCTCTCTTTTTGCCCATTTATGTTTTGGTTTTGTGTTTTGGTGTCAAATACCAGTTTCAAATCAATAGTTCGTCTACAAAAAGAATTCGATTAGTCACAAAATATTTTTCATTCGTGTGCATTTTCAAGAATATCATCATTGATTTGTCTATCAATCACTTATACAATTTTCATCTCAAATTCTCACTTCTTTTTACATTTTTCTTTTCCCATCTCGGATTTTATTATAATTGTTGAAGAATAAACCAAGATACTATGAAGAATAAACCAATATGGTTGAGTCAACTAGTACAGTTGACATGAAGAATAAACCAATATGGCTGAGTCAACTGGTACAGTTGACATGAAGTGAATGGATTAAAAACTCTTGTTGACATGGTACGGTTTATACAAGTTTATTTTGGTTGCAAGTATTACTGGTTTTAAGAGTTTATTTACGTGAGAATTGTCTAGAAGTTTCTTTGTTAGAGTTTGATTATGTTTGGAAAGTTATTTTTCTTGAGAGTCAAGTTTGTTACTCATAAAATAGGATGTTGAGCCATGAGTAGAAATACATCAATCCATGAGTCGAAATACATCAATCAAGAGAAGTTTATTTGAGTTTTAGTTTTAGTTATGTGTTCCTTTCATCAAGTCTTTGATATCATATTTTCTACAATAATGAACACATAAAAGTCTCCCTATATATTCGCAAAATTTATAACCATAAATACAACTGGAATACATAAATGCCTCCCTATATACCAAATTGACCACCATAAAAGAAAATCCCCCTCTAAATTAGTCGGGAATATGTTTAAAAGCATTAACTCCATTAAATAAATACCAACCATTATTACCCAAAATAAGATCAACTCTGATTCTTCATATTTCAAAAACGACTTTTAGTCCAGACAAGATACGAGAAAAAAAAAATCAAAGATGCGAAATAGTACTTTTAAAAATATATAGTATATATATATATTGAACACCAAACTACATTACTCTAAACAAAAACAAAAACACTACACTCGGAATATGTTTGTGGCATGGTCATCTTCAGTACATGTTTCCGATTGTCCTCCAAAATTCCTCAACGAGACAACGCTCCTCATGTGAGGAACAACTCTAATCTCTTCCCACCTTATCTCCACAATTTCTGTCAAAGTTCTGGTGAATTCATTATAACACGCTAAACAACAGTTGTTTTGCAATAGGACGTCGTTGTTCTTTCCCAAGGCTATAAGCTTATAAGGCGGCCACCATAGATTCGAAGGCTCTTCCAAGATAATGTTCCTCTTAAGTTCCCAATTCCATTCTACACCGGGTGCTCGTGCATGAATATCGTTATCCGAAATAGGTGCCCAAAAATCAATCCGGAGATCATAAATATCGTGAATGTTGTAAAATAAAAGGCGAACTCCGGACAAGACCATTCCAAGTTTTGGAGTACTGAAACCACCATTCTCATAAATATGATGTGGGGGTGGCGAATGTGACTGGAATGTCTCATTATCCAAATTGAAAGATACTATCTGAATATTTTCATAAAAATAATGATTTATCCAAAAAATACAACCATGTGCATACACACCTGAATCCCAAAAAGTAAAAGGAAAATATTCGATGTTCCTCCATCCCCTGTTGTCGCCTAGAGTGTGTACGTCCACTTTACCATCCACTTGAATTCGAACTACTTTGTATTCACCGGTATGTTGACAATAGCCGAACCCCCTACGACGAATTGTGTATCTCAACTAATTTGTGGTGTTGGTGTTAGATCGCATATTTGTGGAAGATGGAGGTGCTCACCCGTTGTTGGATTCATAGTATAGATAGGATCTTATATGTCATTGTGTGAAACATAAAAACATACCAGACCATTATAAGATCCAACGATTGGGTGTGACATGTTTTCATCATAGGATCGGATAATATTCCAAGTACCATTGTTTCCAAATAACATCTGATAAAAATCTCCCATCATCGTGTAGTAATCTTCCTCCTCAATTTGTTCTCTGTAAAAGAGTTGCGTAACTTTTTTTTTGTCACTTTTGAGTGAAACCGAAAAGTAGTCCAATTCTTTTGTCTGCAAGGATAGAATTCCACTCTTTGCATACACATTTGCTTTCCAAAATACCTTATGTACTTGGGAGGAAGTGTAGTATCTCGGAAGTTAAATCCGGAAACATTTCCATTACTATTACTGGTGAAATATTTTTTATTAATGTAGAAGTATTTAGGATTTCTTTTTTGTTGAATGCTTATATAGACATCCAATGGATGCAATATGTGTCCCCACACAACACACATGTTGGAATTTTCATGTCTTTTGGTGTTTCAAGATCTATTCGGTTAATGTGAAGCGTAATACGAAGGGGTGTGAACCGTTACACCGTTTGGCCAATGATCGCTTCCTTAATCTGCATGCCTTATTTAAAAATACATGATCCAAACAAGAAATGGATATTTTCACGTGTTTTTGTGAGATTTATTCGAGTTTATCAACATTCTATTTATGTGTCCATTGTAAATTTAAAAAATAGGGTTATGACCATAGTATATTAATCTTTTGAATAAAAAAATGATCCAAATATATATTGCTATTTCCAATCATATATAGATGTAATTTATGGTGTTGACCAATATACGAAAGCCAATAGAGAATTTGGGCATGGTTATAGCGCTTGGCTGGACGGAATTATTGTGCATGGCTTTGAGTAGGTATGAATTACCAAGGGAATTACACCAAAAATAGAAATTTGTTCAGAGAAGATTAGGCATGGAGAATCATGGAGAGAGATATTTCAGATACCTACAGATTTGGCAAGAGTTTAGCCAAGGCATGCATATTAGCGAAGTGTACATGATTATGATCTACTGTAATATATAGCATATATGTCCTCAATCAACATGGTTTTCTTTACCAATTTTTTCGTGCTATTTTTCCGAATTTAGATAAATCATAATATATACTAAAATTAATGTGGTGTTGTACGCGTATATGAGAATATATTTATCAATATGGAAACTGTTATATTTTGTTTATTTGAGAGTGATATGCGGAATATAACTAAATTAGGTAATTGGAGATAATGTTCCTAACCTAAAAAAAATAGGGTTTTTCTAATACACAAACACATATATATATACACTATTAATTAAAGAGGTCTATAAACCACACTAGCATAAAAGATATATTGATAGAATATTAGACGAAGAAAATGAGTTCCAATAAGAACAATACCGAGAGCATTAAAAAAATTCCAAGGATAGTAATGGCTGTCCCTAGAAATCTAAGGATCTCCATAACTATTGATGGCGTGTGTAAGGTTCCTGGCATGCCCCTGTTAGTTGAAGTTCAAGCTCATGTTGACAATCTTACTCTTCCTGCTTCTTCTTATGTTGAAATGGATAGTGTCCATGCTTCCATTCCTTCGAATGAGCCTGTTGGTGAAACTGTGTCTGGCACACCAGAAATACCCAGGGAGACACCTTTAGAAGAAAAGCTACTTGAATATCCAGCACAGCCTGCTAACGCTGCAACACGAGTACCAGATGCGATGGTTTTAGTTGAGCAGATTATCAAAGAAACTTTCGAATAATGCGGTTTTTGTTTTTTAATATTCAGGATGTTGGTATTATTTTGCTTCGTTTAATTATAAAATGAATAATATAAAAATATTGGTTCTTTAATATATGCTCTTGTTCAAATTCTTTGCTTGATATTTGTTTGTTTGTTAATCAATCAATTTTCATTATCTTAACTCGTCGATTCAACTCAGTTTTCCATAATATACCTTATATAAACATAATCCCTTATGATAGTTATCTGATTTTTAATTTTAATTAGGCACAACCAAAATGGAAGAAATATAGCATTAATTTATGGAAAGACTGGACCACAAGGGATCTTGCCACCAATGCCAAATTTGGGTCAAGCCAACCCAATGTGACAGACATTTTAGAAACAAAAAATAATATTCTCTATATTATTTGGAAAAACAGAAGAAGAGGAGTACCAAAGACATATATCTTTTCTTTTTCATGTACCCAACAAGGACGCACAAGATACTCATTATGGCTACCTAGATCTTCTTCTTTTGCATGCGCACAAAAAATCAGAAGAAGAGGAGTACTGAAGAGATCTATCTTTTCTTTTGCATGTACCCAACCGCACAAGATACTCATTATGGGTACCTATATCTTCTTCTTTTGCATGCACAAAAAAAATAAGGGAATCATTATGGTGATTGACAAAAATGAGAAACTGAGTAATGATGATTGAAAAAAGCAGTAGCGTTGTGATTGACATAACACTTCTTTTGAAGGAGAGAATAAACTCCAGAAGGTCACACAATACATGCTCTTGTTATAATACTTTTCTTTCAGTCACCCATAACAAGAAGTCCCAAAGTACAACTACCATATGAATGTACCCCTCAAAGCCAAAAATCAATCATAGGAATGTTCCATATATATACTCCTAGTATTTAGTGATGGGGATGGTATTTAGGACAGGATCCCACTAGAATATTCTACACATATTTTTAAAGTAGAAAAGATCAAAGATCAAAAAATACCACTGCAAACTGGAGTACTTAAGTTATTGTTGGAGTACTAGCTAATTCCTTTGTTATTGGTGAGTTGGATAGAGTACTATCTATTCCTTACTACTGAGTCAACTTCATTACACTATTTTATTCACAATTCACATATTCTTAAAAGTAAAATAATAAATTATTAATATAGTACTAGCTAGTGCCTTGGAAGATCATAAATACTTTTTTGGTGCAATTTTTTTTTGATTAAAATCCCAATTCATAATCTTAGAAGAAATTCTAGCTAGATCTTATAATTAAATTTGTATTAAAAGAACTGAGATCAATATTTATTTTTTTAAATACTGGTCGGTAATACATGATTTTATCATGTCTGTGCCTTTAATCTGGACGAAACATGAAATATCAGCGATACATATATATGAATATCCGATAATATCGCATTATTGGTCATATCGGACCGATCTGCTGATAATATTGGCAAGGATATTTGGGGATGTTAGGTTATCAGGTGAAACTAGTTTATTTGATTGGTCAGAATTATGAATTCATGAACGACTATGATTGGCTTCATCGACAAGACTCGATATCCAAGTTTTTTACCAATGTCACTCTTGGACATGGCTTATTCAGCTAAACCAAATTTTATTTCGATGTCACGATCTTATAGAGTACAGTTCATCCAAATCTAAATTTCCGAGAGTATTTCCACCAAGATAAATTTATTGATGGCAATTTTCCATTTTTTACCGATGTCACTCATGAACGAGCTTGTAAACCAATTTATATTTCGATGTCACGATCTTAGCAAGTATTTATCGTCCAAATCTAAGTTTACGGGGAATACCTCCACCATGATAAATTGATTGATGGTAATTTTCAATTTTTACCGATGTCACTAGTCAGGAATATGCTTCTAAACCAATTTTTAATTTTATGATAGTTATCAGCGATAACTGGACGAAACATGATATATCAGCGATAAATATGAATATCCGATGATATGCATTATTGGTCGTATCAGACCGATCAGCCGATAATATTGGCAAGGATGTTTGGGGATGTTAGGTTATCAGGTGAAACTAGTTTATTTGATTGGTTAGCATTATGAATTCATGAACGACTATGATTGGCTTCGTCGACAAGACTCGATGTCACTCTTGGAGGAGCTTCTAAACCAATTATTATTTATTTCGATGTCACAATCTTAGCAAGAATTTTTCGTCCAAGTCTAAGTTTCCGGGGAGTATTTCCACCGAGACAAATTGCTTAATGGTAATTTTCCATTTTTACCGATGTCACTCTTACACGAGCTTGTAAGCCAATTTATATTTCGATATCACGATCTTAGCAAGTATTATCGTCCAAATCTAAGTTTATGCGGAGTATCTCCACCAAGATAAATTGATTGATAGTAATTTTCCATTTTTACCGATGTCACTCTTGGACGAGCTTCTAAACCAATTTTTATTTATTTACATGAGAAAGAATTTTTCGTCCAAATCTAAGTTTCCGGGGAGTATTTCCACCGAGACAAATTACTTAATGGTAATTTCCCATTTTCACCGATGTCTCTCTTGGACGAGCTTGTAAACTAATTTATATTTTTATGTCATGATTCTTAGCAAGTATTTATTGTCCAAATCTAAATTTACGGGGAGTATCTCCACCCAGATAAATTCCATGATTTTAATTTTCCATCCAATATTTTTTTTTATATTACTTATTATTTATTTTCCAAAGCCGCGTACTTGTTCATTAGACAAGTTTGCACGTGGCTAAGCTAGAGGTAAAGTGAAAATGTGTGTCACGGTATAAAACACGATCAATGAAGGGAGACTGGACAGTACCGCTTTTTCGTTTCCAAGTCTCTCTCTAAACTAGGGTTTTAGTATCAAAAACTAAAAGTTTTAGTATCAAACCAGACAAAATGACTTCTCTTCTAGTAACTTCCTTCCAATTTATTCTTCTTGATGGATACAAAGAGATTGTTGGTTATTTTGGTTGCGAGGTTGTTCCTTGTTTTGGAGATGTTGATGATTATGATGTTGTTGACGATGAAGAAGAGGAAGATGATGAAGATGATGATGAGTATGATTTTGAGGATGATGATTTAGATGATCCATAACACTTATTTTGGTTTGGGCCAGCGCTTGAGGATGAAGATGAATACGATGACGTTGATGATTACGTTGATGATTGGACATACAAAGATGTGGTTATGATTGTCGGCAGCGGAAGTGAAGAAGAAGGGGATTATAACTGATCTAGTCCTCTGTTTTCATGGTTCTGCTATGCAATAATGGTAGTCAATCACATCTTGATCCATCATCTTTTGTTTAATTTAATATCTTTTTAGTTTTTGTGTTATTAGTGTAATTTTTTTTTTGATGTTTAATTAGTCTGTTTGTAAAGCTCTTGGAAGTATAGTTTTTGTGAATGTTTAATATTTACGGATGCAATATTTTCTTTAGATTCCAAGTGCATATGTTGTTTAATTTCTGTCAATTATTCATCTGTTGGAGTATCAATCTTTTGACAAAATAGAATGAACGAGTAATGTGTTTAAGAGGGATTGGTGTAGAGATTTGGATGTTAGGGTTAACCATGATTTTTTTGTGGGTTTGCTGTTAAAGTAATAGGATCATAAATATGATAGGGACTGTATATTGAGTCTTGTATCCGAGAAAATAGCCAATTTTTTCATAAATTACAGTGCCAAATCTGACAAACTTTACCAAAAAAAATAATCAAAATTGATAGCACAATTAAACAGTAGGCCTAGGACTGCTACATAATTGTGCTTACAAATTAATAAAATTAGCATACTAAAAATAATATAAAAAACTTGAATTTAGTCAATGCCGAGTGCTCAGCCATAAATTTGTTTGTCTCGGTGGCTTCCCATGTTCTTATTCATTGTAATCATTATCCAAATGTTCACCATAGCTTTTCTCAAATGTATCCCAAGAAGAAAAACCCTTAGGAGGAGGATCATTTTCAACATGGATAATTTTCTTATTATGAACTAATTCTCATTCTTCATCGATAAAATCTTCTAGTATATCACCAATGCTTTCCACAAAGTCATCCCATGAAGCAAAGCCTTTCGGAGGAGGGGGATCATTATTAATAAGACCATTGTAAGGAACAACACATTTCTCATTAGAACTCATCCTCTCAATTCCTTCTTTCTTTTACTTACGAACGAGGTATCTAATTTCTTATTTCTAGGATCCTGTTGATGGTGGTTTTTATCTTAGGGTTAAAATCGTAAAACACTAAACCCTAGCAGATAGTGACATCAGAGCATTTACTAGGCGCATTTATTGAAAAGCCTTTAATGTGTCTCTAAATAATTACCGGGGTACCTTTTTCAAATTAGGGTTAAAACAAGCATAACCTTAATTTCCCTCTGTGCCAATGGCAAATCATGCCAGCCACACCAACTGCGCCAAAGCATGCCAACCATGCTAGCCGAACCTCGGTGCCAATAGCAAACCATGTCAGCCACACCAACTGCTCCAAAGCATGCCAACCATGCTAGACACACCTCTGTGCCAATGGCAAATCATGCCAGCCACACCAACCGCGCCAAAGCATTCCAACCATGCTAGCCGCACCTCTGTGCCAATGGAAAATCATGCCAGCCACACCAACCGCGTTAAAGCAATCCAACCATGCTATCCGCACCTCTGTGCCAATGTAAAATCATTCCAGCCACACCAACCGCGCCAAAGCATGCCAACCATGCTAGCCGCACCTATGTGCCAATGGAAAATCATGCCAACCATACCAACCACTCCAAAGCATGACAACCATGATAACCGCACCTCTGTGCCAATGACAAATCATGTCAGCCACACCAACCGTGCCAACCATGCTAGACGCACCTCTGTGCCAATGTCAAATCATTCCAGCCACACCAAAGCATTCCAACCATGCTAGCCGCACCTCTGTGCCAATGGAAAATCATGCTAGCCACACCAACCGCGCCAAAATATGCCAACCATGCTAGCCGCAACTCTGTGCCAATGGAAAATCATGCCAGCCACACCAACCGCGCCAAAGTGTGCCAACCATGCTAGCCGCACCTCTGTGCCAATGGAAAATCATGCCAGCCATACCAACCGCGCCAAAGCATGCCAACCAAGCTATACACACCTTTGTGCCAATGGAAAATCATGCCAGCCGCGCAAAATCATGTCATCCATGCTATCCGCACCTTCGTGCCAATGGAAAATCATGCCAGCCACACTAACCGCGCCAAAGCATGCCAACCATGCTAGCCGCACCTATGTGCCAATGAAAAATCATGACAGCCACACCAATCGTGCCAAAGCATGCCAACCTTGCAAGCCGTACCTCTGTGCCAATGGAAAATCATGCCATCCACACCAACCACACCAAAGCATGACAACCATGCTAGACACACCTTTGTACCAATGGCAAATCATGCCAGCCATACCGACCGCACCAAAGCATGCCGACCATGCTAGATGCACCTTTGTTCCAATAGAAAAACATGCCATCCATACCGACCGCGCCATGCCAAACACATCTCTCCATGACCCCCCATGTCGCGCCACCATGTTGGACTTCCCCACGCGGCTACCAAAGTGGAGGCGTGCCACAATCAATGGTTTCCCTTCAATCCCAGGAGCAAATCCTGGCCGTCTAAGGTCGCCTCACGAACTTTGTCCCAAAACCCTAGCTTGGTCATGTACCTAGCCAAATCTAGATATGCCATATGCCAAGGCAAACTCTTGGCCCCACATGCCAAGCCAAACGCCCTTGCCTTGGCCCTAGCCACGCCATGCGCCCATGGTAAACCCTTGTCCCTTCATGCCAAGCAAAATTCCCTTGCCTTGGCCCTAGCCACGCCATGCGCCCATGGAAAACCCTTGTCCCCACATGCCAAGCCAAAACCGCACCTAGCTTAAGCTATCCGCGCCATGCCAAACACACTCTGCTTTGGCCCTAGCTATGTTATTCACACCACGCCAAGATAAACTCCCTTGCCTTGGCCCTAGCCGCGCCACCCTTTTGGCCTCCCCCATGCGGCCACCAAAACGAAGGCGTGAAACAATCAACGGTTGCCCTTCAATCCCAAGAGCAAATCCTAGCCATCCAAGGTTACCAGACAACACATGGTAACCTTTGGCCCGAAAACCTAAGTTTGGCCACGCCAAACCATGCCATACCAACCTAGCCGCACCACCACTTTGGCCCTCTCTACCAAAACGAAGGCGTGCAACGATCAACGGTTTCCCCTCCTCTCAAGATAAAAAATCTCGATCGTCGAAGGTCACCTGGCTAGCAAGTTTCCCGAGATTGACTTTCCAAGCCACAAAAACATGCTACATGTTTTCCAAAAATATTCGAGACATCAACACAAACTGGGGGATACTCATTAGGGTATTGGTTTGGTGGTCTACAGAGTGCGGCATACGCAAATTTCCGTTTCAAGATAGTGTAATAAGAATAAAACGGTTAGTAAATGCTGGAAGTAACAATGAAACGCTCTTTCATTATGGGACATAAATTCCATCAAATCCCATCAATACCAGGAGCTACCACCTCTTCCCATTTAACTCATCCGTTTTCTTTTCTTATGAGGCTAGAGTACGTTTCTTTTTGGACTTGTATAAATAGTCTTAACCAATTTCCACCAGAACACAAGTTCTTGGTCAGGAGAAAACACCACACTCAGAAAGGAAACTCTTGCTACCTTTCTCAAAGTTGTCACCTTCTGATACAAGTCAAGTACTACTCTTCCAGAATTATTCTGGACTCAACACTCTCTACGCTTTCCTCCCTAAACCAACCCTTCTCCTCCACTTTATGACCGAAGCAAGTATGGAACGACCATTTCTTGGTTTAGGCCGGACTTGTACAGATTGATCTCTCAAATCTAAAGTACTCCCTTGAAGTACATTGTTTAGGGTTTTAATTGTTTCTCACCTTTACACCCGCAATTACCGAAATCAGCAGAAACTATTTTCTCCTATAAACATATCCAAATGAAGCTAAATATAGTGTTTTTTTTTCTTCTATACATATCTAGCATGCAAATATAAATATAGTGGGTGGGTTATGTTTACCATGAATATAACAAACGAAAATCAAGGTGATATATGGAAAGTGGGATTTTTCGGATTTTGCGAGACCGAGCAGAAAAATATTGCATTTAGGATTGTAGGATTAGATTACTGATTGTCAGTTCTAATTTGATTCCTATAATCTTGCCGTAACCCTAAAGATATCTTTAAATATCCTGACACATTAAGCATTCATGTCAATGAGATAGACATTACACTTGTTAAAATTGAAATTTTACATTCCTTATTTAACAAAATACTCCTTCCTTATTGAATTTCAGACGTAACTTTTCCTACTACATTATTACTACAATAATAATTGATTTTTTGCAAAATTCTTAGACACCAGCATTTGTTGATCACACACGGTTTACCAGGGTTTACGCGTTTTTCATAGAGCCAACACCAGTTGACAGGCATTATGTGACGCTGGTGTATTGCAATATCTTGAACTGCAGCATGGTTTGGCTCATGTCTCATGGTTTATTTTTATGTTGCTGTGAATTTTACCCTGATTTGAGAATCTTTTGGTGATTATGAACATCTCAATTGCATGCTTTATGAACATCTCAGATTATAGATTCAGGTTGTAGGTGATTTAAGATTATGAACATCTTTTGGTGATTATGAACATCTCAGATTGTAGATTCAGACTAGGTGTGTATATGCCTCTCCATCAAGTGCATTAGACTGGATAGCGAATAATGCTTATTTTGTTTCAACATACCACAGTTGAAATCACAAAGAGAAACCGAAAAAAGACAATTGCAATTTCATTAACCACATTTATAAACACCATCACCATTACAGATCAGACCACTAATTACTAAGTAGTTTCATTTACAATCAAACCATAAGCAAAAGAACTAGACACACTACCAATTCCAGTTCGACTTACACCTGAACAACCAACTCCGATGCCGTCCGATAAGCAAAATTCCCATCACCTCCATAACAAGTACTAGCAAAATACCTACCACTACTACTACCTAGTTTGATCTTTGTCAACACCAAAACAACACCTTTACAAGATCAAACCTTGTGCCGATATAAAAACCCAAAATAAAACACACTTACCATGCATTAGAATATGTATCATGTATTACAGAAGACTAGACCTCTCCTTCAGTTCCAACAGCACCAGCAACTATAAGCATTAGGAAAATATTTGTGAATTTTCATGAAGATGATCTGAAAACTTCAAGGAATGCAATCCTCCTAAGTCTTCCTCAAAATATTTTCCCAATGATCTTCAGATGATAACCACTGATCATCGTCATCGTCGGTGTTAAATCCATCTTATTCATAGGAAAAGTCTACGCCGCTATCAATGCTGGTAGAAGCTGTAGGACCATAACATCCATTTTCATCATCTTCACCATATTCTAATCCTTCATTTTCTTATTGCTGAACCTCTGCTGCAATAGGATTCCCATCTACATCCATCCATGGTATCTCCTCACCGTCTGAATCCACGTTCAGGGGTTCAGACATGGTACGAGCAAATATCATGGGTTGAGCTTTCTCGCCAAATAGAGTAGATACATTTATGCATCATCTCTCTCCTGTATTTGTCTTTCTCTAGCCATTTTTTCAGGATCATTAGATCCCTCATTGCTGCTATCATCCTTATCAAGTTTTACTTCTTCTCCATCTTCCTCATTATTTTCACTTTCTGTGGCACTTCTTGTCTTAATCCAATGACGTTCATATCTCTCTAGACTTTCTATCTTCTTCCTTGCACATCTTGTCTCATATTTTATGATCCAAAACTGGTACTCTTCTTCGTTCTTAATCCTTTGCCTATCAAATTATTCCCGTCTCCTATTTTCTTCTTCTTGAATCCTCTTATTTGGAATTTCTTGTTCTAAATAAGAAATCAATCTATCAGCCTCTTCACTTGTTAATGCATGTTTTTCTTGTTTTGCATTTTCTAATGCTGGTGATTGATTTTCAACAACATAAGGTTGGTTTGGTTCAGCCATCTCTTAATCTTCTTCTCTCTGCAAATTTTCTTTATTTTTTTGTTTTGATTAAAGAGTAATTGCATATCAGTTTCTTATCCTTTTGTAGAGTGGTTAGATTAACCATAAATGTCCATTTATGGCGCATGGTTAAACTTCTTGTCCCTTGGAAGACCACGCCTCATCAGTGTCAAGAGTCAAGACATAATTTTTCAAAATACATCATTATTAGCCATCTCATCTCTTAATTGCACCCAACGTTATCTTCAAGAGTAAAACAAGGCGATTTCCTAATTTGAAGGCCATAACTGTAGCATTATGGTTCAACAGGGTTCACAAGTTTGGCTCATGTATCATGCCATATCTCAAGTACCTGACCTTTGGGTGGGACTTGGGTTGGTTGGGAGGGTTAGAAGGCTTACTCTAAATAGATAATAATGGCTCATGATTCATGAGATAAATATAATATATATTTTCATTATTAGATTTGAAGATAATATCTAAAATTACTTTAAATAGATAATAATTTCAAATATAAAAATAGTTTTATATAGCTATATCATTGTTCTTCGGGTTGGGTGGGTTGCTTGGGCTAGAAACATTTGTGCCGATGCTTGCCCAAATTTAACTCGGGTTTATAAAATTTATGACCAAGCTTGCCCAAAGTTTTGAAATACATTTCCCATGTTATCCTAACGATCGGGTTGGGCATGAGTTGGGTGGGTTAACCCAACCCCTAGTTAGTAATTCTCTGAATCATTCATGAATGATTGGCGAACGTATCCGAACTGACCGAATCCGAATGATACTTCCGAACTATTTGAACTCCGAACCTAGTTCCCGGATTATATGGACCTCACGAATGATTCGCGAACATATCCGAACTGACCGTATCCGAATGATATTTCCGAACTAGAACTCTCATAGGTAACTCTCTCACCAGAGTTCTATTGATTGGTTTTTGATTGATTTTGTATATACTTTATATTTAAATACAATTATTGGTAGTTGTTTAACCAGTGTTTTATGTGTTGATTTTTGTTTAAAAGTCTATAAGTTTTATAATACATTTATGCAATTAAATTGTTTACTTCTTGTTGAATAATCATGCTAAAATGTTTTTTTTCCATCTTATAAATCATATACAAATCAAATTAGTCTCATAATAAGGTCATAATACTTATCAATTTATCATATATGTTAGCCGAATTTTAAGTGCCGAACTCACATTTATAAAATGAATATGCACGTATGTATGCCATTCCGAAATATTGTCCGAACAACGAACCGTTGACCGGATTTTTGACCGAATCCGATCTATTCGAATCCGTATAATTCCCGTAAGTATGCCATCCCGAACTACTACATGTACCCCGAATCCGTATAATTTCCAAAAAAAAATGGTCAAACATAATAGGTCCCTGCACAATTGTGTATATTATTTAATTTTAATTTGTTAACAAATGGGCCATATCCTGAACTGCAGCATGGTTTGGCTCAGACATCATGCCATATCTCAATACCCTGGTCCTTGAGTCCTGAAAAACAACTAATTAATCAACTAATGTCAAACAAATCAAGTCAAACATAGGTCAATCAAATCGGGTCCCTGAAAGCTTTAATCCAACACGTACCCTAGTGAAATCTATCCTTACCCACTATGTCATAATGACGTGATAAACCTAGGTAAAATGAGTTAAGGGTTAATTGTAAATATTCTGTAGTTATTTGGAAATTTAAGATAAATGGAGAAATTAAATCTTATTATTACTAAAAATTGTTATTATCATATTAACAAATTCGTATGTCTGGCGAAACTTGGGCCAACCCGAGGAACCCGACGAACATAACTTGGGCGGACTTGGGAAGTACATTCATGGGTTCCACAAATTCGATGGGCAATCTGGGCAAAGGATTCCTAGATCAGGTCCGCCTCGGCCAAACCTTCTAACCCTCCCAACCAACCCAATTCTCACCCCTTTAATAACTAGAGAAAAAATAAATAAAAAAGTTATTTCCTTCTCTTACTTGCGCGGCAAAAGACTGGAAGTGGAGAAATAGAGAAACCCTAGGGTTTCAGACAGGTCCGGCCCTGTAGTATAAGCAAAGAAAGCACCGCTTGAGGCCACAAGCTAGAGGAGGCCACACACAAAAAAATTTACTCGTGATAAAAATTTTTTTTACTCTTAATAGAAAATTTTAGACGAGGATTTATTTACCTAAGGCAATTGGGAATACCGAACACGTTCTGAAAATAAAATCAAAAGGAAAGTGAAAAAACACTGGCGAAAAAGTTTCTTAGGGTTCATAAATCTAAATCAGAGTTGCTACCTGGTAAGAGAGATTACTTTGTTTTCTTGTTTCAACTTGAAATATTGAATAGATTGATATTAATTTTATAATTTTTATTGAAATCTGTTTGGAAATTGATCATGATTTGTTTTGTTTTGATTTATGTGTGTGATTTCTTTTAGTTTCTTCTGTTGATTAGTTTTGATTGATGTTAATTTGGTGACAGTTTGAATTTTGTATTAACGATTGATCCGATTGTTTCTCATCTTGAATTGATTATGTTGCACCTTATCAATTCAATTGTGTATGACTAAAATGCATTATGTGGTCAAAGTATGACCAGAGTAATTTGCAAGAAAAAGAACCAAGATCCACAGCCTTCACTCACAGAAGCCCTAATTTTGTTTGTTCAAATCATCCTCTTTTTGGGCCATGTCCCACAGTAGAAGGCTAGCAACAACAACCTTTAAATATGGGTAGTGGGCATTTACGGTAAGTCATGGAACACACTCATACGTTAAGCAATTAATGATCTCTTTATTTACAGTAATGGAAACGTATATGATACCTTAGACCATATCATAATGGACTCGGGGAGTATAAATAATGACTCTTGATTCATAGAAGACCATCATTATAAAGTGAGAAGACACTTTTTAACGTCAACCAGATAGATATTAAGCACGTAATCATTGAATAGTGAAGGTAACTACATAGTGACTACTGACAACCTTGCATTGTGTTTCTCTTCTAGACCTTAGCTAATTCAGCACATAACTTGCCTTCCGCAATCCTTAACTGTTCAAGCATATGAATTTATAGTTCGCTCATATCCTTTTGGTGCTAGATAGAGGATAATTTGATGAAAACTATTGTTCAACATTCCCAAGGAATTCCTTAAATATTTAAGAATCTGACATGTTAAATGTCCAATTCCTTATTGAAATTGTTGCAGACTAATTGCGGTGGTGAAATTTGGGTTGAGGTTGATAATCTAGTTGGTGTGTTGATTCTGAACCTAGGCTAGGAGTTTGATGTATCATTTTGCTGGTACAACTGCATGAATTAAGAACATAGCCTCATTAGTCAAGAGTTGATTGCAGATCTTTATCTGTTGGTTTTTAGTTTCGTGCTTGATGTTTTCCTTGGCTTTTTCTTTTTTGTTCAAATATGTTGTTCATTTATCTCATTCACAACCATTTCTTATGCTTTCTGGTATAGTGTTTTGGGAGAGGATCTCTATTATCTTTTCTAATAAGTTTGAGATGTTTGATATTTTTTTTTGCTTTTATTCCATTACAATTACCCTGCCCATCCTCCTTGAAAATCTTGGATGTCTCTTTTTTTGTAAGTGAGATCACTATTTTGGGTTATCTTTTCATATATGTATGGCTGGGGTAATAAATCAGTGAATCCAAGTTCCGTAGTTTTCTAGTAACAAAATTTGCAAACTCAATACCATCTGCACTCCACTTGTATCCTATTAGAGAACCTACTCATTCCCTACCTCCACATACAACAAATGGCATCGTTTGACTCCGCAGAACATTTGGCAATCACCAAAGCATGGGAAGCCAAAAATCGAGTTGTAGATCGCTCCTCGGCCGAGACCTTTTGAGCGAAGATACATAACAAATTTAGC
This sequence comes from Papaver bracteatum, assembly GCA_023529315.1. NCBI lineage: Eukaryota > Viridiplantae > Streptophyta > Magnoliopsida > Ranunculales > Papaveraceae > Papaver > Papaver bracteatum. The sequence goes on from JAJJWX010001510.1 coordinate 1,087,821, forward strand.
CAAGATTATGGGAACCTGAAAAGAATAAGTGTTCAACAAATCGAGGATAGGCACAACGTCATCTTAGATGCGGTAGCTGGGTTTTTTAAAATCAAACACCGGATATCGCACGCAAGGCACCATAGCTTGTCCCCTCTACAACTTGTATGTATCTTTATGGTTTATTCGGAATAATACTTTCTTCAACTTATATGTAAACAAATAAGTTTGTTTGTTGTTTTTGTAGCACAAAGCCGTGAAAGCGCGCTACTTAGAGGAAAAGGGGGAAGCATTCACATTTGCTGAAATTGTTTACTTCATAGTATTCATATTTTCAAAGTACCACCAGCTACGGAGTACCACCAGAACTCAATGGTGGGTGAATCGAACATCATACTCTAATTTGGCATTGCAATCGTTTACTTCATTGCATTGCAGTTTGTGTAATCATCCTTTGGAATCCAGTAATCACACCTATTCCTTGAATGTGGTTATGCTAGATCTATTTGGTTGGTTTTAAATATCAATATTATCTTTGGTGCAGGAATTACTAGACATGAGATTAATAAATTGCTAATGGTTTCAGTTCGGATAATTTTTTGTTTTTAATCATCAGTTTGGATTATTTGATGTTCAAAGATTTTTCAGAACATAACTCCAAATAGGACAATGTCAATAGATGTCATTAATAAACTTGTGTCTCCTAGAACTAATCTTGTTTCTTCTATATTTTGATGCTTCTTTAAGTCATATTCATTACAAGGTGGAATATGGCTAATAGTGAGGAATTGTGAAGGTAGATGCTTTCGGGTGCAAGTACAATGCTTCAATGGAGGAATGAAGGTAGGAGTTGAAGCTGAGGAGCGGGAATGTAAGGTTATACTAGCAGTTGTTACTCTGGAACCCACTAAGAACTTTAATTATATTATTTATGAATCATATTGTGAGACTTTAATGAAATCCATCAATGATCAAAACTATTATGTTAATTGGATGAATCAAGATTTGGTTAATATTAATTCTAATTGGACAGAACACACAATTAGAGTAATGTTTTTTAGTTCACTTAATTCTAATTGGGACCATAGCTTCTTTCAGTTCTTACAATTTTATTTTTCAACTGTACCAACACGTACTCCACTTTTTACAAAGTTAGTTTTTTACTTTAGTACCGTTACAACAACTGCAGCAACTCGTACTCCGCTTTTTAGTCGCATCGCACTCCGGTCTTTTAGAGACGTCAAAGCAGAAAACTATGCAGCAGGATAACAAGATTTGACTGAGAAAATTCTTAACATAGAACGTGCAGCATGCAAATTGAAGGATCTTTACCTTCCTATTTTACCAAATTATTTACGATATACACTTAAATATTTTTCCATATTATTTATTAGTAAAACTATTGCCAAATTTCCATTTACCCTCTGTGTTCATCTCTCTCGTCTTAAACCATTTCATGTTTCTACTCTTAAATCTTCTAACCTCCCCCTAGAAAACAAAACAAGTGGTTTACTTTGATCATCTGATTCATCTCCTGGATAAACCATATATTCCCCTGTCAGTTTTGCTTTGCGGAATAATCAGATCGACCGTGTAAGTAATTCTTTTCAGAACTGAGATTGTAACTCTAATGGTCATAGTAGGGTAAATATTGTCTTCACATGCAACTGTATATAGGTAGCTAACCTCTGATTATTTGTATGATTCATATATGATAACTGAACTCACGTTGTGATTTGTGAATACTCTTTGTGTAAGTATTACTCTTTGCAATGATATTTCGTAGTTTTATATAGACCACAATAGAATTTTCACAAGATGTTCACAAGTTTTTTCTCCGTCCAGGTATCTGAGAATTCATAATGGATCCTAGAGTAATGGATAAATCTTGGATGTATACCGATAGAACCAAACTGCGTTACCAAGACGGAGTCGATGCATTTATAAAGTTTTCTACAAATACATACCAACAGGATATTGAGAATGGGAAACGGAAACCATAACACAAGGGAAAAGTTAAGTTTTTATGTCCATGTGTGAAATGTCTCAACCTCTACGCGCACAAGGTAAATAAAGTTAAGTATCATTTATTTTCTTCTGGATTCATTCAAAATTATGCGGTATGAACTAAGCACGGAGAAGGAGATGAGTCATCAAGGTGGACACTTCTAGATGGTAATGGCAGCGACGGTCCGCACTCTGATGAACCAACACATGCTGTAGAGACTAGAGAAATGGTTAGTGCTTTATTAGGAGAAAACTTTGATAGGTGTCTAAAACACCTAATTTAATATCTAGTATTTATGCTTTCTTTGCTACTTTTCTTGTAAATTATGTATCTTATGTTTTATTTTGTGTTTCATAGGTGTTTTGTAGTCATTATGAGCAAAAGAAGAAGAAAGCATTCATTTGGAGCGTAAAGGGCAAAGCGGTCAATTCACTTGCGAACTATACTTGGAGCCTGCTAAGGTTGCACAAAAAAGGAGGTGAAAAATGAACTGTCGGTTCCCCACAACTGGCAGTTGAACAAGAAAGGGAATAGGCTGTCAGTTATCTGAAACTGACAAGCCAAATAATTTCAGGTGGCCCTTATCAATACTGGGTGTCGGTAACAACCTTACCTCATTAGGTTGAAATAAAGAAATTTGGGCTCATTTACTTTCTTTTTCACTGCCTCACCAAGACCACTATCCTAGCTAAACCACACTGGTTCCATGGGTTCTGGTGGGTTTTCACCGAAATTATTTATCCAATCTTCAGGATAACCACACAAGAGAGGAATTGATGTTTGGAAGTTGATTCATGGATGAACTCGAGATTGAGAAGATATGGTGGTAGTTGAGATGGAATTCGAGTTTGGAGCTGAACTGGTTGATATTGAGGTGATAATCTGTCACACACTCAACTAAATTTATGGGTTGCTCTATAGGGTCTTGAACTGAATCTACATTCACACGAAAGCATGAATTCAAAATGGAAGTTGGGTGAGTTTGGAAGCTGTAAGAGTCTCAAGGCTATAGCAAGAGTAGAATTGCACAACAGATGTTCGAATAAAGTCCTGAATCACTATCTTATTGACAACTGAATGTCTGTATGCAAGGGTGTTGCTGTAATTGTTTTCTCGATGAGTTAATGGAAGCTAAGTGGTTCGAATTGTAGGAGATATGGGTCAAGTTCTTGAGCTCAATTTCAGCTAAAATATGATGTTGCTAGGATGCATTTTGTGTTGCTGTTTACAGGGTTCAAGAGGAGTAGAAACTGGTGTTCTTATGAACCTGGTTATAAAGTTATAGGTGGTGCTTCTCAGATGTCAAGATTACTGGGAGTAAGATGGAGTGAATGGTAGTAAAGAAATGGAAGCTACATCAATGGTTGGTGGTATTAAGAGATTGGGGTTGTTTTCTGGCAGTGATGGCAAGGTGGTCTGGAGAGGATATGCAGAAGAACATGAATGGCTTGATGCAGAGTTGCAGGTGGTGCTGGATTCTATATGGAGGAGGCATTGCAGGCATGAGATGTTAAGTGCAGTGAGTTGAGCTGTGTTGGCTGAGTACATGGGTTTTGGCAGCATTTAAGGCTTCACATATTTCTCGACAGGATGGTGATTGGGTTTCGTTATGTGATTGGAAATACAGGGAAGGTGCTGTGAGTTAGGTCTCGTTTAAAAAGACGGACATGGAGGAGAGATCGAATTTATGGGTTCGTGGTTGATTTTAAGTTCAGCATCAGTTGAGTAACAGTTAGAAGGTGGTGGTTGAGTTTATGAAGCTTTTAATGAATCAATTGAGAAGAATCTGGTGCAGTTATGGAAGGATATGAGCTGCTACTGCATCACGAGTTAACTGGTGGCGATGGACCGAATTAGCTGGTGCAGTTATGGAATAAACAAGTGGTGTTTCTGTGGTTACTGCAATAAGTTGGAACTACAGGTTACTAGCATAATGATTGTGTGAACTGTGTTGGAGCTGGTGGTTCCTGTCATGAAATGGGGGATGAAGGAATTCATATATGCGGCCAAGAACAAGATTTTCGTGCTGCAGTATGTTTGAGTTACAGGGCAGGTGATGAGACTGAGCTAGTATTGCAGGTTTGTTTCACTGCATTGCAAGTGATGGCATGGTTTGTGAGATGGAAGCAACTTGTCCTGAGAAATAGAAACCATTGCTGCAAATTAGTGCGAAAAGTGAGCTAAAATGGTGAGCCGGTGGTACTATCTCGGGCTGCCGGATTTCGGAATGCAAAGTGGGAATTTCAAAATTTCAGTGAATCATGAAGGGGGTACGAGTCGGATGCAAAAGTCGACGTCCGAAAATATGAGCTATGAGTCACGCTTTTAGGTACGTTTTCGCAAGATTATGAATTGGCTTAAATGGTTCTATGGTGAGTGTTTGGACTCAAGAGAAGAAGAGTGAGCTGCTGGAAGTGCAGAATTACTTGATGATAGTTTCTGATCATTCAATGGCCGGAGATAATTTTCCGGTGCCAAATTCCGGCGGCGTTGACCGGATTTCGACCAAATTCCGGCCAAATACCCAGTTTTCCGACGGGCGATTTTGGGACAGAATTTCTACACGGGTTTCTCTCACTTGTGGACCGGGTGGATTTCCAACTAATGGACTTTGAAGGCTAGACCTAATTTTGGAACAAGAAGATCTATAAAAGAGAAGAATTTTCTCTAAACCTAATATCATATATCATATCTCCATTAGGGAGAGTTGCTGCTACTTGAGGGTTCTAGGGTTTAGAAACATGATAGGTTTTCTCTTCCTTCTTGTTATGAACTCCTATGCCATGAGTAACTAAGTTTTTATTATTGGTTAAAGATGTAGTTGGATTTTGAAAACAAGTTATGATCTTTATGAATTAGTTTTCTCTCAAAACCATCGTTCACTTTCTACTGACTATAATAATTGCATGATCGATGTATTGCAATATGATTGAATGTTTGTTTAGTTGAGTCTAGAATTGATTGAACACACATCTTTATTTATAGCTATTTTATTTTTTTCATCGAGCGATAACCTTGAATAAGAGTAGCATGATATGATTACGGTTTGTAGTGATACACTCTTGTAATCATATGTAGAAATTGACCTTTGTTCGAATTGTTTGCGCAATGTATTACAATTGCATTGATTAGCCTATTTCTGAAACTTAATGCTCCTAGGAATTGAACTTAATTAGCGCAAGGAGTTAGGTTATTCTTTAGGTAGAATTCACATACGCATCTCTAATGTGTGTGTTGATGACTTAGGAAATTTACGGAGTATTCTTGCAATAAGGTATTCTAGGGATTTTGATGATAGCGAGATTAAATACGAATTCTATTCATATATTCAACACTTGTTTACAATTGAAGATGAAACATTTACCCAAAATATCGCAACTTTGATTTGTTTATTTCTTTGTCTTGCTTTTATTTTATTTTAGTATATAAAAATCAGAAAAACCCCTGGTGTTTTATATAGGAAACCGAAAAAACTTGACAACCTAGACTTCTATGTGGGATCGATCCTTTCTTGCCCTTGCTATATTTATATTTTAAGTAGAAAGAAAGTGTAAATTATTTTTGACGCATACGACAGCGATCAAATTTTGGCGCCGTTGCCGGGAAGGCAACGATTGTCACTTGTTTTTGGTTTCTTATTTTTGTTTTTTGGTTTTTGGTTTTTTTTAGTTTTTCTTATTTTCTGGGTTTTAACCTTGGTTTGAGAATCTTATTTCAGGTACTTATTTATCATGGATGGAGCATATTGGAACAACGGATACGGTTTTCAACAACCTCAACAATATGACAACTACCAATTACAGGTGTATAATCAAAACCAATTTATTGGTTATGACCAATATTCCATGGAACCTTATGGTTTTCCTCAACAACCTTATGGAGGGTATGGGTGTGAACAACCACAAGGATTGGAGGATTCTTATGCTCGTGAACAACAAGTCTCTAACTTGTTAGACAACTTTTCCAACTTTGTACGACAAGAGTTTCAAAAAGCTAAAGAGACTAGAGACGAGCAACTCCAAGAACTTCGTGAAGGTATTGCTAACTTGCGAAGAGGCATTGATCAATGTAAGGAAGGTATGAATAGTTCTAATATGCATATGGTTTGTGATGATTTGATAGATGCTAATGTTGAAAAAGGCCAATCCTTGGGCACTTGTGTTGATAATTGTGTAGCTAACTCAACTCTTGATCTTAATAATGATCATTCGCCTATTCAAAAGGATGAGTTAGAGTTTAGCAACACTAAATTCAGTGACGAAGAACCTTATGTTAACTATGAAAGTGACGGTGATTATGATACATTGCTTGAAACAACTCATGGTGACAACAATGAGGAGTGTACAATGGAATCTTTTTGGGATCAAGATGAAGATGAAGAGGAATATGATGACACTAGTGCAGATTGCTCAAGCATTGATCTTAATAATGATCAAGAGCCTATTCAAAGGGTGGAGCTTGAGGATGAATCATTTTTGAGTGTTCTAAAAAATTTCCTTATAGTGAAATTTGGATCCGCAGTGGATTATGTGCCTTACAATGAAAAGGAGTATCTTGAGAATGGGACCGTTAAGACCAATATTATGGAAGACCCAATTGAACTTGTGAATGATTGTAATGATGATGTTGATGTCAAGATTTTGGTTAAGGAAGAAACGGACGAAGAATGGTTGCAAGGTTTGATAGAGGACCATGATATACAAGAGGTGAATAATTCACTTGAGTTTTTCAAGGATGAAGAGGATTCCGTGCTACAAGAGATTGTGCGAGGTTTGTCTAACCCTTTGCATATTGTTTCTTCTCCTTTACCTCTTATTGGTTTGAATATATGTGCTTCGAAAACATTGTTGAATGACTTTGTTTCTCGATTTCCTCCATTAGAGAAACTTGATTCTCACACTATGCAGATTTTGGAACAAGAAACCGTGGAAGTACCCGACATCTATATTCTTTATGCACTTCCAAGTGTGGACAAGAATAAGTGTGGGGGAAGCTTTTATCGGTTCATAGCTTCATTTCTATTTTATATTACTAATATTTGTGCGAAGCTAGTGTTTACAAAATAGGTGCTATGGGTGGATCCCCAACTTTTCCGATTATTAGTATATGGGGAATTCAACTTGCAAGTCGGGCCGACGACTTTAAACCAAGCGCTAATGGGAGGCAACCCACTGGTTTTGTGTATCTATCTCTATATTTTTTATTTTTTTTAAAGTTTTTTTATCTTTATTTTCTTATTTTGGATATTTGCAGATCAAAACTCCAACTTTTAGAGATTTTTGAACAATTTAGAATAAACACTAGCCTTTTTAAGTAGATGGAATTTTTTCTTGGCGGTGAGGTGTATATTGGCTGAGTTGAGATTAGATGCCAACTAAATAGCTTGTTTAGTGTTTATCCTCTATTGTTCAGAAATAGCTATGAGTTGGAGTAATGAGTTTTTATTATTCATTTTATTATCATATTTTGTATATATATCATGTTATGAATTTCCCACTTTGACTTTCTTTGGACGATTCAATTTTCATTGAGGACAATGTAAAGTTTAAGTGTGGGGGAGTGTTCTCATATAGAGTTTTTAGCCTTGTTATTTTTCCATTGTGTTCATAAAAAAAAAACTAGAATTTTTTTTTTGCTTTATGAACTCCGAAACCTAGAAACATGTGCCTTTAGGATGACACTATCAATCTAAATGGATGGAACCATTTTGATTGCAGGAGTTGAGGAAACCATTAATTAACAAGAATGACATAGCTCGGAAATCACAAATAATATGATAGTTGTTATCATATCTCGGAATATCACCATGTCACATTCTATTTTTATTTTTCCATATTTATCTATTGTTCTCTAAGTGCTTTGGTGGGTCACTAAACATCGAATTGTTATTACTTCTAGGATGAAATAGAGTGATTGAGTTGCTAAAAAAAAAGTGAAAAAAAAAAACCGACCAATTAGACCAAACAGAATAAAAAGACACTTGGATAGCAGTATGTGTGAAACGTTGTCCCTGTCTCCGTCGCTTAAACAAGCGTGGAATGCAGGATCCAAGGCAACTATCACATTCTTGCTGACAATGAAGCATGCGCTTGGATCCAAAAGATTTAATCATGCTGTCTAAAAAAAAGAAAAAAGAAGAAAAAAAAGTGAAAAAAGAAAAGAAAGTATTATATTGGTTGAATAAAGTCACTCCTGGTTCCCTTGTATATGCCAATGAGTTGATGTAGAATTCAAACCAGTAGCTCAATCCAATAGGATGCATAGGTTCAGCTTGGCAGTGACCTTCAGACAGATATGGGAAACATCGATCACTTGTGAACATTCGCCAACATCTACATCTTTATCCATCTTCTTAATCTTTTCATTGTGATTGTGGTTCGTTAGTTTCCGAGTATTGTGGCTTGTTCGACTATCTAATTAGAGCTTTATTTACTAATTATGAATTGAATTTGTGCAAGGTACCTCCTCCTGTAGTCATTTTGGATTCGTTCATTGATTTGTCACAAATAGACGGAGTTGGAAAAATAGGTTTTGTAGGTAGATCTCTTGTAAACCTTCATGAGACTATAACTCCTCCACTAGGGACACCTAGGGGTTCAAAGGCTTGTTATTTATGCTAAAAGTGACCATAGCCTCGACGAGACGGAGTTGTATATATATTTTTATTTTGTTTGATTTGATTTGCTAGAGGACTAGCAAAGTTTAAGTGTTGGGGAATTTGATAGGTGTATAAAACACCTAATTTAATATCTAGTATTTATGCTTTCTTTGATACTTTTCTTGTAAATTATGTATCCTATGTTTGCTTTTGAGTTTCATAGGTGTTTTGGAGTCATTATGAGCAAAAGAAGAAGAAAGCATTCATTTGGAGCGTAAAGGGAAAAGCGGTCAATTCACTTGCGAACTATACTTAGATCCAGCTAAGGTTGCGCAACAAAGGAGGTGAAAAATGAACTATCGGATCCCCGCAACTGGCAGTTGAACAAGAAAGGGAATAGGCTGTCAGTTATCTGAAACTGACAAGCCAAATAATTTCAGGCGGCCCTTATCAATACTGGGTGTCAGTAACAACCTTACTTCATTAGGTTGAAATAAAGAAATTTGGGCTCATTTACTTTCTTTTTCACTGCCGCACCAAGACCACTAACCTATCTAAACCACACTGGTGCCATGGGTTCTGGTGGGTTTTCACCGAAATTATTTGTCCAATCTTCAGGATAACCACACAAGAGAGGAATTGATGTTTAGAAGTTGATTCATGGCTGAACTCAAGATTGAGAAAATATCGTGGTAGTTGAGATGGAATTCGAGTTTGGAGATGAACTGGTTGATGTTGAGGTGATAATCTGTCACACACTCAACTAAATTTATGGTTTGTTCTACAGGGTCTTGAACTGAATCTACATTCACACGAAAGCATGGATTCAAAATGGAAGTTGGGTGAGTTTGGAAGATGTAAGAGTCTCAAGGCTATAGCAAGAGGAGAATTGCACAACAGATGTTCGAATAAAGTCCTGAATCACTATCTTATTGACAACTGAAAGTCTGTATGCAAGGGTGTTGTTGCAATTGTTTTCTCGATGAGTTAATGGAAGCTAAGTGGTTCGAATTGTAGGAGATATGGGTCAAGTTCTTGAGATCAATTTCAGCTAAAATATGATGTTGCTATGATGGATTTTGTGTTTCTGTTTACAGGTTTCAAAAGGAGTAGAAACTGGTGTTCTTATGAATTTGGTTATGAAGTTGTAGGTGGTGCTACTCAGATGGAAAGATTACAAGGATTAAGATGGAGTGAATGGCAGTAAAGAAATGGAAGCTACAACAATGGTTGGTGGTATTAAGAGCTTGGGAGTTGTTGTCTGGCAGTGATGGCAAGGTGGTCTGGAGAGGATATGTAGAAGAACATGAATGGCTTGATGCAGAGTTGCAGGTGGTGCTGGATTCTATATGGAGGAGGCATTGCAGGCATGAGCTGTTAAGTGCAGTGAGTTGAGCTGTGTTGGCTGAGTACATGGGTTTTGGAAGCAATTAAGGCTTCACATATTTCTTGACAGGCTGGTGATTGGGTTTCGTTATGTGATTGGAAATACAGGGAAGGTGCTGTGAGTTAGTTCTCGGTTAAGAAGACGGACATGGAGGAGAGATCGAATTTATGGGTTCGTGGTTGATTTTAAGTTTAGCATCTGTTGAGTAACAGTTATAAGGTGGTGCTTGAGTTTCTGAAGCTGTTAATGAAGCAATTGAGAAGAATCTGGTGCAGTTATGGAAGGATATGAGCTTCTACTGCGTCACGAGTTAACTGGTGGCGATGGACCGAATTAGCTGGTGCAGTTGTGGAATAGACAAGTGGTGTTTCTGTGGTTACTACAATGAGTTGGAACTGCAGGTTACTATCATAATGATTGTGTGAACTGAGTTGGAGCTGGTGGTTCCTGTCATGAAATGGGGGATGAAGGAATTCATATATGCGGCCAAGAACAAGATTGTCGTGCTACAGTATGTTTGAGTTACAGGGCAGGTGATGAGACTGATCTAGTATTGCAGGTTTGTTTCAATGCATTGCAAGTGATGGCAGGGTTTGCGAGATGGAAGCAACTTGGCCTGAGAAATAGAAACCATTGCTGCAAATTAGTACGAAAAGTGAGCTAAAATTGTGAGCCGGTGGTACTAGCTCGGGTTGCCAGATTTCGGAATGGAAAGTGGGAATTGCAAAGTTTCAGTGAATCATGAAGAGGGTACGAGTTGGATGAAAAAGTCGACGGCCGGACATATGAGCTACGAGTCACGCTTTTAGGTACGTTTTCGCAAGATTATAAATTCGCTTAAATGGTTCTATGGTGAGTGTTTGGACTGAAGAGAAGCAGAGTGAGCTGCTGGAAGTGCATAATTACTTGGTGATAGTTTCTGATCATTCAATGGCCGAAGATAATTTTTCGGTGCCAAATTCCGGTTACGTTGACCGGATTCCGGCCAACTTCCGGCCAAAAAAACCCAGTTTTCCGGCGAGCGATTTTGGGACAAAATTTCTACACGGGTTTCTCTCACTTGTGGGCCGGGTGGATTTCCAACTAATGTACTTTGAAGTCTAGACCTAAATTTGGAACAAGAAGAGCTATAAAAGAGAAGACTTTTCTGTAAACCTAATATCATATATCATATCTCCATTAGGGAGAGTTGCTGCTACTTGAGGGTTCTAGGGTTTAGAAACATGATAGGTTTTCTCTTCCTTCTTGTTATGAACTCCTATGCCATGAGTAACTAAGTTTTTATTATTGGTTAAAGATGTAGTTGGATTTTGAAAACAAGTTATGATCTTTATGAATTAGTTTTCTCTCAAAACCATCGTTCACTTTCTACTGACTATAATAATTGCATGATCGATGTATTTCAATATGATTGAATGTTTGTTTGGTTGAGTCTAGAATTGATTTAACACACATCTTTATCTATAGCTATTTTATGGTTTTCATCGAGCGATAACCTTGAATAAGATTAGCATGATATGATTACGGTTTGTAGTGATAAACTCTTGTAATCATATGTAGAAATTGACCTTTGTTCGAATTGTTTGCGCAATGTATTACAATTGTATTAATTATCCTATTTCTGAAACTTAATGCTCCTAGGAATTGAACTTAATTAGCGCAAGGCGTTAGGTTATTCTTTAGGTAGAATTCACATACGCATCTCTAATGTGTGTGTTGATGACTTAGGAAATTTACGGAGTATTCTTGCAATAAGGTATTCTAGGGCTTTTGATGATAGCGAGATTAAATACGAATTATATTCATATATTCAACACTTGTTTACAATTGAAGATGAAACCTTTACCCAATATTTCACCACTTTGATTTGTTTATTTCTTTGTCTTGCTTTTATTTTATTTTAGTATATAAAAATCAGAAAAAACCCCGGTGTTTTATATAGGAAACTGAAACAACTTGACAACCTAGACCTCTCTGTGGGATCGATCCTTTCTTGCCCTTGCTATATTTATATTTTGAGTAGTAATAAAGTGTAAATTATTTTTGACGCATACGACAACGATCAAACTTTTCAAAGGATTCTAAGAAGATGGAACGGATACTCAAAGATGCTGAGAAACCCCTATAAGAAGGATGTGCCGATTTTACAAAGATATCTGCAATGTGTGAACTGTTTAACCTGAAGAGAAAGCACGGAGCTTCAGACAAGTTATTTAATGAACTTCTACCGCTGTTAAAATCCATGCTCCCTCCAGGAAATGAGATGATGAAAAGTACATATGAAGCTAAGAAGGTGGTGAGATATTTGGGTTCAGGTTACGAAAAGATACATGTATGCATCAATTACTGCATTCTCTAAAGGAAGGATTACGAGGATCACATCAAGTGTCCCACCTGTGGGGAATCAAGATGGAAAGTTGACGACACCACCCATGAGGTTTATGAAAAAATTCCGGCAAAAATCTTGTGGTATTTCCCAATTATCCCAAGAATGAAATGGTTGTTTCAATCAAAGAGAATTGTCGAATATTTATTATGGCACGATTCCAGATTGAAAGAAGGGGGTGTTTTACGGCATCCGGCGGACTCACCATCATGGAAAAATATAGATGAAAGATATCCCATAATTCGTGATGATCCTCGAAATCTGCGGCTAGGCATTTCGGCTGACGGGGTTGACGTAAACAAAGGCATGCAAAAACAGCACAGTGTGTGGCCAATTATGACAGCGATTTACAACCTTCCGCTAGAGTTGTGTATGAAGAGAAAGTTCACCATGATGTCATTAATTATCGATGGGGGGGGAGTTGTAAGGACATTGATGTTATGTTACAACCGTTTGTCGAGGATCTCAAGGAATTGTTTGAGGGAGTCCAATATTTTGATGCGCTGAAACAAGAGATGTTTACTCTACGTGAAGTTGTTTTATGGAAAATAAATGATTACCATGCTCTCAGTACACTGTGTGGTTTCCCCTACCAGGGAAGAGATGTCTGTAAGGTGTGTGGGATAAATACTTACTATGTCAGGCTAAAACATTGTAGAAAATAGGTTTATACCGGGCATAGAAGATACCTACCATACGATCATCCATTCAGACGTCATAAGGGGTTCAACGGAAAAGAAGAAATTGAAAAGGCTCTGGAACTTATGACCCCGTCACAAATATACAATTAGATAAAGTCTATAAAGAATAAATGGGGAAAGGTATGGAAGAACATTGTGGTGGAATTAGTGCAGGATAACCCTGGAAGTGGTGGAAAGATGAAGAGAATCTAAAAGACCATCGACCCAAAAAAGGGGAAGGGGGAGGAGAAGGAGACCGAAAGGTGCTACTGGAAAAAGTTCAATATATGGTTCCGGCTCCTCCCCTACTGGCGGTATCATGTTATCCACCATTGCATATATTTCATGCACGTCGAAAAGAATATATGTGAGAGTATCGTTGGAACATTGTTGAAAAATGAATTTAAGTCGAAAGACCACCTTGTTGCTCGAATGGACCTGAAGGAGATGGGTTTTAGAGACGAGTTGAAACCTTGGGAAAATGGCAAAGGGGGATATATACTAAAGGAAGCATGTCACTCATTAAGCCCGGAGAAAAAGGACAAGTTATGTGCAATATTATCCGAGATAAAGGTTCCACAAGGGTATTGTTCTAACTTTTCAACACTAGTGAATCGAAAAGATCGAAATCTTATCGGACTAAAATCTCATGATTATCACATACTAATGCAATATTTTTTGCCGATTGCGATTAAATCAATTATGCCGCAACCAACAAGATATGCTATTATCAGGTTTTGTTTCATTTTTAGGGCAATATATATCAAAGAAATCAAGGTGTCAGAGCTAGAAAAATTGCAGTCGGATCTCGTTGTGACGTTGTGCTTTCTCGAGAAATACTTTCCTCCATCATTTTTCGACATCATGGTTCATTTAAATGTGCATCTTACCAGGGAAATGCAAATTTGTGGTCATGTATTCTTTCGATAGCGTTTGAAAGGTGCATGAAGGTCATAAAAGGGCATGTGAGAAATAAAAACAGACCTGGAGGAAGCATTTCTAAAGGGAACCTTGCGGAAGAGACAATTGAGGTTATTAGTGAGCACCAACAAAGTATGAATGATACAGTCGGAATTCCACCAGAAAAACTCAACACATCTGACACTGGTGAAGATTCTTATTCTTTCATGGGAAAACCAATGTCAAATCCTAAGTTTCCTCATGTTGATAAGGATCTGTTTGATAAAGCGTATTTCTATGTATTGCGAAATTTGCCTGAAGTTTCTCCTTACGTTGAGTAAGTATAACTAGATCTAACCAAATAACCTCATTTTTTATTTAGTTTTTAATTTTGTGTCTGAATTTCTGTAAAGATAATAACATTAATCATTACACTGTTCAGCCGATACCAGAATTTTTTGAAGGATAAATATCTTGGTATGAGTTATAGATAGCTAGATCAAAAACATCATGAAGAGTTCACCAAATGGTTACAAAAATTGGTAAGAGTTTGTAGAAAATGTCACTCTTGCTATGTAACTTTTGCGTTGAGATGGAGGATAATCCTTATAATGTATTTCAGGTTGAGTGTGAGTGGGATGACTCTAGGGAAAACTTCAATAAGGATTTAAGGTGGCTATCAATCCCACCGAATGCACAAGTAGAGACATACGAAGCATATCACATCAATGGATACCTGTTTCGCACAAAATCTCATGATGGTTTCGTTAACCAGAATATCGGGGTTTAGGTAGAGGCAACTGACACACACATTAGACAAGCGGGGATTACCCTTAATTTGGCGGATTATTATGCTGTTTTACAAGAAATATGAGTGCTGACATATCATTCGCTGAAAGTGCCAATTTTCAGGTGTAAATGGGTTACCAAAGCAGGGGTCTCAAAAGACAAACTTGGCTACATTTTAGTTGATCTTGATAAGTTGGGACTCCATGATGATCCTTTCGTTGTAGCCTCCCAAGCTAAGTAGGTATTTTATGTGCCATACCAGGAAAATAAAATAAAAAGTCTATTGTGTTTGGTGCACCTACCCAAATATGGAAATATGTTGTTGATGAAGTCGACAAGGAATTCAGTACGGCAGTTATTTGTCGGAATGAGTATAAACTGCCAAAGGTAGGTAAACTTTACCTGCAAAGGACATCCAGGGATGATTACTATTGGGACAACATTAAAGGTAGAACTGCAATGAAACCACCAGCACCAGTACCAACAGTATTCCCTTCTTCTCAAATGACTGCATCTGAGCAACCATTTCCAAGGACTAAGCGACAATCCATGTGATATAATGTAGTTGTTTGTGTTTGCTAATAGATGAATGAGTAGGTTGGAACATTTTTTGGTTTTTGTTTAAGGAACTAGTTAGTGTAAATTATATTCTCTTAGCCATTGTTTTTGGTTTTGGGTTATACTATTTTGGTAATGATGATCATCTTGGTACTGAATTTGGTACAAATTTAAGTCAGCAGTTTGGAATTTCCTGTTAACTAGAGAATGAATGTATGGATTGTTGAAAAAAAATTGATTCTTAAATCATGGTGGGGTTTTGTATGCAGACAGGTTTTAGCATTATTGTTGGATGAGTTTGGATTTGGCTATACTGATTGTTGAATTAATAATTATGTCATGTTAGGATTAGTAGTAATAGTACTAGGCTTGCACATAGATTTTTTTTTTTTTTGAATTGGGCCTAAAATAGTCTTTGAACTAATATTACTCCAACAACATTTTATAATATGGAGTAATACCCAACTACCATCTTAACCAGTATTTTATATACCCTATTGATTCACTAATTCAGTCATTCCTACCAATCTATACTTTACAATCATTGGAATTTTAAAATTATTCACCAAGAACATTGATTGTTAGTACATCTACTGTATTCAATCCATTACTACTGAAATCAAAAATTTCTTCAAACCCTTCAGACCTACATCCATCACAAGTTTAATACTACTGAAAATTCAAACAACTAGAAGAAGACATCTAGTTTAATTACATCTAAAGAAGCAAACAAAATACCAATTCTAAACACCCGACATGCTACCAGTTCCATTACAACTTTCTTTTTATAACCAAAATTTAAAGCTGCGACATTACTAATCTACCTGACATACGTAAAATGCAACTCTCCCAGCTGCTCATAACCCAAACCCCTTTCATTACAAACCATTACTACAAACTTGAAACAGCGACTACCCCTTTCAACTTTACAATCCAAACACAAGAAAATTCCCTGTATATTACTACTTTCCCAGAAAATCAAAATAAAAGGAAATCTAAAACCTTCCGCATCAACTTTCAAAATACAAAGAAACTTACCATCTTTCGCACCAACATCAGGAAGAGTAGAAGGAAGGAAAATTACCAGAAAAGTTATTTTGCAAAAAACTTGTTAATCGTTTTCAGGATTTATGCAATGCCTAAAAATCCAGCCTTTCCTAGTAACTGTGATGAGCTTACCACCGTTCATCCTCATCAGTATCTAGACCCTCTTCACCATAGTCCTCGCTATCATATGGTGCAGGATAAGTCCAACTGGATGATGATTCATCATCACTATCCTCATCCCTTTCTTCCCTTTCTTCCCTTTCTTCCTCACTTGACTCATCATCGAGATCAGCGATTCGACGGCTCACCTTCACCGCAATAGGTTCACCCTCACTCATGGTGCGAGAAAAAAATCTTGGGATTGGCAAGTTCATATTCAATTGCATTCTCGCCTTCTTATCATGATAAGAATTCATCCTTTGCTTGTCCTCCGCAGCATCCGAATCTAGGTCACTGGTATCCACTTCCTCCACTTCATACTCATACCCTTCTGAGGCCTCAGAATCACAATCTGTTGAACTGCCAAACTTTGGGGTCTTGGACAGCTTCTCAGGCTTTTCCTCATCCTTCTGTTCTTGCCATTCTAAGAACTTAGGTATCCATGCATTGTAGAGAGCCTCAAATCTCATTTTCTTCCGCTCCTAAACATCCTTTTCTACCTCTCTCTGACGAGTTTTCTCTTGAATCCGATGATCAATTTCAGACTGTGCATCTTCTCTTAACTGCTGCAATTCCTCTATGCTCAAAGAAGAGAGAATTGACTTGGATTTTGCAAATTCAGGTGTTATTGGGGTGCATTTGGAAGATTTCTGATGGAATTGGTTGAATTCTACGCAGGATCAGCCATACTCTCAATTTAGTTTTCTAAACCTAAACCTTTCCTCTTCTGTTAAAGATCTCTCTGAAAATGGTAATCTATCTGCTAATTAACCCCTCAAATACCCCATTGTGCCAATTCAATTCCATTTATGACGCTTAGTTAGCCGTCATGTCACTTTGTTAACTATGCCCATTCAAAGCCATCTGTGTCCCCTTCACTCTAATAACCATCATTACCCTATCAAGACCTATTTTCAACACTTAATTCCCATTAAGACTTTTACCCTCTTTGGAACTTCCATTAAGGGAGTATCTGGTGGGTCACCAAACTTTGATGTTTGGGGTCTAATTAACTCTTATGTTTTATTCATACTAGGAGATGGCATCACCAGTTGGGAGTCTTCATTGTAACCTGCTAAAAATGCTCTTCGTGCTAGAACAGTCCTTCATATAATAGCGTGTCAAAAAAAGGAAAATTTTGGCCATATTACATTTCCAAAGTAATATTAACAATAATTAAAGCAAATACTAATTAACCACTAAACTCAAAATGGATATTAAGAGAAATAATAAGGGAGAAGGGAGAATTTCTTATTCACTTAAGAAATTGGGATACAAAATATAATAGCCTAAGGGAGCTATTTATACAAGTCTTAAGGTGTTATCTTGTATACACCACCTAGTATTACATGTCACACTACATGTAGGATGTTATGTAGCAATAACACCTCTAGCTTGCAAACCATGAAATTCAACACCTATTAGCTTTAGGTGTTAATCTCATCCAACAAAGTAGCTTACTATTGCTTAAGTAGAGTATACGAGTTGCTTATACAAGTTCTTATGCAAGGTGCTTGGTGTAACTAAGGGTGATAAGTGGATAGACACCATATCCCATGCATATTATAACATGCCACACTTTGATTTGGTGTGTTTATTAAAATGTTGAGTAGATGAACCGGTTTAGTTTTTTCAAAACACCATATAGATATGTCTAAAGATATGCATCTTAGTGGATTGATACGTTACCTAACTTCTTTGAGGTCATGCGTTCGAATATTGCGTTCGAAAGCTTTTTATTAATTTTTTCAGAAGGATAGGCTTGTTCAGAAGGATAACAACGTCTTTTTCTAGAAGTTTTAAGGTAATTGGGCTTCCACTTGCCACTTATAGCCCATCTATAACGAAAATAGTTGAGGGAAGCTGCAGTTCGGCACTGGGTTTCGACTTCGGGTCATTGGTAGCCCGCTTAGAGAGTCCTCTTTCCAAATAGCTGCCAAGTGTTTGTTGCTGCCTCTTAACGACCAATAAGTTGGGATGGCGTTCAATAGGTATTTTCATGCACTTAGTAGGCATGTGCCTCCACGATATCTCAACTAATTGATCTCGAGGATTGAAAAAGGATGGGTGAGATGTGTTAACTGTTGGTCTTCTCGTCCATAAGGCCTGTTTGGAAGAAATCATTTTTAATTTCCAATTCTGTAACTCTGTAACTTCCACATTCTATCACCGCAAAATCCTTTCAGTTTTTCAATTGTTGAATCTATGTCTAAGCGAGGTTATAATGCATATCCAAATCTGAATGATCGCCCAGCCATGTCTACAAATCAGGAATCCATGGGTAGACCAGAGAAAAATAAGGCTAAGATGAATATACAAGAAAACCATATAGGACCAGAATATCGCTACAACGATACTTTCGCGAAATAAACAACATTTCTGCGAGCATCACCGCAAGTTCTTTAACAATACTTTGCGAGTGTCAAAGAGTAGTTTAAAGAATGACGTAATGGCTGATGATTGAAGAAACACGAGAATAGCATGATTGTTCTGCGATGGTTACAATACTTGCAAGAACTGACATTATAACCATCGCGATAAGAATCGCAGAGTAGATCCGAAATAAAAGTAAAACTTATCTGTCATCCACTATGAAATTTCCTATATAAAGGATTCCAATAGATTCAGAGAAGGATGATGTATTTTTTGAGAGTTGAGAAAGTCTTGAGGAGGGAGAAAATTCAGAGAGTAGTTGTATTCTTGATTTCTTCCATTTCTTGTAAACATTTCTAAGATCAAATAATAAAGTGTTGTTTTTAATCTTCAAATATGAGTTGATTACTACAAATTATTATCAAGGGTGTAGTGTAGGATTTCCTGCAACTACATTTTGGCGCCTGAAACAGGGATTGAATTAACGAAAATCATAGAAAAGACGAAGTAAAAGACGATAAGTATTTAAGATAAAGAGGATAATTAAACAAATTGGTGAAATAATTGAAGAAAAAAAATGATCATAACCAAAGAGAATTGTAGGAAATTGGAGTGTGGTATGGTAACAAAAACAATGATTGATAGATTCCATGAAAGTATTAAGGGGAAGATACATAAACGAGATTTCTAAGTAAAAAAGATTATGACAGTGGAGAAAATATCACCATTGAAAGATTGGGAAAAGAAGGAGATCACATTTACAACAGCAGAACTACCAGAAGAAAATTTAAATCACACATGTCCTTTGGTAATTACGGTATCCCCTATACCAATGAGAAGGGAAGAATCAATAAAATTTGTAGAAGAATGGGCTGTGAATAGAACTTTGGTGGATGCAGGAAGTTCTGTGGATATAATATTTTATCATACTTTTAAGAAAATGGGATACAAGGATGAAAAAATGTCCTGTTCAACATATCATATTCATGGCTTTGGAAAGTCTTTAACAAAACCTAAAGGCGAAATAGTGGTACGAATTCCTCTAGGATAAATTGAAACACAAGTAACATTATGTGTGGTAGATGTGGAATCACCATACAACATGATATTGGGAAGACCATGGATATATGCAATTAAAGATGTAGCATCAACATTGCATCAATGCATCAAATTTCCTATGCCCAGTGGAGTTGGAAAAATTAGAGGAGACACATATCTTGCGAAGATGTGCTATCAAATGGAAGTAAGAAATTATGAAGAGCGTCCAAAGCTGCGGAAAGCTCGCAAAAAAATGGCTAGAGAAACAAAGTAAGAAGAAGAATTTAAAGTTTATCTGATAAGAGCAAAAGAAGGGAACGGTATACCCAGCGAAATCTCGCAATAAGGAGGTTAACTTGCGAGAACAATAAAGACACCAACATCAATGGGAGAACCTGAGGCCAGCTACATCGCAGCAGAACCAACAAAGGAAATAAATGTTGGAAGTGAAGAAGAACCTAAGTCGCTGAAAATTGGAACTAAAATGGATGCAGATGAAGAAGAGAGAAACATAAATATTTTGCGAGAATATAAGGATATCTTTGCATGGAACATGGATGAGATGCTAGGAATAGCTCCATCAATAGCGTGTCATAAACTAGAAATTAACAAAGATGCAAGACCATTTAAACAAAGAATAAGAAAGATTTCAACAAAATATCATTCCCAAATAGAAGAATAGTTACAGAAAATGCTTGACGCAAGAATTATAAGGAAAGAAAAATATCCAGAATGGATTGCAAATATGGTGGTGGTCCCAAAGAATAACAAGGGAATAAGGATTTGCATAGACTTTACTGATTTAAACAAAGCTTGTCCTAAAGATAGTTTCCCATTACCAGATATTCCACAAATGATTGAGTCAGCAGCGGGAAATGCTAGAATATCTTCATTAGATGGATATAAAGGATATAATCAAATTCCCCTGGCTGAAGAAGATCAAGAACACACCGTATTTTTTGCTCCAAGAGGGTTATACTATTATACAAAGATGCCCTTTGGCTTGCGAAATGCTGGTGCAACGTATCAAAGAATGGTGGAGAAGGTTTTTGTGAAGTGGATACACAAAACATTAGAGGTATATGTGGATGATATGCTGATCAAAAGTAAAGAAGCTAAAGACCATGTACATGATTTGAAGGAGATTTTCGATCAAAATGCGACATTTTAACATCAAAGTGAACCCTGACAAGTGTACTTTTGGAGTATATTGTGTCAAAAGAAGGAATAAAAGTTGATCCAGAAAAAGTACAAGCAATTCGTGACATGCCAACGCCTGCAACAGTGAAAGATTTGCAAAACTTAAATGGACTCTTAGCCTCGCTAGGAAGATTCATCTCACGATCCTCAGACAAGTGCAAACATTTTTTCGATATACTCAAGAAGGGAACAAAATTAAAGTGGACGGATGAATGTGAAAAGGCTTTTCAAGGAAGTAAAGAACATTTAAGGAACGTAAATATCTTACAGAAAGCAGAACCAGGAGAAGAACTATTGATTTATCTCGCAACAACCACACACGCGCTAAGTGCAGTATTGATGCGAGTAGATGCAGGGGTAGAAAATCCAATTTATTATATTAGCAAGACATTTAATTCTTCAGAGAGAAATTATTCAAATATTGAGAAGTTAATTCTAGCATTGGTTCATGCAACTTTTAAACTTCGCATTTACTTTCAAGCACATAAGGTAAAAGTGTTAACAAGGGTGCCAATTGAGTCAGTAATGAATAATTCAAAAAGATCAGGAAGAGTTGAAAGATGGAATGCACAAGTAGGGCACTTTGATATTAAATATGACATTTTATCTTCACCAAAGTCACAAGTTATAGCAGATTTCCTAGATGAATTTCCTTTCGAAGATGACGAAGTTATGGAAGAAATGATGGATATAGAAGAAGAACATGGATACCCAAGAGAGATATTAACAGAACCCAACAGATGGGAGATATTAGTGGACTAATCATCAAATGGAGAAGGTAATGGAGTTGGAGTTGTTTTTATCTCGCCAGAAGGAGAAAAAATAGCTTTTTCATTTAGATTGGATTTTGCATCTACTAATAATGAGACAGAATATGAAGATGTGATTCATGCTCTAAAATTCGCAATAGAAATGAAGTTAGAAAATGCAAGAATTACTAGTGATTCGCAATTGGTTATTCGCCAGATAAAATGAGAATACACAACAAATGAACCATCCTTGAAGAAATACAAAAAACTTGTTGAAGAATTGTCTGCGAGAATTCCAAAAATAAAATGGAGACACATATCAAGGAAAGATAACATGCTCGCAGATGATTTTTCTTTTATATCCAGTATGATGACAAATCCAGCTGCGAGATGTATAAAAATCCAAACACTTATATCACCTTCAATAAATAAGGAAGAAGAAGAGACAGATGTGATAATGATAGAAGCTGGCGAGGAAGAGCAAATAATCAATATCACAAATTGGCGAGAAGATCTTCATGCATACTTAACGAGAGGATAAATCCCAAGAAATCGATTAGAAGCACATAAATTAAAAAGTAGGGAAACCAATTATGAGCTAAGAGATGGATTACTATATCGCAGATATTTCAATGGACTATCGCTAAGATGCTTGACGAGAAAAGAAGGACAAAAGGTGTTAAAGATATTGCATAGTGGTGATGCTGGTAATCACAGCGGGGGAAGATCTTTAGCATATAGAACAAAAATGCAAGGCTATTACTGGCCATACA
Source organism: Papaver bracteatum (assembly GCA_023529315.1). NCBI lineage: Eukaryota > Viridiplantae > Streptophyta > Magnoliopsida > Ranunculales > Papaveraceae > Papaver > Papaver bracteatum. Next base: position 1,110,445 of record JAJJWX010001510.1, read on the forward strand.
TGCATGAAGATGCGAAGCAATTCTCAAGGCGTTGTGAAGATTGTCAGCGATATGGAAAGAGGATACATGCACCAGGAGAACCATTATCATTTTCCACAAGTGTATGGACTTTTGGGAAATGGGTTTTAGATATTGTGGGACCATTTGTACCTGGTTTTGGGCAAAGAAGATATTTAATTATCGCTAAAGATTATTTCACAAAATGGGGAGAAGTGAAAGCAGTACAACATATTCGCGATAAAGACATCTTCACATTCATATTTGAAAATATAATTTGCATATTTGGAATTCTAGCACAGTTGGTGTCTGATAATGGAAAGCAATTTGAAGGGCAGAATATAGAATTGTTACTCAATGCATTTAAGATAAGATGTGGAAAGTCTACTCCTTTATACCCACAAGCGAATGGCCAAGCTGAAGCAACTAATAATACAATCGCAGACATATTAAAAAAGAAGTTAGAAGGATATCACAGGGCATGGTGCGAGCAAGTGCATAATGCAATTTGGGCTTATAATACAACTAGACGAGAAGCTACTGGAATGTCACCTTTTTGTTTAACATATGGGGTAGAAGCTGTATTACCAATAGAAGTTTCTATACCAACAACAAAAAGGGAATCCTAGGAGAAGAATCTTAGTGCTGGATTGATTTTAAGTAAAATGGATGAATTAGAAGAGAAGAGAGAAAAAGATTTACAACATATGGAGAATTACCAGCAAAGATTAGCTCGCAAGTATAACAAACGTGTTAAAAAACGTGAGTTCCATCCAGGTGATATGGTACTGCGAGAAACACCAAATTATCAGCGAGAATCTGGTGGAAAGCTGGCGAGAAAATGGGATGGACCGTATATCATTAAGGAGATAGTTAGGACAGGGGCATACAGGCTGGTAGACCCAAAAGGCAGAGATGTTGGTCAAAGACTTGGTAGACCATGGAATAGATTTTATTTGAAAAAATATTATCAGTAACAAATTTTTAATAAAGAACGGGAAAAACAAACTTTAACAGCTGCGAGTTTATTTGCAAGATTATCCAAGATTACATAAAGAATATAAGATTGAGATATACGCAAAAGAAACAGAGAATGGGACGAACCTTTATGGCGTACACCCTAGTTCGCAAATACAATTTTGCAAGAGGCAAATGTAATACCTAATGTGCGTCATATTAGGGGGTATCTCTTTGCGTGACTCGGGGATAAGGTTATACCGCTGCTGGAACCTGAGACACGGAGACTGGGGTCCATCTCTTTGAGATACCTATCCATGAGAGATACTTTGAATTTCCAACTATATAAGGTTATACCCTGGTTGGACGACCGAGGATCTATTCTAAGGAGTGCAAAGTATGACCAAGGCGTCGAGGTACACGGTTGATCCAAGGATGCCCGGGATGGACGAACCTACCCTGGACATTCTTGGAAAGTCTTGGCTATGATGCACTCAGCCTGAAGAAAACCCCACTTAGGGTGCAGTCTTGTAACTATAAGCCATATAGGCATAAAGGACAAGAGGTTGCGAAAACAACTGGTTGTTGGTAAATCCGGATGAGAGGAGCTAGTCTTGTATGGATGATGTGCCATCCTTGAAGGGGTAACCAGGGGGGAGATAAGGTTGGCACCCTCCATTAGGGAGATGATAAGTGTCTTAAGACGGCAATGTCATGGGGCTTTATGATCGCAAGAATATTTAGGCATGTCATATTGTCACGTGACAAAGATTATACAGAGGCAACAAGCCATAAGAGAAAAAATGAGATGAGATCAATGGGTTTTTACATGAAAGTGTAAAGACATCCTGCGATTTCATCGCAAGACGACAATGTTATGGGGCTTTGTTCTCGCAAGGGAACATAGAATTATCATATTGTCGCAGAGAAATTGACAAAATACAGATAAGGCAAGATTAGTGGGTTTTTGCATGCAAATGTAAAAACGTCCTGCGATTTTGTCGCAGACAGAAAAATTGGAAAAATAAGACCTTTAATTAGGAAGGAAAAATAAGACCAATAGAATAATCCCAAACATTAACTATTTTCTTCAATATTGCAGGAAAGGTTCGTTCATCGCAGAAGAAATAATGAGAAACAAGAATCGTTCAGAGTTCTTCAACAAGGGTTATTTATAACACCGCTGTGGTATTCATAATATCGAAGTATTATTCATAAATATAGCCACAAATCTCGCAAAAAGAAGATACATAAAATAGTTGATCATTACAAGAAAGATAATGAAGGGCAAGTAGGGGAGTGGATAAATAAAGTCTCATTATCTTCCTTGAGAATATTCAAAATAACATAAGTAAAAGTTAAATTCCAAAGTTGCATAAAGAGGAAGGAAAAGAAAACAAAAATAAAATTCAAGCTTCAGCGTTGGTCTCGCCAGATTCATTATCTTTTCCAGTATTGTCAGCTTCACCAACATTCTTCTCATTGCGAGTTTCTCCTTCTTTTAATTCTTCACCAATAATTGCTTCACCACCTGTAGTTACTTCTTTAGGAGGGCTTTTTTCTTCTTCTTGAGAAATGTCTTCTTCACCATCTTCTTGAGTAATATCTTCTTCACCACTGGAATATTCTAAATCCGTATCCATGGGAAGAGGAACTTCATCATCATCAACTTCTAGAGGAAGAACAGATACAGGAGGGAGAAACTGGGAAATCAGAATGTCGTTCACAATAACTTCAGCACTAAGGTGAACCTTGCGAAGGAAACCTCTGTCATGGTTTCTAATTTCTATATTCTTGAAGTATTCGAGGTAATCATATCTTCTCTGTGCCTAGTCGCGAGATTTTACAAGATCAGAAGTGAGAATCATGTTTTCTTTGCGAACTTTATCCAATTTATCAGTCAGATTAGAAATGGTAGAGTGAAGGATTCTTTCAGATTCTGCGAGAAACAAAAATGACATGAAAATCTCGCAAGAAGTATAGTGGAGAAATTAAACAGAAAAATTAACAGTCAAGATAGTCAAAATGACTACCTTCTTTTTGAGAAGTTAAGTTTTGAATTAAAGATAGGCAACAATTCTCCCATTGGTTCATGGCATCATCAAATTTGTCCCCAACTATACCCTTAATGCGAGATTTTATATTTTCTTCTTTGGAGAGGAGATACGAGTTTTCCTTTGCTAATAAAGAATAAGATTCTTCTAATTGGGAGTATTGATCTTGAAGCTTGCTGGCCTTTAAACTAAGAGTTAACCTACCCTTGATAAGTTTATCCTTCTCAGCGGCAGAAGATTCAGTTACTTCCTTGAGCTCATCCCTAAGAGAACGAAGATATTGCTCTTGATTATTACATATTCTTTGAAGATTACTCAATTGTTGCGAAGAAATCGCCATCAAGCTTGAAAAACTATGTTTTTCTTGAGATAAAGTTCTATTTTCATCTGATAGAAAATCCGTCGCCAAATTAGCCTTGATTAACAAATATGAGAGGCGAGTAATCTCGCTACTTAATAAATTTTGGCTTTGCGATAATTGATTATTCTCATTAGTAAGATTATCTATTTGATCGATCGAATATGTGTAGAGATTATGTAATCTATTAAACTGGTCCATCCAAGAATCTTTTTCAACACGAGCTTCTTCAGTGATAGACTCAAATTTAAGTCTTTCAATGAATCGATTCTTATTTTAAACTAAGTATACAAACCAAGAATTTAAGAAAGAAGCTTAAGTACAGAGGAGATGAAAACTTCTAAGAACAGGAAAACAAAAAGACAGAGGCGGGAAAATTATACCTTTCAACTCGCTATTTTTTCTGCGAAGATTCTCTCAATCAAGTGAAGAATTGTGAAGCTTCTGGCTGAGAATAACACATTCTGAAGTTTTGGCTTGAAGACTTATCTTTAGAGCATCAACTTCATTTTACAAAAATGCTCGCGAAGCGGTACAGTCAGAACCAAAATATTTGATTAAAGTCTCGCAGATATTTTATTTAAAAGGGTCAATGGAAGATTTCCTAGCATCATGTAAAATGTCAGATAAAACTTTAAAAGCATCATCAACCTCTACTGGTGTTTATTTGGATGAGGGAAGAGGTGTAGAGGGTGAAGTGCTAATGATGGAGAGTTGGAGATTTGAATTATTTTAAATGGTTGCATCATCAGAAGGAGGAGTGTTCAGAAAGGTAATAGTCGAAGGTAATAAAGGGATGGAAGGAATTTCATTGACAGCGACGTTGGGAACTTTATTTGTAAAAAGGTTAGTGGAGAAAGGGATGTTAGCGGCGATGTTCTCGCAAACAGAAGAAGGAAGTTCCACTTGCAAAGTTGTTGGAATTACTCTCGCAGACGTCAATTTGGGAATGATAATATCAGCCTCAAGAGTTTTAACCTGGCGAGATCGTTTGCGAGGTCTAGCGATGTTCTCGTCGTCCTGCGAGTAATAACTTAGATAAGAAACAGAGGCAACAATATTGTTAAGAATAAGTAAAATGTTTCTTACTACCTTATGACTCGAAGGATTCCTTTTCTTCTCAACTAGTTTCTTATGAAGACTAGGGTTTTGGATTACGGATTGGGCGTTAGTTCCACTGAAGAGAAAAACATAATATGGGAATCATGAAGACTCAAATAGAAAAGATTAGTAAAGTATGAGTAAACATGATTCAAGTAAGCGAAATGGAATTTATTAATGTAAGAAAAACACATATCTTGAAGATTCCATTAAAGCAGTAGCAGGTGAATATGAAGAAGAAGAAAAGTTGCAGACGGAAAAACGAAAAAGACAAAGGGACGAAGAAGAAAATTAGTTCTGTAACCAAATTCTACCTTTTATAGGCAAAAGGAGATGACATGTTGAATAGATACGTTTTAGTAAAAAAGAAGAATTTACGACACGTGTAGGCGGTTAAGCTAAATTCTCGAAGTCTTAACGAGGAGAAAATATGAAAAGAAAGGAAGTTACGAGTGCTATGAAGAGTTGGAGATTCTCATATCCTCTCCACTTTGCGAAGAAGACATGAGAAGAGGCAAGATGTAGGACCAGAATATCGCTACAACGATACTCCCGCGAAATAAAAAACACTTCTGCGAGAATCACCGCAAGTTCTTTAACAACACTTTGCGAGTGTCAAAGAGTAGTTTAAATAATGACGTAATGGCTGACGATTGAAGAAACACGAGAAGAGTATGATTGTTCTGCGATGGTTATAATACTTGCGAGAACTAACATTATAACCATCGCGATAAGAATCGCAGAGTAGATCTGAAATAAATGGAAAACTTAGCTGTCATCCACTATGAAATTTCCTATATAAAGGTGTTGATGGTGGTTTTTAAACAAGGGGTAAAATCTTAAAACCCCATGACCTAGTGTTACCCGCAACACATTAACTAAGAGCATTTAACTCAGGTGTAAATAATTAATAGGGGTATTTTTTTTTTTTCAAAATACCAGATTAGGGTTTTCGACACAGAACCCTAATTCTAAAACCAAGACGCACACTGCGCACCATGGCAACAATGCCAAACCAAGCCGCACACTGCGCACCATGGCAACAATGCCAAGCCAAGCCGCACACTGCGCACCATAGCAACAATGCCAAACCAAGCCGCACACTTCGCACCATGGAAACAGTGCCAAGCCAAGCCGCACACTGCGCATCATGGAAACAATGCCAAACCAAGCCGCACACTGCGCACCATGGCAACAATGCCAAACCAAGCCGCACACTGCGCATCATGGCAACAATGCCAAACCAAGCCGCACACTGCGCACCATGGCAACAATGCCAAACCAAGCCGCACACTGTGCACCATGGCAACAACGCCAAAACCAAGCCGCACACTGCGCACCATGGCAGCGACGCCAAAACCAAACTACACATCGCACTCATTGGAAACCATGCCAAACTAAGCCGCTAAGCCATTGGCAACCATGCCAAACTAAGCCGCTATGCCATTGGCACATGCCAAATATAGCGCCCTAGGTTTACAAAATGTGCAACTAGGTCAACATGGTCGTACGTGCCATTGGCACATGCCAACACGTACCACAAGCCATATTTCCAAGCCCCTATGCCATTGGCGCATGCCAAATATAGCGCCCTAGGTTTGCAAAACGTGCAACTAGGTAAACATGGCTGTACGTGCCATTGGCACATGCCAACACGTACCACAAGCCATATTTCCAAGCCGTTATGCCATTGGCGCATGCCAAATATAGCGCCCTAGGCTTGCAAACCATGCAACCTAGGCCAAGTCGGCCACGCATGCCATTGGCACATGCCAACATGCTCGTTGGTAGCTTTTCCTACCAAGGTCACGGCCCTAAAGGCCACGCATGCCATTGACACATGCCAACATGCTCGCTGGTAGCTTTTCCTACCAAGGCCACGGCCCTAACGGCCACGCATGCCATTGACACATGCCAACATGCTCGCTGGTAGCTTTTCCTCCCAAGGCCACGGCCCTAACGGCCACGCATGCCATTGGCACATGCCAAACACACACGCCGGTAGCCTAACTTGCAAACCGTGCAACCTACCACCAAGGCATTCCGCACATGCCATTGGCACATGCCACACACGCCACTAGCAGCTCTGGCATTGCCACTTACAACCTACCACCAAGGCATTCCGCACATGCCATAAGAACATGCCACGCACGCCACTAGCATCTCTGGCATTGCCACTTGCGCTCTAAGTACAACCCGCAACAAGGGCATTCCGCACATGCCAATGGCACATGCCACACGCGCCACTAGCAGCGCCACTTGCACTCAAGGTGCAACCAACACTCGAGATATCAACACAAACTGGGGGATGCTTTCCAGGGTTTTGGTTTGGCGGTCACATCTTGCAGCGTAAACTACGCTCACATTAAGAAAGCGTGAAAAGTAATAAAGCGGTCAAATAAATGAGGAAATAATGGTGAAAACGTTTTCACCCATAAACACCTTGCGGTTACCACCTCCTCTCATTATTTCACCCTTTACTCTCTTCCTTCATGAGGCCAGGGTACGTTTCAATCTCGACTTGTATAAATAGGTCTTACCTATTTCCACCAGACAACAAGTCTCGGTCAGGAGAAAAATACTACACTCTCAGAAAGGCAACTTTGCAAGCTCTCCCAAAAGCTTTCATCTCTTGCAAGCTTCCAAAGCTTCTACTTTCTGATACAAGTCGAGATACTACTCTCGTAGAATTATTCTGGTCTCAACACCTTTCTTTTCTTCCCTCCCCAAATCAACCCTTCTCCTCCACTTTGTGACCGAAGCAAGTCTGGAATGACCATTTCTTGGTTTAGGCCGGACTTGTACAGATTGATCTCTCGAATCTATAAAGTGCTCACGTGCAGCACATTTGTTTAGGGTTTGAACCAGTGTCTCACTCACCTACCGAATTTACCGAAATCGGCATAAACGATTTTCACCCATAAACAATTGGCGACCACAGTGGGAGGATTGATCTATCGGCTATAAAAGAGAAACGTTCAAGGAAAATCATCCAACAGAAGTCCGCTCTTCTAGGAGAAATTCAACTTTGCATCTTCAAGAGCCGTTCTCTTCATAGTCAACATCTTGGGAAGCTTTTCGAGTTCCACCTCCTGTCGTGCAATCTCCTCGGCGGAAAGACTTTCGATTGCTGCATCTTTCAAATTTTGGATCTCAGCAAGGCCTTCGACAAACCACGAAGTGTTGAACTCCTTTTCTACACACACGTCGCGATGGTGCTCCCAGTCGGCAATAACGTCTTCAGAAACGGTGTGACCAGTCACCTCACGCATATCCTCGATGGAAGATAAAGCCTCTTCCACACGCTTAACCAGCGCAAATCGACTAGTGACTTTCTTGGTTGTGGCCATATGTCCGTAATTCTCCCAGATTCTGGTGTACAACGCCTCGTGCTTAGCCGGCACGCTGAAGCCGCCAACTAGCACATGACCTGGATAAGGAACCAAGTACGGAGGATCAAAAATGGCGCCTGCACCTGGCCTCACGACTCGCAAAGGGTCTTCTTCCATGTCTACGGAAGCAACCATCAGAGAATCATCCGCCATTTGAGCCACATCTATGTCCGGAAATTGGCTAACGCCCATATCCAAGTCACCAGCGGTGGTCACCAAAGGCAAGTTTTCGTGTGGCTCTACCCCAGAATCATCCTCCGAACAGGATTCCTCCTGCGAACTTGAGTTAGACATTCTTCAAAAGAAGAAACAGAAGAAGAAAGAAAAAAAGCGCGAAACTCACCGAACCACTTCCCGAAAAAGAACCAGTGCTGCCAGAGGAATCACTCTCACTTGTCGAACTTTCTTCTTTCTCTGACTCATCATCGCTATGAGAAGGCTCAGTGCTGCTGGAATTCTTTGAAGAAATTGCTATCTCCTGGCAATGCGCAAGGGAAGCGAAAGCATTAACACTACCGAAGTCCTGGAGGAAACAAGACACATGTTTTCAGCAGAAATTCACGTGTTTTGAGACAAACCAATGAAGAGGCGACACGTACCTGGTTGTTGGGAGAACTGAAAGACAAGAGAGCTGCGGGAGGATCTTTTGAAACCTTCCTGAACCCGCCAGCACTATTATTTGTTCTCCGTTCCTTGGCCTGGGGACTTTCCGAGTTGCTAGGAAACTTTCGTTTGAGATCTCTCAACATTGGATACTTCTTCAAAACTACCGGGGAAGGTTTACAACGAACGTTCTCCACCACGTTATTCACAAAATCTTGGATCATAATAAACCCGTCGCACCAGAACTCATTATAGCCGAAGGTCATCGAAGTTACTCTTCCCATTTGAAAGAAGGGAAGGCGGATACCTGGCTCAAGGGTGCTAGCATTAAGGGCGGCACGCAATGAATCCTTATGGATCATCGGCTGGTAAGCAAGAGGCACCCCTTGATCGAAACCCATGTGACGAGCAGCACGGTCAATATTGTAAGAAGCTATCTGGAAAGACCCCATGAATAAAGACGGCATATAACCGGGCATGCATCTTTGAATAAACAAGTTTTCACCAACGCTCAAATCTCCATCAGAAGACAAAGACATGATCGGAGCAGAAGCGAAGGTGTCAATTTGAGTAACTGACCTATGGACCGGCTCCCACGGGCGAAAACTGATTTCATATGACTTGTCAAGAAGACTAACCAATCTCATGCCAACCTTTGGACGCCTGTTCACCCATTGAAGAATTCGGGAACCCCCCCAAACTCGCGGGAATCGAAGGCATTGGTTTCGGAGAATACTTCTCAAAGTGATCCCATAACCAGGCTTGTAGAAAAGCAACGTGCACATATGAATCCACTTTCATGAAACTATTCGAAACTCGCATGTTCGCAACCAGGTGATCCAGATGCACATACAGGGAACCGAGGAATAGATTTCCAATGGGAAGAACTTCACCTTTTGCTAACTTCACAGCAATCTCTAGCAACTCTGGTCTTATTTCCTTCTTGCCAGAACCGTCATCAAAAATGTCTCTAGAGAACCAGAGAGCCAAAAATGCTGCAACATGAAGATCGCTGCTTTTATGTTTAGGTTCCAGCTTGTCCAGAAACCATTGAGACATCCACCATCTATAAACGCACCTTTCATCCTCTTTCCGGACAGAATCCTTCGACTTCGCAGTGGAGTATTTTCGAGCGTAATATCCCATCTTAGCGGCAAGGTCATCCCGCATCTTCACCTCACTTTCAGATAATTGGATTTTAAGATTCCCAGTTACCGGAAGATTCAGCAAGAGAGCTACACTCTCTAAGGATAAATTTATCTCACCCTATCTACATATGATCGTATGGGTGTCCGAACACCATATGGAGATGAAAGAAACCAAACCCGGGATATCCTTCCTAATCTGGAGGTTTACTGAAGCTTTGACAGCATCAATAATCTGCGCTCGAGACAGATTGGTGTTTATGTTCTCCTTACTCACCATGAACTCAACCCATCTATCAAAATAACGCAATGGGCTTTGACACATCCTGAAATCAATGTTGGAGGAGGAGTATACCCATTTTTGAAGACAGAACCGTATGGTGTTCTCTGGGTGAACCGAGCGTGTTTTCTTTTCATCTTCACCACCAGTTAACAAAATTGGCACGAAACCTGGGTGATTTTTCCGAGCAGAGACAAGTTTTTTGGCGAAGAACTCATCATCCGTGTTTGGTTTGGAATTATGGACATCCTTCGATGAGGCGAAATTTTGTTCAGGTAACATCTTGTCGGATTTCTTAATAACAACTTAGTAACAAGATATCTGCACAAAAAAAAAAAAAAAAAAAATTATCTCCCTGACACATAACCGCGACCGACAAAAGGGAAAACCGAAATACAAAAAAAAAGAGGGCGTATTCTCTACGGGTTCAAAACTGCACATGCAGTATTTTTTTCGGGTTCAAGACTATATACGCGGTATTTTATACGGGTTCAAGTGTGTCTACAGTATCCTTCTTCGGGTTCAAAATTATATATGGAGCATTTTTCTACGGGTTCAAAACTGCACGCGCGGTATTTCTTTCAGGACCGAAAAATCATATATACAATATTTTCTGCGGGTTCGAAGTTGAATGGAGCATATATACAGTATTCTTCTTCGAGATTCATGTACAGTATTCTCTACGGGTTCAAGACTGCACACGCAGTATTTTCTTCAGGGTTCAAAATTATATACGCGGTATTTTATACGGGCTCAAGTGTATCTGTAGTAACCTTCTTCGGGTTCAAAATAATATATGGAGCAATTTCTTACGGGTTCGAATAATATATACAGTATTTCCCTTGGTTGCATATATACAATATGTTCTACAAGAGACACGCCAGGAAATTATATGCGCAAATAAAAACGCCTACTCTTAGGGTTTACATCTACATAAAAAGGGAAGTACTGGAAGACATACCTGGAGGCTTTTTTTTTTTTTTTCTTTATGACTCTGCCGCTGGTAGGAAAGGATGAAAAGATGAGAGTGCAAGATGAGATAAAGGGACTTTGTATAGGCGTGAAGATTCTGAAATAGGGAAGGATTTCTTTTTACCAAAATCGTGCATATAAGAAGTGGGCCCACAAGGGCGCCCAACTTCACAATGTCGCCTAAGTTGCACCGGCCCCACCAATTGCACCGACTTCCCAATGACCGCCCAAGCCACGCCTGCGAGCACGCACACCTTGTGCCGGTCCCACCAGCCAGCACGCTCAGTTTCCCAAGTCACGCCTGCAAGCACGCACAGCTTCCACACCCTGCGCCGTCCCCACCAACCAGCACGCTCAGTTTCCCAAGTCACGCCTGCAAGCACGCACAGCTTCCACACCCTACGCCGGCCCCACCAGCTAGCACACTCAGTTTCCCAAGTCACGCCAACTTCCCAACGTCTCCCAAGCTGCACTGGCCCCACCAATTGTACCAGCCTCCAGATTTGTGCAAAACTACCAGAGGCAAGGATTCCAAATCCTATTTATAAAAGGTCAGACGAGCCTCCTCAATTCTCTTTATGGTTTGCTGTTAATAGTTTGTTACCATCTTATGCTTACCTCGCAACAAAGCCCCTGTTCCGAGCTAAGCAGGGGACTTAATGTTGATGGTGGTTTTTAAACAAGGGGTAAAATCGTAAAACCCCATGACCTAGTGTTACCCGCAACACATTAACTAAGAGCATTTAACTCAGGTGTAAATAATTAATAGGGGTATTTTTTTTTCTTCAAAATACCAGATTAGGGTTTTCGACACAGAACCCTAATTCCAAAACCAAGCCGCACATTGCGCACCATGGCAACAATGCCAAACCAAGCCGCACACTGCGCACCATGGCAACAATGCCAAACCAAGCCGCACACTTCGCACCATGACAACAATGCCAAACCAAGCCGCACACTGCGCACCATGGCAACAGTGCCAAGCCAAGCCAAACACTGCGCATCATGGCAACAATGCCAAACCAAGCCGCACACTGCGTACCATGGCAACAATGCCAAACCAAGCCGCACACTGCGCACCATGGCAACAGTGCCAAGCCAAGCCGCACACTGCGCACCATGGAAACAATGCCAAACCAAGCCGCACACTGCGCACCATGTCAACAGTGCCAAGCCAAGCCGCACACTGTGCATCATGGCAACAATGCCAAACCAAGCCGCACACTGCGCACCATGGTAACAGTGCCAAACCAAGACGCACACTGCGCATCATGACAACAATGCCAAACCAAGCCGCACACTGCGCACCATGGCAAAAATTCTAAACCAAGCCGCACACTGCGCACCATGGCAACAACGCCAAAAGCAAGCCTCACACTGCGCACCATGGCAGTGACACCAAAACCAAACTACACATCGCACTCATTGGAAACCATGCCAAACTAAGCCACTATGCCATTGGCACATGCCAAATATAGCGCCCTAGGTTTGCAAAACGTGCAACTAGGTCAACATGGCCGTACGTGCCATTGGCACATGCCAACACGTATCACAAGCCATATTTCCAAGCCGCTATGCCATTGGCGCATGCCAAATATAGCGCCTTAGGTTTGCAAAACGTGCAACTAGGTCAACATGGATGTACATGCCATTGGCACATGCCAACACGTACCACAAGCCATATTTCCAAGCCGCTATGCCATTGGCGCATGCCAAATATAGCGTCATAGGCTTGCAAACCATGCAACCTAGGCTAAGTCGGCCACGCATGCCATTGGCACATGCCAACATGCTCGCTGGTAGCTTTTCCTACCAAGGTCACGGCCCTAACGGCCACGCATGCCATTGGCACATGCCAACATGCTCGCTGGTATCTTTTCCTACCAACGCCACGGCCCTAACGGCCACGCATGCCATTAGGACATGCCAACATGCTCGCTGGTAGCTTTTCCTACCAAGGCCACGGCCCTAACGGCCACGCATGCCATTTGAACATGCCAAACACACACGCTGGTAGCCTAACTTGCAAACCGTGCAACCTACCACCAAGGCATTCCGCACATGCTATTGGCACATGAAACACACGCCACTAGCAGCTCTGGCATTGCCACTTACAACCTACCACCAAGGCATTCCGCACATACCATTAGCACATGCCACGCATGCCACTAGCAGCTCTGGAATTGCCACTTGTGCTCGAAGTACAACCCGCAACAAGGGCATTCCGCACATGCCACACGCGCCACTAGCAGCGCCACTTGCACTCAAGGTGCAACCAACACTCGAGATATCAACACAAACTGGGGGATGCTTTCCAGGGTTTTGGTTTGGAGGTCACAGCTTGCAGCGTACACTACGATCACATTAAGAAAGCGTCAAAAGGAATAAAGCGGTCAAATAAATGAGGAAATAATGATGAAAACGTTTTCACCCATAAACACCTTGCGGTTACCACCTCCTCTCATTATTTCACCATTTACTCTCTTCCTTCATGAGGCCAGGGTACGTTTCAATCTCGACTTGTATAAATAGGTCTTACCTATTTCCACTAGACAACAAGTCTCGGTCAGGAGAAAAATACTACACTCTCATAAAGGCAACTTTGCAAGCTCTCCCAAAAGCTTTTATCTCTTGCAAGCTTCCCAAGCTTCTACTTTCTGATATAAGTCGAGATACTACTCTCCCAAAATTATTCTGGTCTCAACACCTTTCTTTGCTTCCCTCCCCAAATCAACCCTTCTCCTCCACTTTGTGACCGAAGCAAGTCTGGAAGGGCCATTTCTTGGTTTAGGCCGGACTTATACAGATTGATCTCTCGAATCTATAAAGTGCTCACGTGCATCAAATTTGTTTAGGGTTTGAACCAGTTTCTCACTCACCTACCGAATTTACCGAAATCGGCAGAAACGATTTTCACCCATAAACAAAAGGGTTCCAATAGATTCAGAGAAGGATGATGTATTTTTTGAGAGTTGAGAAAGTCTTGAGGAGAGAGAAAATTCAGAGAGCAGTTGTATTCTTGATTTCTTCTATTTCTTGTAAACATTTCTAAGATCAAATAATAAAGTGTTGTTTTTAATCTTCAAATATGAGTTGATTACTACAAATTCTTATCAAGGGTGTAGTGTAGGATTTCTTGCAACTACAAACCAGGTATTGATTTTTGATAATCATGGAAGAATTATTGGGTTCAAGGTGTTGAAAGTGAATTTCATAGTTGTAATTGGCTTTATTAGTAACTGTGATGGTGTTATTGATTGGGATTCCCCCATTTCTCCAATTTGACAGGTACTAGAGATAAGTTGTAGCAGCAGTGAGAAACCAAAGCCAAACATGCAAGTTGGTACTGGAGGTGTTGGAGAAGTCAAATAGGAAAGGGTTGTTATGCATGATAGTTCCAGTGCTTATGCGTTGGATCCTCAACTTCCTCAACTCCAAAAGGCTGATGAAGGGTGGGTGGTGTATTCCTTTCATCCTGAAAAAGGTCGGTTTGTGATTAATAAAGGTGTGGTGCTTGTAGGGGAGGAGTAGGTGGTTTTTGGTGGTGCTACACAGGGGTTCTATTATGCACCAGTTCCAGTTGCATGCAAATATAAGATTCGGGAGATGACACTCATGGTCTCCCCAATGATGTGGTAGTCTTCCCTAATATCTTCATGATGGCACCAGTGATGCGACAGTTGGAAGAGTATGCTTATGATATTGCAATCTTCGGACCAGGGGAGATAAATAATTCTAATGAGATTCCTAAGGATGTAGTAGTGCCTATGCCTCCTCCTAGGGGAAACTATTCTGTGCCAGGGAGGAGGGCTTCACCAGAAAGGAATGGAGCTAACAAGAAGGTTGTTGGAAGTGGTGTGGGGACCTATGGGGTTGCACCAGGAGCTTAACCAGTATTCAACCATCCCCTTCCAGATGGTAAAGTAAGTATTCCTGTAAATGTTTTTTGGCTGAATATTGCATATGTTTGTCATGGATAAACAGTTAATGCTAGTGATGATGATTTTGGATTTGATAGTGTTGGTTTTAAAGACAACGATGTTCAATTAAATGTATATGTGGTTCTGGGTTATTGTATTATGCTTGGTTAAGTGGATGTTGTGTTTAATTTTGGTTTTGATATTGATATGGTGACTATAGTAAATAGCAGGGGGAATTTGAAAGGGGGTTATCATGAAGGTTTGAAATTGTTTTATGGGGTTAATAGTTTAACTGGGCATTCATATGAACTACTCCAACTGGTAGCATAGGAAACTTTGAAGTTATAGAGATAGAATAACATATTAGTACAGGAATGCTTGAGAGAGCAATGAAAAATCTTACCAGAAATGCAGTGTGGTAGCTGAGAGGAAATTTTTATAGCACACATAGTCCAGGAGTATGATCTTTTAGAAATCAAATTGCATACTCCCGAGTTATTTATAGCATTCCAATGCAACGTATTACCAAAGAAATTTTGATTATAGGTGTTTAGAAGATTTGCAGAAATAGTTTTGGAGAACCCAAAAACTTGCAGAACAAGCAAGTCATAATCTATTCCAGAGAAAGCTAGGGAATTAGTCTTGAGAGTTTTGGGTGTACTTTTTGGCCACATTTTCAACTTGGCGTGTTTATTTAAATGTTAAGTAGTTCAACCAGTCTAGTATTTTTAAAATACTAATCATAAACATCTAAAGATGGGCAGCTTGGTGGATTGGTACGTTATCTAAATCCTTCGAGGTCATGCGTTCGAATATGAGCGAAAGATTTTTATTAAATTTTTCAAAACGAACTTTTTAACCACGCTATAAAACCGGCATGTCTATAGAACGCACACTATGGACACACATATACTAGCGTGTCCAAAGAAGAACTTTTTGGCCACACTTTCAACTTGGCATGTTTTTTTAAATGTTGAGTAGTTCAACCAGTCTAGTATTATCAAAACACTAATCATAAGCATCTAAAGATGGGAAGCTTGGTGGATTGGTACGTTATCTAAATCCTTCGAGGTCATACGTTCGAATATGGGCGAAAGATTTTTATTAATTTTTTCAAAACGAACTTTTTATCCACGCTATAAAACCGGTGTATCTATAGAACGCACACTATGGACACACATATACTAGCGTGTCCAAAGAAGAACTTTTTGGCCACACTTTTAACTTGGCGTGTCTATATATCCAACACTATGGACACGATATACTGGCGTGTCTATAAAACGTACACTATGGACACACATATACCAGCGTGTCCAAAGAATAACTTTTTGGCCACACTTTGAATTTGGCATGTCAATCAATTGTACACTATGGACACGCATATAATGGAGTGTCTAATGAACCAACTTTAAAACCACACCTTAAATGGCGTGACTAACCTTTTGGAAACTCCACAACTCCCTAATGTGGCCATAAACTGGTCTATAAACACGCCCAATACCTAATGTGGCCATAGACTGGTCTATAAACACGCCCCATCAAAAATTTGAAGTTAACGTGACTAAACGGTTGAAATTTTGACACGCTAGTAGCCCTGGCATGGATGAAAGCACTTATATGAACACGCTAGGGTAGAAGTATACCCTATAGACACGCAAAAACCAAAAAGGCGTGATAGGAAAATTTATATTTGGCGTGGCTAAAGGCCATTTTTGTACTAGTGTTAGCCTTCCCACCAGGTCTACCACCTATAACGTCAGATGAGATATCAGAAGTTTTCTGAGGTGACTTCCTCAGGAAATGGGATAGAGGTAGCCGATCCTCGGGGTCCTCACTATCTTTCGCTGAAGCACCTCCGACTCTATCAGCCTTCAACTTATGCACATGAGCCAATGTCAGATCCATTCAAGGAAACAAATAGGGGAAATCACATGTACTGTAATAAGAGCAGTATATTTTTTACCTTCCCTGTCTCCTCCTCGGCTCCTGCGCTAGAACCTCTATCCCTCTTTCGAAGATTGAGAGACTCAGATTGGGAGCCATGGGACTTGGGCTGCAAAACATAAAGAAGTAAAACATCATCTCACTCATTACCCAAAATGATATTCATCGCCCGAGATGACCTAACAAACCTAACATTAAACAACTTACCCGGTCAGTATTAACCACCAAGAATGGGTAGAGCTCGTCCGGAGGAGAAAAATTGCCACTCAGAAGAGGACCGTAAATAGCTAGAGGAACCCGATCCCAAGATGCGTCACTGGTATGGCGAGCATGCTTATTGGTAGTTTTCCCCTCGGGGTCCTCGTCCAACAAAATCTTCTTAACACCCTCGGGAAGTGTTTTGTGGCAATGAGGACTAGCATCGAATCCAGAAAAATCACCATTAGTAGAAGTTCCTCTGCAATAATTGGCAGAAAAGCTGGCAGGAGTATATTCGTTTGCTTGAGAAGGGTCGTAGGTCGACCAAGCATTGGGAGTGCACTCGCCCCGACTTCGCCTCTCCTACTCAGATATGATATGAAAAATTTTACCGTTCCATTGGGCCAAAGCGCTAGATGGACGAATCTTGGAGAGAGGAAGGGTTGACTAGCACTACGG